>CM031235.1:74571801-75110929 GCA_018340775.1 Taxus wallichiana var. yunnanensis | reverse complement strand
ATTAACGAACTGCGGCATATTCGGAAAGTCCCCGCCACTTTACTTATTGTACACGTTAGAAATCCAATGAGGATAATAACAGCAGTGACGAAGGAAATGTAGCGAGTTATCAAGCCCTTCTTCACTAAGAGGGCAATGCGGATGAATTTTTCTCAATTTCATAATTGGTTTGGAATCGGGTTTCAGGGTGTGCATTACAACAATGTTGATCACTCCTGTGATGTTGGCCAGAGGACTAAGCTGAATCTTTGCTACGAGCATGCAAAGGCAAGGAAGGTGACTGCTCACGCTTAAGGATTGTCCACCTTCACAATGTGAGGATCCTCCTCCAGGTGTGGATGTTGATTTCATAAGAGACTCGGCTTCAACATGGTTTGAGTTTCTGCTACGGTAAGGCATCGCCAATATAAGAGTCGCCCGCATCTAAGGTAAGTGAGGATGGAGTCATCATCCCGCACTCAACAACAACGTTAATCAAGGTGAGTCCTCTTCAATCATGTCCTGGATATAGTATGGGATAGAAGAGGGGTCCCTATTATCGCGTTGATAAGTGAGAGGACATGCAGGAAGATAAAGCATTAATGAAAAAAAAAATTGGAGGGATAGATTCGGATCTATTGACTGCGGGTGACGTAAGGCAAAATGGGATGATGATGATTCAAAAGAGGGGTGATGTCGTCATCTTCCGTAAGACAACCGACACGCAGGTTCCTTCGGTGTAAGTGTTCCATCGAAATCCGAGACCACTCACGATCATCAGTGCTTTATGCAGTGGCCATGTACAGAATGATCAGATGTCGGCCTTGCTTCATAAAGACCAAAACCAAAGCCTTTCCAAGCACAAATGTAGTCAAGAAGGTAAGGGCAAAATGACGATTTGTCAAGTATTGGGAAATGGATTGGAAGGGAACCACACTCAAGAGGAGGCCTTCTGGGGCACCAAGATGCGCTCGACACCCCCATATGTTAGGTTAGTGCGGCAGCGAGGTGGTCCGTAGGGATTACTTCCCACACGACCCGGATCATAGATAGGATGTGCATGTACTGTCTCTGCACTCCCGTGGGGTATGGAAAGAACTAACGTTATATAGGTGATACTCCCCGTTGTAAGGCGCTCAAAACATATACTATGGGTCTACGGCTCGGGATGTTAGCTGTGGGATGGGAAGTGGTTTTTTGCGATGGTGATTTCTTGGGTCAAGGTGTAGGTGCTGTGGTCTGAAGTGGATGGTCAAGGGTTGGATGAATGGGTGTCTTGACTTGGTACAAGCACATCATTAGGACGATATAACATATTATAGGTTTTCAAGGGGGAGGATCAGCTTTTTCACTGCAAGACTTCCCTCGTACTCAAATTTTATGCATCTATGTAAGGTTGAGGGAACGCATCCCATAGCCCGAGATCCAAGGGCTTACCTAGCAATATATTGTATCGAACTCTCCCACAAGGACATAGAAGAGTTCTGGTAAAGTACGTGGGTCCTACACAAATGTTAAGGATCATGGTGCCTAAGGTGTAGGGTAATAACATCATCGTTAATCCACCGTAAACATGATGGGGTCTGGGTACATGTATAGCTGTAAGGGATATTCATTTTGCTGGAAGACTTTAAGAGATGATGTTTAGGCTAGTGCCCCATGCTGATCATAACACGACGACTGACCAATGTCTCGACGTAAGCTTGAGATGAAAAGAGCAGGTCAAGATCTTCTCTGTGACCAAAGTCAACAATTTCGCCTTTCCTGAGAAACTGATCAAAGAACTTGCCTTGTGGCAGAGACATGGTTGTGGTCAGCGAGGTTCGTTTGGTGAGGTAAGCAACGTGATTGGGTGTTAGAATGGAGGTAACAAGGGTGGTTTCATTAGGTAAGACCTCGATCCTCAAGGATTTCAATGAGAGCTTGTGGACTGATGAGATTCGGAGTCTCAATGAGATCATACAATGTCACTTTTACAGGTGATCGTGAAGTCAGTTTGCTTTGATCATGGCTCGGTGGGAAACTCCATTAGAGACGGGTAAGTGGGTCCATGAATAACCACTTTAGGTGGTGGTGCGATCAGATGGCGGACTTGAGAAAGAGAGGACGCAGTGTGCTTTCTTTCGCTTCTCGTTCTTTTTCTCGTGCTCGAGTAGAACACTAATCATATTAATCTCGTGGACCCGAGATGAAGATGGTCGATAAATCATGGTCTTCGAGAGGTGGGGTCAGTAATAATGATAGATATTGGTGAGGCGGGGACAGTGGTATAGAGAGGGAATCAAGCTAAAGGTCTCTCCCTTCGTAGTTTTCTTTCTTAACCTTTCTATCCGAGAGAGGTAACTCATTATGAAGGATGGATTTTAAAGCTTTTCATCCCTCCACATCATGTTCTGTTGTGCGGTGATAAGCGCATTTTAGACTCATCATAACCTATAGGTCAAGGTTTAAACGGGTCATAAGGTCTAAGTGGGGGTAGAGAAATGGTCGATTCTCCACCAACATAGCAAGGATTTTCAAGCGTAAGATCCTTTTGAGTGGGTCAAAATCAAGAGGATGAGGGTATTGATTGAGAAGTTTTGGGTAATGTTCGGGCATGGCTGGTTCGCACGTGGTGGTTGTTTAGCCAAGGGGTGTCGACACGTGGTTTTAACTAAACGTGGTTTCTCGGGCGTAGAGCCACGCTTAGCCGTTAGATGATGAGGCCTCCGCATAACGTGGTATCCAGAGACAATGGTGAAAAAGAGGAGTGACGGAAAACAAGTCCTTTGATGATGAAATTTGTTTAGGGTTGATGGGTGGATAGGATACATGAGGTGACAATGTGATATACCCCAGATCTCCGTGATGGGTGCAGTAAAGGCGTAGGTCGCTTTAAAGAAAATGCAGGAGGTATGATATATCGATGCAAGGTGGAGGGATGAGGTCCCAATATGGAAGGTAGGTGTGACGATGATGGTTTTAATTGTGATAGAGGCACGGATTGAGGTTTCTCCAAGTGGAGGGGCAGCTTTTTATTTTGGATAAATCTAGTCACTTAGGCGGGTGCGTTGACTCGGGTATTGGTGAGGTCCCAAGTGTAGGGGAAGATTTGGTTAGGTCCGACAGAGGTGGATAAGATACCGGGTGTAGAGATGCGGGGTGAAGATGAGGACATAGTGCATTTTGAGTTTCGTAAACACTTCTGGTATATGATAGAGGTGTTCTGGATCGGTCATCCGCATTTGAGTAGAATAGGGGTACTCAAACATTCCCATAGGACTCGTCTATCTTCTCGGAGAATGACAGCTTTGTGTGAATTAGAATTTTTGTACGGAAGAAAGGTGGGTTGTGATTCCACCACCGGGGTGTGATGGGGGGTAGACGAGGCATCAGATCAATAAAAAGTGCTAGAGGTCAACCGGCCACCGAAAGATTTAGGCGATGAAGAACTAATAGGCAGGAGGGCATGTTTCTCTGAGAGGATCCGTCATGGTTAAAGAAGTCATGGCGTGTGTCACAAGAGGTTTCTCATCTAAATATGACAAAAGGAGTGGCAAGCCTTCCTCTCAGGCAGCAAAGAGTGCAGTAAAGGGGACGTTTGGGGAAATAGATAGGTTAGATAACATCCGCCGCAGAATCAGAGAGGATGTGTGTAAAAGACTCATCTATTAGAAGAGAACTCCTGGGAAGTTAACTCCTTTATGGGTAAAGGAATGATTTCGCTTGGGCTTGATGGTGGTGAAGGAGGTTTGGGCCCTTGGGTCGCTGAAGAGGCTTGATTCAAAATTTTCTCGATAGAGGCTTTCACCCAGCCAAGGAATCGAAGATCTGAATGGATCTCATGAACACTCTCCTCAAGCTAAAATATCTTGGTTTAGATTACTCATGTTAGAAGAATTATTCGGGAATGGTTTGTTGAATATTTTCAAATTTCTCGGTTAGCAGGGCATTAGGATTATCGAGGGCTATATCCACCACATCAACCATTTCTCGTGACTATGTTTTTCAACATCTCGCAGCTTCATCGACCGTGTCCTTTACATGTGGGAAGTTACAGTCATTTTCATACTCAAGAAGGTATGGCGCGAGTGGAATCAAACCCGAGTGAGGTTTAACAGAGGTAAGGTAATGGCTCCCTTTAAGCAATTTTTCCAATATTACACTATATGTTTCTCCCCAAGGGAGGTAGTTGATGGGCTCTCATCTTTATATTTATAGTGGTTTTCGTGGGTATTAGATGGTGCTTGAGATTTGACCATCACCGCGTGATGTGAGCTCCTTTTGATTTCGAAGAAGTGGATGTGTGAGGAGTGGTGGTGTTTGGTTTATCAGTGAATTCTGGAGTTTGGAAATTGGGCTTTTGTTGCAGAAGCGCATTAATTCTCTCTTCTTCTAAGGCTCGAATTTCTAGTTTCCGAGCCATGGTAAAGGCCTTGTCAAATGTGCGGAAAGTTTAAATTTGAAAGGGTAGGAGAAACAGTGCTTGGGGCGCATGCCCGCGTAAAAATTTCAATAAGTTCAGCTGAGGCAAGGCATATGTAAGTCGTCGATAAGGCCTCCCGCCACCGTCCAACGAAATCTGCTATAGATTCATCTTCAAATCAGTCGGATGGCATGAGAGCTTCCTTCTTAATGGAGATAGATACTTTCTTTGGAAATGTTAATGGAGAAATGATCCAAGAAAGATTGGGCTATTTGGTTAAAAGAGAAGATTGAGAGGTCAAGTTAAAGCAATCGTACCACTCAAGGCGGGTCCTCGATAGGGACATGGGAAAGGTGCGGAGTAACAAAGCATCATCATGAGCAATCAAATAACAAGCATGTCTAAATGATCGCAAGTGTTGTTGAGGATCTTCTTTACTATTAAAACGAGTAAATTTTGGGCAATTCCCATTGAGGAGGATATGAATGAAGAGGGACAAGGGTGAATAGGATCCCAAACAAACTTGCTCATATGTCAAGGTGCTACGACTTCCCAGAAACAAGCCTCAAGATTTTGTATTTTGTCCATCATTTGTTTGATGAAATCCAAGGTTGGATGAGATGATGGTGTGGTTAAGTAAACGGAGGCAAATTGGGCCAAGGGCCACCGCTAGACAATGGTGAGGTTAAGTGCCGATAAGGTATGGAGGATGAATATGTTGAGGTGACCGGAATGTGGGATGTCCCATATAAGATGTTGAGGTCACGGAGATACGTATGGGAATGAAAAGGTAGGCGGAGCTTCGAGAAGGAAAGCTCGTATGGATAGGTGGCAGAGAGCAAGTCATGAACGGAGCAAAGGGCATCGGGTGCAAGAGAGATGAGGTAGGAGCAGTTAGCGGTAATTATATGTGGGGTCCAAGATTAACCAAAGGAAAGCCAACTGGGTGGTCGTATAACTCTCAAGCTACTGGATTGGGAGATGGGGCTAAAGATGCAGGGGAAGCAAGGTGGTGTTATCGGGCGGAGCGTGGAGGTAAGTGAGCTGCTATACTAATAGGCATGCCAATCGGTAAGGAGTTGACCATCGGGTGTATGGTCAGGGCATGAGACAAATAGTATTATGACGGAACTAGGATTAGCATCCAGAAATTTGGCAAATTCCTTATCTCCTACGGTGAATTTGGGGATCTCACCGTGTCCGTAGGGTTCCCTATAGAATGTGAAGGGGGTGATTCAGAAAAGGCACAGAGTAGGCATGTGAAACCATGGCGGCGGCTTGCTTCCGAGTGATAACAACCATGGACAAGAGTACACAGTAGGGCTTCAATCTATCGTGAAATGCAAACAACCTCGTAATGGTGAAATCGCGTGTCACGACTGGTTTGTCGAAATCAGAAAGACAAGAATCGATGCATTTGGCCCGATAACCGGCGATGTCGGGGTTAGACTATAGCCGACGTCGGTCAGTTAACCGATATCGGTGTAATAAGACTAGTATAAGAAAATATAAGAAGCTACTGACTTGATTGTTAACAAAGCTTAGTACATTTATCAATTGTTCTGAGGTGATGACAGAAGACAGTGTATAACAGAGAAAACAAAACTGAAAACAAACAAGATGCACACGCAAATCCAGAGACTAACCCTAGGGTTAATTTAAATTATCGTGGGCTTATGCCTTTAGACGTAAAATGATGTCAGAATCCTAAAAGAAGACTTAGAGGAAATGTCAAGTTTGTTTTGGCTTATAAGGTTACCTCAATCGGGCGGAGGAATACCGCGGAAAAGGGGGGATGTTTTGAGCTGTTGTGTTAATTATGAAGTGATTCGTATAGCATGTGAGGTCAGTGCGTTGAAAGTAAGATTAATTTCCCACAATACCATGGAAATCACCCCCATGTGTACGACACACATACTTAGTCTATGTTCACTAGAATTGAAAACAACAACGTTAAGAATGTAATGCACGTGTTTTAAACCCAAATTGAAAATGATATTCGATGAAGCAAATAAGATGACTTTCACTAATGAAAAACTAGGAAAGCAAGATAAATTCCTTTACTAAATATAACAAAACAATAACAGCAAGTATGCTCCTAAATGAAAGCAAACAAGAGAAACAGAAACCCAAAATGGGTCCCACTGGAGTGCCAAATTGTTTCACATGAATTTTTAGCTTTTTGGGAATAGAGTTAGCTTTCTATCCTTTCATTCCTTTTAGAAACAGTATAAGGCTTAGGGCTGGGAGGAATACCCATGAATGTTGAGATGGTGTGAGCGCACCGTAGAGAGATCAGGTTGATTGCATGAAGAACTCCTTTTTGTCTCGGGAAGGACTACCTACAAATAAGAACACAAGACCACAAGATTTTGATTAGACAATAAATGAGGGAATCCGCTGGGCCTGTGAAATATAAAACTTCCTTTTGAGGGTGGCTGCCTCCCGCTAATATAAATTAACACAAAAGATTGTAAAATAACAATTTAATTGCTTTGTTGAAACAGTAGGAGGAAAGGTTGGTTTCGGTTTGAGTCACAATAACCGATACCGGTTACTTCTAACCGATATCGGTGGGGGCTATGTTTTAGGGACTTTTGGTGAGGGTCGGTTGTAGGGTGGTTGTGTTGTTTGTAAGGCTAGTATATGAGCAAGATTAGGTAACGGGTGATAAGAGGTAAATGAATGATAGTTAGATATATTGTGTTGCTAGGTGGTAGATCTAGGAATGGATTTATGACGGCTGTGATTCAAAAGTCTAAGAAATATTATTAAAGAGAACACACAAGATGCAACTTACTGGTTATTGACGAGGATGCAGGTCCGAGAAGTGTAATGACAAAGGTAGAACTCAGGTAGGATGGCTCGCACTCGTGAGATGAGATATCTCCTCCGATGATCACCGAGTATCACAAGGCTCGATTATTCAGCCAGTGCGCTTTGGGCTTGGTCTCCTTCGCTGCAAACTCTTCTTGTCTCTTCACTTGTCTCTTGCTTGGCTCAGCAAATCCGGATTCTTTTTATCGCTTCTGATGATCCTGATTGATCCAAAAATCCTTCGACCTTTGTTTCTGGTTAGGGGAGCCCATTTACAGTAAATCAGGCGATGTTACTGTAACCGACGGCGGCCGAGTAGGAACCGGTATTTGGTCAAAGTGGGCTATTTTTAGTAAAATAGCCAACTTTCCCTCCTTTTCTCCCAAGGGATTAGTTGTGGGCTTGGTCAAGTGACTAGAAGGTCGGTTTTGGGTGCGAGAAAGGGGTCATTAGTCATGGGTGTGGATGTAGACCAAGTTATAGGTCTTAATTAGATTAGTTTAGGGTTAGGCCTAGGTCATGATGAGGTGGCAAAATGAGGTGGCAGGCGATGTAAATTTATTAATTATAAGATAATTAATAAATAATTGTGTAAGGTTTAGGTGGTGAGGTTAGGTTGTGAAATGAGATGCGGGTCACAAGGGGTCTTAAGACACAAATTTGGGAATAGAGTTGCTTCTATCCTTTCATTCCTTTTAGAAACAGATAAGGGTTAGGGCTAGGAGGAATACCTATTGAATGTCGAGATGGTGTGCGCATACCGTAGAGAGAGATCGTGTTGATTAAGAACTCCTTTGTCTTGGAAGGACTACCTACAAATAAAAACACAAGACCACAAGATTTTGATTAGACAATAAATGAGGGAACCGCCTTGGGCCCAGGAAATATAAAACTTCCTTTCAAAGGTGGTCAGTTCCCCTGCTAATATAAATTAACACGAAAGATTGTAAAATAACAATTTAATTGCTTCGTTGAAACAGGTAGGAGGAAAGGCTGGTTTCTGGTTTTGAGTCACAATAACCGATACCGGTTACTGCTAACCGATATCGGTGGGGGCTATGTTTTAGGGACTTTTGGTGAGGGTCGGTTGTAGGGTGGTTGTGTTGTTTGTAAGGCTAGTATATGAGCGGGATTAGGTAACGGGGTGATGAGAGGTAAATGAATGATAGTTAGATATAATGTGTTGCTGGGTGGTAGATCTAGGAATGGATTTATGACGGCTGTGATTCAAAAGTCTAAGAAATATTATTAAAGAGAACACACAAGATGCAACTTACTGGTTATTGTCGAGGATGCAGGTCCGAGAAGTGTAATGACAAAGGTAGAACTCAGGTAGGATGGCCTGGCACTCAGGAGATGAGATACTCCCTCCCGATGATCAGCTGAGTATCACAGGGGCTCGATTATTCGATTCTGAGCCTTGGGCTTGGTCTCCTTCGCTGCAAATTCTTCTTGTCTCTTCACTTGTCTCTCTGCTTAGCCAAAGAAAATCTGGATTCTTTTTATCACTTCTGATGATCCTGATTGATCCAAAAATCCTTCGACCTTTGTTTCTGGTTAGGGGAGCCCATTTACAGGGAACCGATGGCAGTTACGTAACCGACGGCGGTCGAGTAGGAACCCGTGTATTTGGTCCAGGTCAAAGTGGGCTATTTTTAGTATAATAGCCAACTTTCCCTCCTTTTCTCCCGAGGGATTAGTTGCGGGCTTGGTCAAGTGACTAGAAGGTCGGTTTTGGGTGCGAGAAAGGGGTCATTAGTCATGGGTGTGGATGTAGACCAAGTTATAGGTCTTAATTAGATTAGTTTAGGGTTAGGCCTAGGTCATGATGAGGTGGCAAAATGAGGTGGCAGGTAAGGTGATGTGGATTTATTAATTATAAGATAATTAATAAATAATTGTGTAAGGTTTAGGTGGTGAGGTTAGGTTGCGAAATGAGATGCGGGTCACAAGGGGTCGTAAGACACAAATTTGGTGTCTACATTAGCCCCTTATTGTCGTGTAGTTTGTTTTGTAAAGCTGCACGGACAATAATATGAAGTGGTTTCCCCTGTTAAGGGTATAGGTAATCCCCCTCAAATCTATCACAGATTGAGATAGCGTGAAATCAGGGATAGGGTTGATAAAGGGTAAATGGTGTGGAGATGATGGTGAGGTGGTGAGGTAGGTCCAAAGAAGCAGACGCACGTGGAAATGCATTAGTGCGACTAGGGTACATGATTTGACGAGTAAACCAGCAATGCATAGGCAAAGGTCGATAGTTTATCCAACAAGGGTTAGGGAAGTCTTACACCGTAAAAGTTGATCCTCCCCCTTCAAAACATTCAATATGTTATATCACCCTAATGATGTGCTTGTACCAATCAAGACACCCATTCATCCAACCCAACCATCCACTTCAACCACACCTCTACCATTCACTTCAACAAAGACTCTACACCTTCAACCCAAGAAATCACAAATCGAAAACCACTTCCTTCCCGTAGCTAACATCCCAACCGCAGACTTTAGTAGATTTTTTTCTCAACGCCTTACGCTGGGGAGTATCACCCATATAACATTAGTTCTTTCCATACCCCACAGAGTACTGGACAGTACATGCACATCCTACCTATGACCGTCGCTGTGGGGAAGTAATCTCATGGACCACCTCACCGCACTAACCTAACATATGGGGGTGTCGATGCATCTTCCGATGCCCCTGAGCCTCCTCTTGGTGTGGTTCCCTACCAATCTGATTTCCAATACCTCGATAAATCGCCATTTGGCCCTTACCTTCTTGACTCATTTGTGCTTGGAAAGGCTTTGGTTTTGGTCTTTATGAACAAGGCCGACATACAATCATTCCCAGTAATTACTGCAAGCACAATGATCGTAGTGGTCTTGGATTTCTGGGAACACTTACACTGAAGGAACCTCGTGTCAGTTTTCTTCTCGGAAGATGACGACGCTCACCCCCTTCAACCATCATCACCCATTTTTCCTTCGTCACCCATAGAGTTGATAGATCCCGAATCTATCCCTCCTAACTTTGTTTTTTCATAAATGCTATCTTCCTAGGTCCTCTCACTTATCAACGTGATAATGAGGACCCTCTTCTATCCCCTTCGTATCCGCACATGATTGAAGAGGACTCACCTTCAATTAACGTTGTTGAGTACCGTGGATGATGACTCCATCCTCACTTACCTTGGTGCGGACGACTACTTACATTCAACGCGCTTTACCATCTGAAACTCAAACCATGTTGAACGAGTCTACTATAGAAATCAACATCCACACGCAGAGAGGATCCTCATGTTGTGAAGATCGGACAATCCTTTAGTGCATCGTAACAGCCGCCTTTACTACCTTTCTCCGTACTCGCAACAAAGCTTTCACTTGGTCCTACGCCGATATGCCATCTAAAGTCAAAGCTATCCTAGAAATGCCCCGCCTACTAACCTCAAACAATTACGTAGTTTACAAGGTAAGCTCCAATCTATCCGGCATTTCATCTCCCAACTCTTGTATCAATGTCAACCTTTTCATCACCTCCTTAAAAAAGACATTGACTTTCAATGGAGCGAAGAGTGCCACCAAGCCTTTGAGGCTCTCAAAGCTTATCTCTTGCAGCCACCCGTGCTTATCCCACCTCAGGATGACCGCCCTTTCTACCTTTACCTTTCCACCACCGACCACGCTGTAGGGGCCATGCTTGCACATCGTGACTCCGAGAATCGCGAACAAGCCATTTATTATATAAGTCGTACTTTGTTGGACTATGAGACTAGGTATACACATGTAGAAAAGTTGTGCCTAGCCCTATCATTCGTGGCCACCAAACTCCGACACTACCTCCTGAATCACAAAACTTTCGTCATCACCAACACGGACCCCATCCATTATATGTATGCCAAACCCCATCTAAACCAACGCATCGCCCGATGGCTCATGCTCCTCGCCGACCTCGACCTTGAGTTTTTCCACCAGAAATCAATCAAAGGACAAACCATCGCAGATCAACTCGCGGAAGCCCCTCTACCCGGGGCACAATTTATTAATTTTAATTTCCCTGACGAACTCATCGCTACTCTTTCCCTCAGGGAGGAGTCGTATCCAATGACCCTCTTCTTCGATGGATCCAAATGCCAGCGCGGCGGAGGAGCCGGCGTTGTTCTCATTCCTCTCGACGCTGAGCCTATGCCTCTTTCCTTCCGACTCGATTTCCCCTGCACTAATAATACTGTGGAATACGAGGCCCTTGTTCTGGGTCTCCAGGTTGCGTTACACTTAGGTGTCAAATCTATCAATATTTTCGTGACTCTCAATTGGTAGTCAATCAAGTTATGGGCATCTACCAATGTAAAATGAGGAACTTAAAAAGTACAAACACTACGTGATTCACTTCTAGCCTTATTTACTAACTATTCTATCCAAACCATTCCTCGCCCACTAACAAATTTGTGGATACTATGGCTTGCTTAGCCTTGCAAATTCCACTTCATCAATCGACTCTAACATTTTCGCCTTAGTCCAACAACTCTTTGTCCCATCTTACTCAAATTTCTATTGTTTGTATGATAAATAATGTGTCTGCTAATTCGCAGGATACCTGGTATCACCAATTTCACGACTACCTTACAACCTCTGTTCTCCCACCTACCCTTACTAGTACCGGAAAACGCACTTTTCTTAAACGTGTTTCTCGTTATGTCATTCTGGGGGGACTCCTTTATAAACGTGGTTTTGATGGCATCCTCCTTCGATGTCTAACCGGCGCGGAGGTCACCTATACCATCCAACAGGTCCATGACGGTATTTGTGGTGGACATTTTAGCGGCCTTGTTGTGGCCAAGTGAATCCTTCGCCTAGGTTATTATTGGCCTACTCTCAATAACGATTGCTACGAATATGTTAAGCGTTGTGTTATGTGTCAACAACATGCCAACCTTCAACATACTCCTAGCCACCCGCTACAGGTCGCCCGAGATCTTTGGCCTTTCTCACAATGGGGTTTAGACCTTATTGGTGAGATTCATCCGTCCTCTTCGCAACGTCACCGATGGATAATCACAGCAACCGAATATTACACAAAATGGGTGGAGGCTATTCCGCTCATTTCAACTAAAAAAGAAAAAATTGTAGAGTTCATTAACCACCACATTATCTGTCGTTTTGGTGTTCCTCATCGCCTGATAACAGATAATGGAAAATCTTTCAAAAATAGGTTGTTGCAAGACCTTTGTGACAACTTTGGTATCAAACTTAGTTTCTCATCACCCTATTATCCACAAGCGAATGGACAAGCCGAATCTTCTAATAAAACCCTAACCAAAATTCTCATGAAAGTTGTCAATGAGTCCGGAAGAAATTGGCACGATCACATCCCCTTTGCCCTCTGGGCTTATCGTACTAGCATTCGTACCTCCACCAATGCCACACCTTTTTCTTTGGTATATGGTACCACGCTGTCTTGCCTCTCGAAATACAAATACCTCCTCAAAATATCTCTTCAGATATTCTCACCAACGATGATTTCGCCAAGAGCAAGTTAGCCCAATTGAGCTTCTTGACGAGCGCGCCTTTGCAAATTTCTTGATCACCTTCAAATATATCAAAAATGCATCAAGGGTGCTTATGATAAGCGACTTCATGAGCGTACCTTTAAGGTTGGTGATCTTGTCCTCAAAGAGAATCAACATGTAACCAAACTAGAAAAGAGCAAACGTGGAAAATTTTCTCCCAATTGGATTGGGCCTTACATAATCACTCACACTTATGGATCAGGCACTTATCGTTTAGCTTCACTTAATGGTAAACTCCGAGCTCAACCCTTAATGCCTTGCATCTTCGACCTTTCTACTATTGAATTTAGTGTTATATCACTTCTTATCTACCTACCGCTCGTCCCTTGAGCTCATTTACCGTTACATACACTTTGTTTCCTACATCTTACAATCAAATCAAGCTCACATAGTTTGATTCCCACCTCCCCTTAACGATGCCTTCCCTTTTTAGTCTAGTCCATGACTTCAAAGTATTAAAATGACACATTCTTAATTATATGCTTATGGGATTTTCTTGAGTCAAACTTTCTACCAAACTAGATGCTTTACGCCAAAAGGACATCTGGCTCTCTAAATTATATATAGACTGCTCCCTCGAAGGACAGCTATATGCCAAACTATTGCTGCTATTATATATAGATCGCTCCCAGAAGGACAGCTTCATGCACTAAAATCACATCTCGCTACTATAAATAGACTACTCCCTTGAAGGACAATATACACGCCAGCCTTTATCGAAGCTTCTTGTATTAATCAGCTTCATGAAGACCTCAAGATTAGTACAATCAATATCCTCAGAGACTTCCCACATGGATCACCTATATTTAGTAAAATAAAAGCCACATTCAAAAGAACTTTTGAGTCATGGACTTTTCTATTTAGGGTAGGTTCTCTTTCGTCAGAACACTCACTTTGTAACAAGTTCTCCGTACCTCAGCTATACCATCCACCTCACCTCACCATTTGTTTAAACTCAAGGGACGTGATGTATATCCGATATATTGTGATCATACAACTCTTTTCACCTATTGACTTCTCGTCTATGCATGGTACCTAGGGGTTCAAGCTCATCCTGCATTAATATGTGGTTTGTTTAGCTCTTTTCAACTACGGAGTAACTTTTTCCTCTTTGACTCGAATCTAGGATTATGTGTTGATCTTAATCAGGATATGGTTCCCTACCACTTGGGTAGGCTAACTTTCGCTTCACTTCTACCTATTCCAAAATCACCAATTCATTACCAACACCAACAACATTACCCTACCAATATCAATATCAATATTTTTACCAACCAACAAATTGCCTAACCATACCTAAATTGCCTGAATTCACCTCTCCCTGGTCTTAAGGGAGAACTACATCGGTCTGAGGCCCCTCCTTGCTTTGTGCAATGGGCTATGTAGGCAGCACTTCGGAGACATGGGGTCTCCCAAGGTTAGCTCGACCATCTCCTACCATAACCTATCATGTGTGATAAATATAAATATTTTTGTGTATTTCTATTTTAATCACATTCCTCTTTATCCTTTTTCAAAACACCGAAAGTCAAAACACAAACATTCTTATTATTATCGTAACTCAAATCAACATACATATTCAGTTTTATTTAGATGTTAAACAAATACATCTTCTCTATCATCGACACGTAGGTCGGCATCCTTATTTATTCTTATACCTTGATAACATTTACTTAGACCCTCATGCCTCATCCCGAACCAGTGTGATGATCATGATCGCCGACGCCTCTCGCCGGGCCTCTTTGTCCTCAAAGGTACCATGGCTATCGGGTACCGCCACCGATCTCGCCAATATCTCCCGTAACATGTTAATATGCTCCTCGCATGGAGTTATCTCACCTCTAGTCCTCTCGCTCGTGACTCCGCAACCGCTAACAATCCTCTTTCCTCATTCACCTCGCGTTGAGCCGATGAACTAATCTCTCTGCAGATGATCTCTCTCACCGTAATCATAGCTATGTCAGATGATCACGCATACACCTCATAGTTCTCGTTACCCACCATAATCTATAGCCTCTATTGTTCTTGCATCCATTACCCGGGCGATCGGCTACTATCTCCTCTCGGCCTCTTCTCGAGGTGTTGGCCGGGAGGTGAGAATGCTCCTGCATTGATCCTCATATATGGTCTATAAGTCAAGGGTATATCCCGCACAAATCTAAATTGTCGCCGCACACGATCTAGAGGAATCCTCTCATACTCACTGGCCTATGCTCCCGCGATCCACCTCAATCGCTCTACACCCTCAATTCCTCTCGCTATATTCTCTATTACCATATAGTTCCCGTACGGCCAAAGCAATAGATATCCGGCATCGCCACCATCTCCCTATACCTCGCCTATAATACTCAATGTCACCCGTCACGGCCTCAGGGATCTTTCCTCTTGTTCTCGCTCGACCCATCGCTCAATCCCAAGCTCGCACTCCGGTCTCTCCCGATCGGATGGGTCGGCCTATTGGTCGCACACAAACAATGTGCTCATAGGCCCAACAATGTAATAAAATGAACAATCCAAAGGTCGCCCTATGATTTCATCTACACGCCCATAAACCCCTCGTATAGGTCCGCCAAATATACAGCCCATGAAAAAGTCACATTCCTTTCTATCATCTCCCAAATAACACACATCAATGCTTTTGGAAATCTTCCCCATCCGCCTCGCAAGAATGCATAATATCCTACCTCTATCATTAATATCATCCGCTAACCTTGTTTCCTCGTGGTGTGCCGCATACATTATACCATACGTGAATGTCAAACTCGCCACAAATCTCTTGTATATGGACAAATCTCTTGAATATTGACATCGGTTTTATTCCAACTTTTCCCCCAATTTCTGCCCCTATTTACTAATCACCCTTTCTCACAAACATCGCCTATATCAACCTTTGCTGCAACCCCTTTGTTAACCCATTTGGCCTGACCCAAGGCCGTAACCAACCAATTTGGCCCGACCCAAGGCCTCACCCCAACCATTTTGGCCCGACCCAAGGCCGCAACCCAACAATTTGGCCCGACCCAAGGCCTCACCCCAACCATTTGGCCCGACCCAAGGCCACAACCCAACAACTTGGCCCGACCCACGGCCCTCACTCATCAATCAGCCCGACCCAAGGCCGTACCACTTAAATACCTCGCCCAACATCAACAACATACACTTTTATCCACCCATCATGTAACTTTTGTTCACTCGAGCTCACCTGTTCATGTTTTAGCATGATTAGGGTCCTTGACTTGATCTGTCGACCAACTTTGCCTAGACTTAGACCGTGACGTTTATCTCAACCAAACCAACCATTCGCACGCGCCGAACATGCCCAAACATTATCAGCACCTTACCCGTTATATACCCTACGAGCTACTTCCTATGCCTTGCATACCGGATTATATCACCCTTGTTTGGATAAACTATCGACCTTTGCCTATGCATTGCTTTGGTTTGCTCACAAATCATGGACCCTAGTCACACTAATGCATTTCCACATGCGTCTCGCTTTTTGACCTACCTCACCACCTCACCATCATCTCCACACCATTTACCCTTTATCAACCCTATCCCTGATTTCACGCTATCTCAATCTGTGATAGATTTGAGGGGGATTACCTATACCCTTAATAGGGGAAACCACTTCATATTATTCTCAGTGTAGCTTTACAAAAAAACTACACGACAATAAGGTGCTAATGTAGACACCAAATTTGTGTCTTACGACCCCTTGTGACCCGCATCTCATTTCGCAACCTAACCTCACCACCTAAACCTTACACAATTATTTATTAATTATCTTATAATTAATAAATCCACATCGCCTTACCTGCCACCTCATTTTGCCACCTCATCATGACCTAGGCCTAACCCTAAACTAATCTAATTAAGACCTATAACTTGGTCTACATCCACACCCATGACTAATGACCCCTTTCTCGCACCCAAAACCGACCTTCTAGTCACTTGACCAAGCCCGCAACTAATCCCTCGGGAGAAAAGGAGGGAAAGTTGGCTATTTTACTAAAAATAGCCCACTTTGACCTGACCGATACCGGTTCCTACTCGACCGCCGTCGGTTACGTAACCACCATCGGTTCCCTGTAAATGGGCTCCCCTAACCAGAAACAAAGGTCGAAGGATTTTTGGATCAATCAGGATCATCAGAAGTGATAAAAAGAATCTGGATTTGCTGAGCCAAGCAAGAGACAAGTGAAGAGACAAGAAGAGTTTGCAGCGAAGGAGACCAAGCCCAAGACTGCAACTGAATAATCAGAGCCCTGTGATACTCAGCTGATCATCGGGAGGGAGGTATCTCATCTCCTGAGTGCCAGGCCATCCTACCTGAGTTCTACCTTTGTCATTACACTTCTCGGACCTGCATCCTCGTCAATAACCAGTAAGCTGCATCTTGTGTGTTCTCTTTAATAATATTTCTTAGACTTTTGAATCACAGCCGTCATAAATCCATTCCTAGATCTACCACCCAGCAACACATTATATCTAACTATCATTCATTTACCTCTCATCACCCCATTACCTAATCCCACTCATATACTAGCCTTACAAACAACACAACCACCCTACAACCGACCCTCACCAAAAGTCCCTAAAACATAGCCCCCACCGATATCGGTTAGTAGTAACCGGTATCAGTTATTGTGACTCAAAACCAGAAACCAGCCTTTCCTCCTACCTGTTTCAACGAAGCAATTAAATTGTTATTTTACAATCTTTCGTGTTAATTTATATTAGCAGGGGAACTGACCACCTTCGAAAGGAAGTTTTATATTTCCTGGGCCCAAGGTAGTTCCCTCATTTATTGTCTAATCAAAATCTTGTGGTCTTGTGTTCTTATTTGTAGGTAGTCCTTCCAAGACAAAAGGGAGTTCTTCACAATCAACCTGATCTCTCTCTATGGTACACGCACACCATCTCGACATTCAACAGGTATTCCTCCTAGCCCTAACCCTTATCTGTTTCTAAAAGGAATGAAAGGATAGAAGCAACTCTATTCCCAAAAAGCTGAAACATTCCGCACGAAACACGAACCATCACGAGCAGGGTGGTACCCTATCTTGCATCGTGAATCGATCTCTCACCCGCATCCAACAAATCATCACATTAATATTCCTTAACCATACCTATAATCACCCTTGACACCTCACTTATACCTATTACCCTACCACCTTTTCCATCACAACTTACCTTCTTATCACATATCATATCTACCTATCCCAACCCTCACAAACTACCAATCAACCATACCTATTTAAACCTCTTACCCAAGCTCTTTTTCCCTCAACAACATCTTCTTCTCCCATTACCTATCTCACCCACCCACCCTATTACACTTTTTGGCCCATTTTTCTCCAAACGATCGTTGTCAGATCGGGTTATCCCCAACCTACCAAAGTCTCCCATAAACCGCATTAGTCACGTCATCTCGTGACCAATGCTAGCTCATAACCACTTACATTAGCCAACCCTTGACCTACGCCCAATCACCGTTGAAACGAAATCCACAAAACCCAAATCCCTTTTTCTCTAAAAACTCCTTATTCTACCCTTCCTATCCACCTACTCCTTCTTAAAACCTCCCTCAGCCCCTCCCCTCCCCTCATTCACCTAAACACACCCTTTCCCTTCCTATTTCACCCAATTTTTCCGAAATTCAAATTCCCTTTTTCCTAACCCGAGTTCTAGACCTAAATCTACCTACCAAAATGATGAATAGGATCGAATCTTACCTCGTCACACTTTCATCTCCGTTGTGGCACATCAAACCGCTACACTAGTGTTCCACTCCGATCCCTTTCTCGCCTCGGTCATCACCAATTGACATCTTCACCTCTAACCAATCGAATCGATTGACCGTGATCTCATGGACCCACCTATCAACCGCCAATCACCCGTCGAGGCTTGCCAACTTAGCTCTCTTTCCCGCTCTGGATGCTTTCCATCTTTTTATCTCTCTCCTATCATTTTATCCTATTTGGAAAATAACAATTGATTCCACAAAAAGGGAATTTTTCTTTTTAACCTCACCTCGACTCGACCGATGTCGCTTTTACATCAACCGACATCGCCCTATGCCCAACAAAACCATGGTTGGTTTACCTAGACCATCATGAGTTGACCTTTACCGCTTTGCTACCCATGACATCTTCATTTCTACCCATTACACCCTATCTACCTACCCACAACCTTTTTCACGTCACTTTGAGCTCACCCCAACCCTCCACCTCATCATTTATCATCCACCCTCACCATCAGGTTGGGCATACGTTTTCCCCCTATGGCCTTACCTACAATACACCTTTTTACCCACACCTCCCCCTTAGTGTGACCATTTACCTTACACACTCACTCTCCCTTGTGATGTTATTGCCGCATTATTAGCCTACCGACCTTACCTTACCTATGGCCGTGACCCTTACGCAAACAAACCTTGACCTCTTAGATGTACTCGTAACCAAACCTACGTGTTCTGCATCTTACCTCATTGTGTGTTCGCACTATATCCTTTACCCTCGGATACCAAACCTCAACAACCCTTTTTTAGATAATCCAATCGACCTTAGATGATGTAGAGTTCAAAAGCTCTTCCCCGGTGTTGTGCCATGATCTCTACATGTACATACATTTGATTGACACTACCCAACCCACACCTACCTACCCATACCTACCTACCCAACCATTGATTATGTGGATATTCCACTATCCCCACTCATTATATCTTGTGATGATGGTACTGCTTTTGCTTAGCCAAATGAACTTACCTTTCGTATGGTTTGTGACCCTTACCTAAGCAAACCTTTACCTTTTTATATGTACCGAAACCACACATATGTGTTCTTACATCTTACCTTGTTATGTGTTTGACCATATCCTTTACCCTAGATACCGAACATAAACAACCCTTGCGACCTTAGGGAATGTATATTTGTTATGTTGAGCACCCTTTGTATCTCATTGCATTTTACAAGGTGTGCATACATTTGAATGTTCTACCTCCCCACCTACCTTTTACACCCACCACGAACCTCATCTCCTTCACACCTATCCTCGCTTTATCAAACCACCCACCGAATCTCTCTATTCCTCATCATAGATGCCTACTTTGAGGGTTGATCACTCACGCCCTATTTGGGGAACCCAATATTCTCCTCACACTAAATTTACATGGGGAAAAAATAGGCATTTGTTTTTTCATGCGCTTACCAATACATGCTACCCAAAAAAAGGGGCAAAATGTAGACACCAAAAACACATCACATTTCATCATTCTCCTCCAAAATGACCAAAATACCACATTCTACACAAGTGATTGATTTAACCCTAATTTAATTTCCCATGACTCATTTCACACACTATAATGACCCTCAATCACACACACAAAGATTTAATTAAAATCAATTAATTAAATTCCCTTTTACCCACTCATCAGGCCACCTCACCTTGCCACTTTGGACTAGCCACCTCACCCAACCACCTCACCATTCCCTTACCCCACTTGCCCCTCCACATCACCCTTCCACTACCCCACTTACCCCTCCACCTCACCTTTCCCATACCTAGCCCATACCCTTTTAGAACGCCTAATAGTGGCCACCCCACTCATAGGACCCCTCTTTGTCCTATTCCCCATTTTAAGGGGTGGAGGACACATGTTATTTGCCACTAAAAATCAAGTGGGGAAGGCATATTACCCACTTTTTAAAAAAACAAACCCCAGACATAATCGGTGTCATAGTCACACTAATGTTTGGCTCGATGGGACCGCACCGGCCACCTATAAATGCTTAGTTTGAGCTCTTTCCAAGGGGTTGGTGAACATTTGGTGGTTCTTTCACATTTCACATGTGGGAATTTTTGTTGAAATATTACTCATCATTTCATGGGAATGCTACACGACAAGAAAAAATCTAAGCCGAGACCGTAGAGTGAAAAATTCACAATAACATTTGTGAGATCAACCACTGAAGGGACCTAAAGCTATGAGGGAGCTCAAGCAGGAGCTCTCCAACCACCTCCCAGCCTTCACCAACACTCATCACTTCTCTTCATCAACTACTCAATTTTCTACATGCGTTTGACTCTAGGTAAGTAGATCACTTCACCCCTCACTGGTGTCTTTGTTTCTCTATTTTTCCTCTCCCAAGAGCCAACCTCTCCCCTACTCCTTAAATTATAACCTATCCTCTCAAAACCTTGTCTACTCAACCAAAATGCCCCTACAAGAATTTTTCATTATATTTTTCTCCTTGATAACTATAACATTCCAAACATAGAGAGCACCCCAACCTCCATTTCCAAACTCGGCTAGATCATAGTGACCATCACTGGTCCCATATAACTATGGTCGGCTAAACATTGACCACCGTTGGTTACCTGTTGTCTCTCAGCTCCCCATAACTCTACCCTAATACACCCAAAACCTCCCAAAACCTAAAAAATCCTATCCTAAACCTACCCCTCATCTACACCTCACCAACACCCTTCCAACTCTCTGTTATGAGATAGAGTAGAACCCAAACACCATCTACCTAAACCTCTATCACTTTTACAAGTGACCGATACCAATCACACTTAACCAAAGCACCATTCTCACCTAAACCGACATTGGTCAAATATATTGGCATTGGTCTCTATGTTCATAACACCGTGTAGACTAGAAACCTACCTACTTACCCAAACAACCCAAAATACCTTACCCAACCCCACAAAGACCTTATCTCGTGACCTCAGTAAACCACCCGAACTACCCGTAATCTCTGACCCAAAGATCATTTACCTGCATAGTTTTAGTATTTAATTAGATCGATACTTGATAGTAATCTGAGGCACCCAAATCAAAACACTAGCACTAGATTCCTTTATTTACATGTTTCAGTTATTTAATATTAATTTATAAAATAGTGGATTGACAACCTTCTAGGAAGTATCACACTTCTCGGATCTAGCATATGCTAGGTAGTCCACTACCATATACTATTTAACTCTCTCTTGTGGTCTTGTTTTCTATTACAGGGTAGTCCTTCCTAGCCAAAAAGGAGTTCACATGATCGACCGAGATCGGAAGTCTACATGTGCACATTCCACCTTCTACCCATCACCAAATAATAGGTATTCCTCCTATGCCCATCACCCTTATTTGTTTCAATCTCTCGATTGTATGCAAAAAGAATCGAAGCTTGATTGTAGCTAGTAGGTACTTTCTGAATTTATGTAGCGCATAGATCATTGACAAAGATTTTCTCTCTATAGTTATGTAATTCTTTTCACAGGAGTCATATTTCTACTAGCATAATAGATAGGATGATCTATAATACCTTCTCCAGGCTAATCCAACACTACACCAATGGTCGTGCAAGAGGCGTCCACATGTACATGAAATGGTTGGTCCCACAAAGAAAAGTGCAGAATAGGCACGGTAGTAATTTTCTACTTCAATGTATCAAATGCACATTATTGTGGCTATCCCCAATATAATTTCCTTTTCCTTTTAGTAACTCTTCCAAGGGTACGAAAACCTTAACCTACTCCTTTATAAATTTTCTATATTAGCTAGTGTGACCCAAGAATCTATGCACCTTACATTGACTGGTAGGCTCTTGTAGGCCAATAATGACTACAACCTTAGTTGGATCAGCCAACAAACCTTCTTTTCAGATAATCTTCCTAATAGTATTCCAAATGGTGTAGCAAATATGCACTTCTTGATGTTCAAAGAGATACTCAACTTTCTACATCTTTAAAACATTAAGCAAGGATTGTCACAATTATCATTAACAAGTCCATACACTTTCCAATCATCTAAATAAACTTCCAATAAGTCAGAATAAAATATTTAAACGCCTAAACAACTATGCACAAAAATATAGCACGCACATTTTTAGACCAAAACACATCACAATTTAGGAAAAGTTGCCCCACTCAAGAGTAAAAGTAGTCTTTTCCCGATCCTCCTATACAATCCTAACTCCGATGATATCTAGAGAATCCATCTCGTAAACAAATAGATTTTACACCATATAACACCTTCTAGTTTTTCCTCGATGAATGGCATAAGAAAGGGATCAGTCACACATGTAGCATTCAACTCCTTGTAGTCCACACAAGTCCTAATCCAGCCATCCTTCTTGATTCTCGATCACCATTGGACTAACCCATTCTCGACTCTTCTAGGGGGTTGATGATTCTAGAATTCAACATTTTGTCAATCGCTTCTTTGACCTTTTCATGCAAGTTGGGTCTCATCCTGTAGAGTCTCTTTCTAACTAGCCATGCCCCCTCTTTAAGCTTTATCTTCATCTCTCCTAATTATTTATCCACACCTTTAAGTTCATGGTATCCCCAAGGGAATAAGTTGTGATAATCCTTTAGAACTCAATGATTTTTTCCACTTCAGAGTCAGACCAATAGTCTCCAATTATGGCCTCCTTAGGCTCAACATCTGATCCAATATTCAATTTCTTTATCTTTATAGGTTCATGATAGGCACGTGTGGTCTTATCTACATTGTCCAACACCTCACGCCTACCTATTGAATGGTATACATCAAGATTTTCTACTTCTTCATCATCCACTAAGTAGATCTGTTTTCCTTTTTCTTTCTCAAGGAAAGTGGCATAAGTAGTGTGGCATTGGCCTTTGTTTCTTCACCAAAATGCACTCCTGAGTCTCCTTCATCAAATAACTCCTAAATGATTTCTTCCACCTTGGCACTATCCCCCATAGTTAAGTGTTTTATAACCTTTAATGATTCTTCTACCAGAGAATTGGTAGAGAATAAGTCAAATGTCTAGGTCATTCTTGTAATGAAATCCTACTAATTTCTAGTCTCTCTATGGATTTAGTCATATACATACCAAACACATGTGCAACCTTATAGAGTGGAATAAAATTTGTACACCTAGAGTGAAGGTGGTAAAGATTCCTTCCCCTCTATCTAGAGTCTATGACATCACAACATGGTCTTTGAACAAGTTTATTACCACGATATATGTAGATTTGAGTAGGTGCATTACTCCCAAGAACCTAGTGGCAAGAGCAATCCTAATTTCGTTAGAGTAGGTATTTACCTTAGCTCAAGTTCACTAAGGTACATTATTTACTTTTATTGTATTTATCCTCACCCACTTATGTGTGTGGATATTTCTTTTTATTTATTTAGATATTAGGAGATATTATGTAGTTGTTAGGTATAGTTCTTTCCTTGATCTATGGTATTGACTAGTTCTTTCCTAGATCTATGGTATTGACTAGATCCTCGATGTCTAGTTCTCTCATAAATCTATGGAATTGACTAGTTCTTTGATGACTAGTTCTTTCCATGATTTATGGCTTGATCTATGACCTTGACTAGTTCTTAGATTGTTATTCCTTGCCTATATAAGCAAGGCCCATTCTCATTGTATTTCATTGAGTTCTATAATAATATATGATATTGTTGCTCATTTGTTTGTAAAGGTTTATGTAAAGTTATTATGGAAAATTTCTTTCATCTTATTGATCGTGATGTTTGATTAGCATATGTGTTCTTGGCTTGGTATGATCTAGTTATCATTCCTTTTATGGTATCGAGCTACACGACTTGCCATCACACCAAAAGCTTGAACTGATGGTGGAGAGGGATCTCATCATGTTAAACTGTTGCTACACTAATGCCCTCCCACATGATGGAGCCGTATACAATCAATCGGGCCCAACAGCATTAGGAGGCATTGATACTGGAATTTCCGGAGGTCACCCATCCCAACACTATTTTGGGACCGACACTTAAGTGCTTGGTACCAAAGTTGTACGACTTGCCGTCACACAAAAGCTCAAACTAATAGTGGAGAGGGATCTCATCGGATCTCGGGTTTTTGTTTATAAGGGTGTACCATTCTTGGTTGGTGCATGGAGGTATTTTTCAGAAAAGATGTTACTTTCCTCTTTTGGCGGGGGTGAACTGACGGTTGTGCATGATTCACTATTTCGGAAAAATCCACAAACTACTATTTTGGACGATGAAGGTCACTTTTGGTATAGTCTAAAAATAGCAGCTTTTACTAGAAGAAGCAATTGGATGTGACACACACGATTAATGTAGTCATTTTACACACCACCAAGAACAAGGGAACCTCATGTGCACAAAGCTATCACCCAGTGGGCGTTGGGTGCTCACCGAGGCGCAAGAGAGGGAGTCGAGTCTCTCTTTTATGTGAGTTTAGTGGAAGGCATAATTCATGATCTTGACTTAGTGATTTAATAGACATGAAGAAGCTATAGATCTCAGAGCGTCTTCTACACCCCTTCAATCATAACAAAAGAAAAGTGTGTAATAGAATTAATAGAACTAGGAATTTGTAAATCCACAAATAAACTTAACATTCAAGTAAGGTTCATGATTATACAAAATCAAAAGATTAGTAGAAACATGTAGATATTATAGGAAGGAGATCTTAATATAAATGCAGTGGTAACCTTATCATATTTATTCATAGTATTACTCCAAAACATCACAGAGTGGCAGACCACAGTCATACACCAAATCTGGATCCATACATGTATGCTCACAAAACAAAATTTGCATTCCCCAATTCCCCATTAAATCCTTCCTAGAATCATCTACCCATTTTATCCCGTAGTTCTCACAGTAATTCTGCAGAGCTCTCACTACCTCACTTATGTATATGTTCTTTTCCAAGGGCATGCATATAAATAGGCATCTGAGCTCTAACAAACTCCTCTACAACCTCAAATATGGCCCAAAGTGTCAAGGTGTGGGTCACCCCAGGTGCATGCCTCTCCATGTCATGATTAACTTTTTGGATCTTCCTATCGTAAGGTATATTCCTTCTAGGACACCTTGTTGCTAGGTTAGAACCTTATCCAAATTGAACACATTCTTCATGTGTTATGTCCAAAAGGCTGAAAATGGCTAAGTCTCAAATTGTGCTTCGCAGTGCGTGTCCTTGGTTCTCCAAGAACCCTTTTTGAATATTTCCTGCGCACTTCCTTTGGCCATGTGTGCCTATGTGCCTTTAATATTTGGTAGCTACATTAGGGTCCGAACATTACCCCACACTTCACCTATTCTCTGCCCTCGGGAACCTTTTCAAAGAATGTAGTACAAAAATGCAAGGCCTTGCCTTGGAAAAGAATGGAGGGAAAGAATAAAGAATGGGGGAGAGAAAGAATA
Source organism: Taxus wallichiana var. yunnanensis (assembly GCA_018340775.1). Lineage (NCBI taxonomy): Eukaryota > Viridiplantae > Streptophyta > Pinopsida > Cupressales > Taxaceae > Taxus > Taxus wallichiana. Next base: position 75,084,981 of record CM031235.1, on the reverse strand, counting down.
GAAGGAAAACTACCTAAAGAAGAAGAAGGGGAAAATTTTTCCACAAGTCGGCCTCTAGCGTATTTCATGTGTTGACTTCATCTTGTGCTCTAGTGTAGATGTCACCAACCAAGGTGCTCACCTCGTCAAAGGTTAACCCTTCCCCTTTATATTAATGGTCTCCACCATAGTCTCTAGCTCCTTTGCATGATCTTCCAGGGCATCCATCTTCCTTGTAATGGCCTTATAGAGCTCTTTTAGCCATGTTTTGATTGAGACTCGTAGGGTCTCAATAGCTTTAGACTTCCTTTCCACTTCAGCTAGGATATTTTCTCACTCAGCTCTATTGCCCTTATTCTTCTCCCCGGCAAGCCCTTCGATTGGTGTGTTATCACTGCGGCAAGCAACATGCTTGTCACCTTGTCTTGGTCCGCGCAATGTTCATATGTGACCCCAATAGTTTGTGCAGCTATTTTCACATCAGCAAGCACCTTGTTGTATTCAGCTATGAGCACGATGAATTTCAACTTGTCCTCCTTCTCCAAGCACACAACTACCTCCTCTACCGACTCCAAGGCCAAAGGTTTCCTTTCCATAGTGAGGATCTAAGTCAAGTCCTCAAGACATTCTAGGGAGGAACCATATTTTTGTGTGGGAGGGTTGAGGTCTGGGTGCTTCATGATGATGGCCTGGGAGATGAGCTCCACCTTTTTGGAAACTTCACACACTTTAGCTTTCTCCTCCTGAAGCTCCCTCTGTAGTTGAGCACTGATTAGTTTCTCAAGGCTGAGGTCCTTTGTAAGCTTAACTACTTCTTCCTTCCTCTTTTCCAATAGGTCCTCCAAGACTTTAACCCTGTCATTTCTACAGAAGAGCCTAGCCTCAATTTCTACGGAGACTTTATTGAGTGCGTTACACAATTTCTCATCTCGATAGTTGTTACATATTTACAATGGGGTTGTCCCCTTTCTTTCCGACAAAGACACTTATACTACTCCTTGGTTAACCTCGAACTCGGGCTTGTCGAGGTGGGAGTCGAACACCCATGATAACATCTTCCTTGTGCATGGGTATCCTATCTCGGTCAAAGGATTCCATGGCGGTGAGCTCCTTGGTGGGCATAGTACTCTAGAAATTTATGCATGAAACTTTATTGGGGTTATCAATGTATCCCATCATTGTTCTTCCCCTTTCACATATTTACATCCCGTGTGCTCACCCTTGGGAATAGTCACTTTGAAAAGAGTTGGGCCTTTTGTGCTACCCACACTTTTCTCCCTTTTCTCTTCCTTAAATTCACCAAGCATGAGCTCCATGTTGTGCTCCAACTCCTCATCAACCAAGGTATTAATTATCCTCTCCACCTCCCTTGTCACTTTCTCACCTACCTCCTCCTGAGTGAGCTTGGGCATATCTAGCCCCTTAGTACTTGCCCCTTCACTCCTTTCTTCACTCTGCACACCTTCCTCCCCTTGGGTGTCCTTCCTCCTTACAAATATGAAAGCATCATTTTTAAACTCTGCTCCTTCTTCCTCTGAATCATGGACATCAATTAGCTCATGATCCACCTCCAATTCTCCCCTCTTCATCATCATCCTTCTCACCTATATAGGCATTCGGTCATCTCTGTATCTTCAAAATCTTATTCCTCCATCCCTTGTTCTTCTTCCTTTGTAGAAAACTCGGAGTCAGGGATGTTGTCTTCTCTTCATCTGAGGGTTCTTCAGGGGATGGTGGCTTCGCAGGCTCCAAGGTCTTCTCCCTGACCACCATTCTCCTCTTCTTCCGAATGTAGCTACTCACCCCATGGTATCTACATTATACTTCTCCACCACCCTTTGTTCTTATTCTTCTTCTTCTTCTTCCCTCTCCTTGCACTTTAGTGTGGGATTATTTCTTCCCATAGGGTCATCGGGATGGATATCTCATTATCCACGTACGCGCCCTTTTCAAATTTTGGCCTTATGCATAGGTAGATCCTAGCAGCGGGTGCTCGCAGAATAGGTAAGGTTAGAGGCCTTATAATTTGCACATCATGTGACACGTACTCTCAATGTATGCATGCTTCTCTAGGTAGACCAGCTTCTTCCTCATCTCCCTGTGCTCTTTATCAAGGGTGGAAAACTCTAGGTTTAATTTCTTTGATTCCTTGTATCTGTTTACCCCGCTTGGAAAAATTGGGTAGTAAATGAGAATGGGAGTTTGCACCATGGACTCCAACTGCCATCCACCAAAATGAACCTACCAATGTAGAAGTGCTGGTAGACTGTGAACTCTACTTCTCCTTTGGTCACTACGGGCGTTACTCGTGGATGCGCCATTCACCTTGAATGCATTCCTAAGGCACGTATACCATTTGTCTAAGTGTGCCTTGTGTACCCCTGTCATTGATTCACATGTGTATTTTTGGAATCTATCTGTGGGTGAAGGGTCTTCAGCAGGGTACTCCCACATGAATTTTTCAAATGCATCTAGCACCCCAATTTCTGAGAACACAATTGTTAACAGAATGTTTCCAAAAAGGATCTTTCCTCCCTTCTCCGTGCTGCTTATGATCTCATCTACTATGTATTAGGAGATGTTGTACATGGTGCCTTCCATAACCTTCCTACAGACATTTAGCCAGGGCTTGCTCACCTAGGTCCATCTCTCTTGTCCATTAAGCTTGGAGACAAGGTGTGTGGCCATCTTCATCACCGCATCGCTGATATCTAAGACATCGTAGTACCTTGATCCCTTCTTCAATTCCTAGGATGTTATGGTTTCTCTGATTTCCTCCTCATCTAGGAGATCATCTATGAGCGCATCCCCTTTATATCTTAGGCCTATAAAGTGTGAAATTAGTTGGGGAGTTATGCACATTTTGTCCCTTGTGAAGCGAAGAAATCTTCATGTACGCACGTCATCAACATTTGGTATAAGCACTTTCAGGCTTCCCAAATATGGCAACTCAAAAAGTTGGAGAAGCCTTGCCTTCTCCATTTTCACCTTGACCATGTCGGTGTAGATTGGCAACCCATCAGGTGTTCATTTGTTTGTGGGGCACACCAGCTCCAACGCCATTTTCTTTGTGATTGTGCCTGACGGTGATTATAGTTGATCACGGCCATCTTCCTTATGTGGGACTCCCAATCTTGCCCTAGAAAAACCCCATCTGGGTATTGCATCTCCGAATACCACTCTTTGTTGGTATTCAAGGGTATTTCTTCTTGCTTCTTCTTTCCTACCTCATGTTGATGTATTTTTTCTTCTTATATATGGATTTCCAATGTAACTTTATTTTGCCACCCATCTCGCCTTCTTTTCTCCTAATGCAACTCTTAAGTAGGGAAAATTCCAATGGTCTACCACCCCAATCCTTTTGGAATAACTCCATTCTTATTTTCATCATCTCCCCCACACTAAAATGATGCGCAGTCCTCTCTACGCATTCATAAGTCAAAAAGTAATAAGGTTACCAATGCCCAGGTGTAAAACCAAACAACAACTGAAAGAGAAATACAAGAAAGGAAAAGCATAAAAGGAAATTCTAACCGTAAAAACTACATTATTTACAAACACCAAGAAGCATTATTTATAGTAGGGCTTCAACCTACTCCCATTGAAGTGTCCAGGTAATTTTGTTCCATCCAACACTTGTAACTGGCACATGCCTGAATCAAGGATGTATGAAATTACATAAGGACCCAACCAATGCACCTTCAACTTTCCTAGATGGCGTAGAAATTTAGAATAACATAGTAGTACCATCTCGCCAACCTTAAACTATTTATTAATAATATGGTGGTCATGCCATGCCTTTTCCTTTGCCTTCTCATTTGTTTGGCTCCATCTTGCTAGTGAGCACCTTTCAACCAAATTTATCAATTCATATATTCTTTCTTCCAGTGCTTGTTCATTGTCCAACCCTCCTCTCGCTTCTATACGTAGCGATGCTAGCATAAATTTGATCTGGAAAAATAGCCTCCACACACCAAAAATAGTTGAAATGGTGTGGCCTTGTTCAATCTTTTATACATTTTTCTCGTATGCCCAAAGAATCTTGAAACCTTGTCATCCCTATCCCGCCTACCCACATCACATATCTTAGTCAATGTGTGACTAAGGATTTTGTTAAATGCCTCTACAGTCCCATTTTCTTGAGGGTGATAAGGGGTAGTCTTTTGATGGGCTACCATGAATTATACCAATAGAATCCTGACGGTTTCATTTAAGAAGTGAGTGCCCCTATCACTTGTTAAACTTAATGGGAACCCATACCTTTATAATGTTCTCCCATAAAAATCTAGTAGCCGTGGCTATGGTGTAATCCTTAGTGGGCATGGCCTCTGCCCACCTTGTCAGATAATCAATACAGGTAATAATATACTGCGAGTTAGTCCTTCACATACCGGTGAGATTGGTTCAAAAATCTATTTCCCATTTCTCTAAAGGTTCCACACCGTAATGGGGGCAAGGGCATCTTATCCCTTCTCCCGTGGTTTTCCAAGGTCTTGGCAGTGGTCACAGGCCTTGCAAAACTCAATGCAATCCTAGTGAATCATCTCCCACCATAGTCCCGGTGACTAGGATCTTGTGTGCAACAGCATTCCCGCCTAGTGTCCTCTAGTAATACCACCATGGGATTCTTCTATTATAGCTACGCATTCATGTTCTAATACACACCGGCACAAAACCTCATTACATCCCATTTTATACAAATCCCATTGATCAACATGAAGGGTGTGACATGTATAGCTAACCTCTTCCTTTCCAGACATTCATCCCTTTGAGCACAAAACCTTCCTTGAGAAAAATAGAAATGTTTTCTAATTCGATAGCTCGCACCACAACCTTTGAATAGTTTGCACATCCAACATGGTTTCCTCGATACTTTGTGTGTCCTCTCCCGAATCAATCCTTGATAAATGATCCAGCCTAGAATTGTTCTTTCGAGGTTTTACCACCACTTTAAATTCAAATTCTTGAAATAAAAGTACCCAATGGCATATGTGCCATTGCAACACTACTTTGTTTACTAGATACTTCAAGGCCATATGGTTAGTATAGAATATGAAGGAAGTCACCAGCAGATATTGTCTAAATTTGTGGAGCACATAGATCATTGACAATGCCTTGCGTGTGGTCATTGTATAATTCTATTCTCATTGATGTCAACTTCCTACTTGAAAACACAAGGGATGATCAACAATCCCCTCTCCTGGTTGAGCAAGAATGGCTCCCATTGTTGTACCCGCAGGCATCCACATGGATATGCAAAGGTTTATCCCATGACGGGAAGCATAGAATAGGTGTAGTGATAAGCCTTTCTTTTAGATTTTTAAACGCCCTCTACCGCACCTCTCCCCACCGAAAGGAAGACTTATGTCGAGAAATATTTCCGAAGGTGCGACGATATTAGTGTATCCCTTAATGAACATTCTATCATATCCAAGGTGTCCAAGAAATCCATGCATGGTACTTTGGCTAGTGGGATCCCCTAATCCCATGATAACTACAACTTTCACAGGATCCACCAGTAAACCCTCTTTGTATATGATATGCCCCAACAATGTTCCAAAAGGAGTTGCAAAGACACATTTCTTGATGTTGAGGGAAATCCTCAATTGCCAACATCTTTCAAACATTAATCTCAAGTTATCACAATGGTCCCTGACCAACCCATACACTGTCCAATCATCCAAATATACTTGAAGGAACTTGTGGATGAAGTCCTAAAATGCTTGTACCACTATGCACGAAAATATAGTGGGTGCATTCCTCAATCCAAAGGGCATGACCATGTATGCAAAGCTTCTCCACTCGGTAGCGGAAGTTGTATTTTCTTGGTCTTCCTTGGCTATCCTTACTTGGCGATATCTCGAGAATCCAACCGTGAAGGAATAGACCTTGTGCCTAGCAACTCCCTCTAAAATCTTTTCAGTGAAGGGGGTGGGAAAAGGATCTATGATACAAACCGCATTCAACTCCCTGTAATCCACACATATCCTAATCCACCCATCCTTCTTTATGCTGATCACCATTGGACTTATCCATTCTGATTCCTCCACAACCTTAATGATACTGGATGCTATCATTTTGTCTAGATCCTCTTTAACCCTTACGCGCATGTTGGGATTCATCCTGTAAGGTCTCTTCCTCAGTGGGAACGTATCATCTTTCAAATTTATCCTCATTTCCCCAGTGAATGGCGGACACCTTTTGACTCATGGTATCCGTGTGGGAATAAATCCTAAAATTCACGCAAGAGATCGATGATCTTTGATACTTCCTTGTCTGACCAGTAGTCCCCAATGATAGCTTCCTTGGGCTCCTTCTCCAAGCCAATGTTAACTTTCTTTATTTTGAGTGGTTCATGATACGCGTGCACACATGCATCTGTATTATCAACTAATTCATGTGTCCTAACCAAATGGTCAACATTCAGGCTCTCCATCTCCTCTCCGTCAACAACGTATACCATCTTTCCTTTCTCCTTTTCAAAGCACAAGGATGCTTAAATTGTATGTCTTTAGTTACTCCTCTTCAAACCGCACTTCCAAGCTAGGTCCACCAAGTAAGTCTACTAATTTATCTTTCATCATGGTGTAATTCCCCATAGTGAGGCACTTGATAGTCTGCAATGCCTCATCAACCAGTTACATGGTACTTCGGTACTCGAATGTGTGAACCAGGTTAGCTGCTAATTCCTACCAATTTCCCATTTGGCGGCGAGTTTCAGAATGGATGTACCAAGCGCACGCACAACCTTGTAGTGTCGAATACAACTTGTGCACCCAAAGGGAGGGTGGTAAAGCTTTCGTGCCTTCTCCCCAGACCCTCTCACATGCCTGGATGTGGGAAGAGGTGGGTCCATTGCCATTGTAATCCTTGATAGTGGTGGGTATGTTGCTCTTTGAGAATCGGACAATGAGTGCAATTCTAACTTCATGCCACTCCAACAAGTTTTTTCTATGCGTGGCCCACCACCTTGCTGATGTTCCTATCAGAACATAACCCAACATACCTTGTCACTTGTCCTCCCTCCATTGAGCTTCCATTTTCCTCAAAAAGACCTCAGGGTATGTATCCCTAGAATACTTGGTTATTACCTTTCCTCCTAAGCACCAAACCGTACGTGCCATCATTACCTTGGTTCTGATCCTTTCGGATGTCACCCAATAAATTCATAAGTCCCATGTGCCTAATTATCACGTGCTATCTTGGTAGTATGAATGAAAGATTGAGCATCATCAAACTGGATGAATCCTTCTATATGGTGGATGGTCTATGGATCTCTTATGGACTGCACATATATTCTATCAAGGACCTCCTCTCCAGAAGTTCGGTATAGGGTGTGGACTTTCCATTAGCAAGTGGTTTTAATCACCCTCTCTTCCTTGTTTTCAAAGCTTATGTACCCCTTGTTAGACCAGAGATCTGCATTATTCTTATAGCACCATGGGTACCCAAGTAACGCTGGAAATTATTTACCTCAGCAAGCACCAAGACTTCAAAATCCCCAGTGAACTTAGTCTCCTGAATGATAATGGTCACATCCTTCAAGACACCTATGGGCATTGCCTTTCTCTTATTTTCCATATACAACACATTTAAAGATGTCTATAATGCAGATCTTCCCATTTGATGCCAAACATCCAGAGTGAGAACATTTACCTCCGCGCATGTGTCAATGGGATGTTGTTAAGCAACCACCCATCCACCACTACGTTCAAGGTAATCTCTTTGTCATAATCAAGGCTATGAGGTGGGAGGTTTGCATGCAAGATATAACTTTCGTGGTCTTCCCCTGGTGTGCGGTACCTTTTCTCTCAACCATGGTCCTAGCAAGGGAATAATATTCTCCTACCTCAGCCCAGTTTACACACCTCCTTAACGTCATCCATGTCATCCTTTTTCGCTGCTTCTATTGGTCTTATTTTCTCATCTTTTCTAGTTTTCTCTTTTAAGCATTAGATTCCCCATGTAAACTTTGAATTATGTCCATGGTTTCTGGTATAATTCTTTCTAGTGATCTGGGTTTGGATACTTCCCGTGTACTACTTATTCCTTGAAACTAGAGGTCTCTACCTAGGTGCTTCCCTTGCGCGTGCAGACTCTTCGCCCTTATTGTTACCATAACGAGCTCTAGTTTTGATTCACATATTACTCGCATGGAAGCCATTAAACATCATCCTTCTTAATACTCACCATGGCGGTGCCCTTATCCTTCCGTACTAATGGCTCATATGTTTGTATAACTCTGAGTGCACTATTTGTAGTTATGTTTTTTTCATACCATGAGCATTGTAGAAGATATGGATATTCACACTTACAATGGTCTCAGCGAAATGGCTCCACAATTAAAACACGTCCCACGCAGGAACTCACTTCTTCCTCCATGGTTACCATGACCACGAAATCCTCCACGAAACCCTCTTCCACATGCACCTCCATCTCCACGCTCTTCATACCCATGGTCATCTCCTTTGGAACTATTGGCAATGCCAGTCTAGTGCACACCAAGATCAATTTCCTCATGAATCTGGTCAATCAATCTACAATCCTTAGTGTCATGTGTGGTTGAGGTACATATCTTACAATAAAAAGACATATTTTTAAGGATCTCGCATACGTAAACGGGGCACTACTTGCATCATGGTCCCCATGACATATTTCACAATTTATCATTACCGCATGCACCGCCTTGCCAGTACATATCCCACCATTATCCTTTGTGTGTCCTTCTATGTTACAATCTGTGCACCACATCCCACTGTGAATCTCTAGAACTGTGTTGGCAGATAATTTCTCCAATTTCTTAGCCATGGCAGCAATCTGAGCCTCCAAAATGGACTAAAACTAAGTGTCAATACTACCAATTACCTCAGCATGTAAAGTAGCTTCCAACGCTTCATGTGGGTCTGTGAATGTTTTATGAGACAAAGCCCTCCTAAAGGGTGTGATCAACCCTCCAAAAAACCAATGAGCATGTTGTGAAGGGTGGATATCATAAGACAATTTAGACAATAGAGTTTTAAAGTATGCATCATATTCCCACATGCTCTCTGTCATTCCCTGCTGGATTTCTTTGAGAGAGCTGATGCTCTTCTGTTCAAACTTAGGTATGTGGAATTCCACCAAGAACACATTTCTTAGTGTGGTATAATCCACAACAGTTTGATGAGGGTCATACTTTCTATACCAACTATATGTGCATCCTTGCAAGGTCTTCACAAATTCACTGGCCTTTTGATCCTAGGTCATGATCCCCTTCATGCACCATAGCAGCTCTCACTTATGCACATGTTCTATGGCATCTTCTATCCCACTGTAATTTGGTAAGTGTAGAGACATCTCAAAAATGACTCGACGCAGGTGGTTGAGGCCCCTATCCTCCCAATCCAATCCTTTGGTTTCCTCCGTGTTTCCTCCTCCACCGATCCACTAGATCCTAAGCCACCACTTCCACCTCCAGATCCTCATGTGTTAGGTATAGGGCCTGTGTTTTTCATGCCGAACACTCCCGTCATCCCACTGAATTGTGCACCGATAGTTTGTGAACTAGTGCCACTCCCAGTCATATTTCCTCCACCACTTCCTAACGCGCTTCCAAAACTAGCTATATATGTGCCTTTTCCAAACATTCCACCAAATACTAGAATAGTGTGTGAAGCCATAGAAGTCCCAAATGAGAAGTTGTATCTTTTGGGTGCCAATCGTTGGTTACTTCTACTGATATCAAATGGATCAACTGTACTTTTCCCTCATTCAAAAAAACCAAGCACCAAGGTTTGGTTGCTAGGTGGGGTCAGATGCACGCCAACAACTCTTCTTTCTCTATGCGATGGACTCTCATCAAAAGCCACAAGGTTTTCTCCCCACGCTTACCAAGATGGGGTATCACAGACTATTCAGGTTCCACATCCTCCACGTGAACCTCAACTCCTTTCCACCATTTCTGGCTTCATAATCCACTTGTAATCCTGCATTATCTATTGATCTACCTTTCACATGCTTAGTTATACGTTAGTCATCTCTCCTCCCTTTCCTTCTCATTTGTTATATCAGCCATCTTTCCTAACTGTCTTCCTCGTCAAGCGCTCGTAGTGGTTACCATCAAGATTTTGATCACAAGGGGATAACACGCAAAATGATGATCCTCTGGGCTCCACAAAAAACTCAAAATCGGTAACTTTTGGACATGAATACGTGAAAATTATGTATTCCAGAGTGTAGCTAGTCAATACTCCCTTCCACCAATGATCTATAGCATGGGTCCATGTTAGATCAGCATCTTGCAAGTTCTGATATGTTTCTTGGGTCCAAGGGTGTGACTTATAATACCACCTCGATCTAGATGTATAAGCCAGAGCCATTCAAATAACTCTATTGGGAAACAACAAAAGAAGGTTTTGTATAACTCATGATAAAGAGTGTCTTCCACCCATCTTCGTGTGTCAAACCCAGGTCTAGTATTGAATCTCTGAGTGAACTCATCCTCCATGCTTTTAAACCAACCTTCAACACCTTCCATGGTTATTCTTTTTCCGTCATCACATCTTTGAGCAGTATCATGATGTATGCCATGTTCCACTACAACTTCGAAAAGAGGTCCCAACAACGGAACCAAGATGTAGTCATTTTTGCACCCCACCAAGAACAAGGGAACCTCATGCATGTCGTCCTATCACCTAATGGGCACTAGGCACTCACCCGAGGCACATGAGAGGGAGCCGAGTCTCTCTTTTATGTGAGTTTAGTGGAAGGCATAATTCATGATCTTGAATTAGTGATTTAACAGACATGAAGAAGCTATAGAGCTCATAATGGCTTCTACACCCCTTCAGTCATAACAAAAGCAAAGCACGTAATAGAATTAATAGAACTAGGAAGTTGTAAATCCACAAATAAACTTAACATTCAAGTAAGGTTCATGATTATACAAGATCAAAAGCATAGTAGAAACATGTAGATAATACAGGAAGGAGATCTTAATATAAACGCAGTGGTAACCTTATCATATTCATTCATAGTATTACTCCAAAACATCACAGAGTGGCAGACCATAGTCATACACCATATCTGGATCCATACATGTATGCTCACAAAATAAAATTTACATTCCCCAATTCCCCATTACATCCTTCCTAGAATCATCTACCCATTTTATCCCATAGTTCTTATAGTAATTCTGCAAAGCTCCACTACCTCACTTCTATCTCTATTCTTTTCCAAGGGCACACGTATAAATAGGCATCTGAGCTCTAACAAACTCCTTTGTAACCTTAGATCTGGCCCCAAGTGTCAAGGTGTGGGTCACCCTAGGCACATGCCTCTCCATGTCATGATTAACTTTTTGGATCTTCCTATCGTAAGGTATATTCCTTCCAAGACACCCTGTTGCCAAGCTGGAACCTTATCCAAATGGAACATGTTCTTCATGTGTTCTGATCCAAAGGGCCGAAAATGGCTAAGTCCCAAATTATGTTTCATGGGCGCACGTCCTTAGTTCTCCAAGAACCCTTTCTGAATCCTACCTTACACACCTTCACTTGTGTGCTCCCTCTAGCCATGCGCACCTACGTGTCTTTAAGATTTGGTAGCTACATTAGGGTCCCAACAATTAAAAATCCTTAGCCCACTGGTCATATGAGGGATTAAAGCTTGTGATTACTACTAGTAGGTGATTAACTCCATCCCCTTTTCATTTTATTTGTGTGGTGAAGGAAAGAGTATTTTATTCTATTTCAAAGTGTGACTAAAATAAATAGTAGAGCATAATATTGAAAAGCTTGTAACTTTTGATCGGTCACTCGGTTTTGAGTGTCATTTTTTGCAAAAGTTCTTGTTTTTCCATGCTCTTTCCATTGGAAATATTTATTTTGAGAATTGAACTATAATTATAAATTTCCATATTGTAACACACGCTCATTAAAAGTTCTAAAATCGAGGGGCTCTTATTGCATTGCTTGGGGTTTTGTTGTATTGATTGGTTCTTACATTTCTTTTGGTGATTTGTTTTTAGGATGACATATAATTCTGCATTACATCATGTTGAGCCATTAACAACACATAATTACCACACATGGAAACCAAGAATGGAAATAATAATTAAGTGGAAAGGAATATGGGCTTTAACTTCTTCGTAACAACCATTTTCACTAGAGAATATGAGAAATTTCAATACCGGTGCAAATTTGAGGAGTGTATGAGTGTACGAGTCTCTTGTTTCATTTAGAAAATGTAACTCTCCTTTCAAAATTTGGGAGAAATTAGAGGATGTGTTTGGGAAGGTGGATCATATGAGAGCCATGCAACTTGACATTGAGATCACCTCTTTTAATTCTAAAGATTTTCTAACAATTATAGACTATTTTACCAAGTTCAAGCATTTTTGACACCGTTGAAGGGAAGTGAAAGAGATAAGAAAGATGAAGGGTGTTTTTACTTGATTCTATCCAAGTTGAGAGGACCATTCCAAATTTTTTCTTCTACATTTTTCTCTAGCATGGATTCCTTAGGTGACACATTCAAAATGTCTAACTTAGAAACATTTTGTGAAAGAATTACTAGGGAAGAATCTAAATTGTCTCACCTTGAGTCTTCCAAATCTCAAAAGGCATTAGTTGTATCTAATCCTAAGGAAAGGGAAAACCAAACAGTAAAACCAAATCCACACCTTCTCCATCTCAAAATGCTCCTAAACCAAAAGAAACCAACTCAAAACCCAAGGAGTCTTCTAAATCCAAGAATAAGTCTAGTTGTTCATGCTCTTTTTGTGGGCGTAGTAATCATGAAGAACATAGGTGTTATAAGTGAATGCAAGCCTTAGAGGATGTAGTCAAGAAAAACAAAATTTCTATCTTTACTCCACCTTCTTCTAATCAGCATGGAAAAGCACTTAATGTTGTTGGGTTATAGATTTTGGTGCTTCTCATCACATGACTTCTTCCAAGGAGTCTTTTATTTCTCTAGGTTTGAGTTCTACTTCCAAAATTGAGGTTGGAGATTCTTCCTTTCTTTCTGTTGAGGGAAAATGTGATATACAAATTGATGGTGGAAATATCCAAGATGTAATATATGTTCTGAACATCACTACAAATTTGCTTTCTCGTATATCAAATTTGTCATTCTAGTCAAGGTAAAACAAGTGACTTTTACACCACATGGGGCAGAAGCAGAACTTTATTGGAGCCTTATTCACTTGTTGCTCAGGTTATTGTTGATCATAGTTCTAGACTATATCACTTTGAGGGTTTTGATGACACTTCTTCTATAGGGATAGGATTGGTTTCTCATACAGATTCAGAGAGTAATTTTTGGCATGAAAGATTTGGACATCTCAATTATAGATATTTGAAGGAGTTGAGCACTCATGGTATGGTAGATGGTCTTCCTAGAGTTTCTTGTCTTGAGGGAGTTTGTCATGGTTGTGCATTAGGGAAACAACACCAAGATCCTTTTCCTAATAATTTTTCTAAGAGAGCTTCTTCACCACTTGAGCTTGTGTATAGTGACTTGATGGTTTTTCCTGCCCCATCTTTCAATGGAGCTAAGTATGCACTTACATTTATTGATAATTTCTCGAGGCGTACTCGGGTTTATTTTCTCAAGTACAAAACTAATGTTTTTTCACACTTCAAATTATTCAAGTCTTTGCTCAAGAAACAATCTTCTAGTAGCATAAATAACCTTTGTACTGATAATGGGGGGAGTACTTCAGCAATGAGTTTTTGACTTTTTACAACTCAAGGCATTATTCGCCAACATTTTTTTCTCATACTCCACAACAAAATATCTTAGTAGAAAGGAAGAATAGAACTTTGAAGGAAATGGCTAAATTTATGATGCATTCTAGAGATATCCTATCTATTAGGAAGAATAAAATAATTATGCTAACTATATTCAAAATCACACACCACATAGAGCACTTGAGCATTTGACTCCAGAGGAAGATTGGTCCAAGACTAAGCTAGATGTCTCATTTTATTGATTCTTTGGGAGCCATGATTGGGCCTTTGTGCCAAAGAAGAAAAGGAAATATTTGGATAAGAAGAGTAAACCCTTGATCTTTGTAGGGTATTGTGAGGACATGAGAGGGTATCATATTTTAGATCCTGATACACATGATGTTCTTTTTCAAACACATGTTCAGTTTGATGAGTAGTTCACTCCTCATGATTCTTCATCTTCTTTCATTCCTTCTTCTTCATCTCATCTTGAGGATACTTTGTTGAGGATATTGATGAGGAGGTTATATATGTCTTTGAGAATCCTATTCCCATCGATGTTGTCACTATGCCTAAGTGAGCTCATTGCTACGGTTTCGTAGGCAGCACCTTTCATAGAGGATCTTCCACCCACTAGGCATCATCACACACATTCTACATGTTTTGGAATTTTGTGTCAAGTAGTTTCTAAGGATCCACAGACTTTTTCAAAGGCTCATGGGATACAGGAGTGGGATGATGGGATGATAGTTGAGTATTCTTCTTTGATGAAGAATCACACTTGGGATCTGGTATCTCTTCCTAAAGGAAGAAATATGGTTAGGTGTAAGGGGGTCTCACCGAACCAAATACATAGCTGATGGGTCCATTTACAAGTATAAGGCTCATCTTGTTGCAAAGGGTTTTCACAAGTTTAAGGTATTGATTAGTCTGAGAATTTGTCACACATTGCCAAGATGGATTCTATATGCCTTGTACTTTCTATTTCTACATCATAGGGGTGGTCCGTATACTAGATGGATGTGAAGAGTGCCTTCTTACATGGATATCTACATGAGGAAATATATATGGAGTAGCCGGCTGGATTTGTCTAGGATTCTTCTCTTGTTTGTTGGCTCTCAAGTTCTCTCTACGGTCTTAAACAAACCCTTGGGCTTGGTATGAGAAGATGGATTATTTTCTTCTATCATCTGGTTTTTTTCATTGTCACTTCGATCATATAGTGTATCTCCATCATATTGGTGAGGATATTATGATACTTGTCATGTATTTTGATGATTTGTTACTTATTGGTAGCTCTTCTTACCACGTTTAGAGTATTCAAAGGGCTCTTTCTACAGTTTGACATGACAGATCTTGGGCTATTGCATTATTTCCTTGGTTTGCATATTTCTCAAAAAGATTCAGGGATTCATTTGAGTTATCAAAAGTACACCCATGATCTTCTTAGGTGCTTTGATATGGTTGATTGCAAGCCAAGTCAATATCCTTTTCAGTCTAGAGTTACTCTTACATCCACATACACCACACCACTTTGTGATCCTACGTTGTATAGGTAGTTGGTTGGGAGTCTCATGTACTTGACCCATACTCACCCTGATATTTCATTTGCAGTAGGGCTTGTATCTCGGTTTACACATTCTCCTCATAGTAGTCAGCACGGCAGTGCTAAAATTATTTTTCTCTATTTTCATGGCACTTCTCACTTTGGCCTACACTACACTAGGGCTCTACTCAGTTGGTTGGGTATACAGATTCAGATTGGGTAGGTTCTATTGATGACAGGCATTCCACTTCTAGATATATTTTCTATCTTGGTTCTTCTCTAGTTACTTGGGAATGCAAAAAGCAACAGGCTATTGCATTTTCATCTTCAGAGGCAGAGTATAGGGAAATAGTTACAGGGAGTCAGCAGATTCTTTAGCTTTGTTAGTTATTGATAGAGTTTGGATTCCCATAGGATTCACCAACCGTATTTTTAGTGTGACAACCAAAGTGAAATTCACATTTATCGAAACCCATTTGAGTACCAAATAACCAAGCATATTGAGATATACATCTACTTCATTCAAAGACATTCGGGATGGAGTTCTTTGCTTGGAGTACATTTTAACTTAAGCAGTCAGTTGCAAACATCTTTACGAAGACTTTTGAATCACCTCACTACCTTTTGTTGCATGGAATGCTTGGGGTTTTGGAATTTTTTCTTGGGGTGTTCATGAGAACTTCTTCCTTCTTCTTCTTCTTTCTCTTTCCTTCTAGTAGGATTCTTTCCTTCTTTTGGTTTCATATTTCTTCATGGATATATTGTACATAAGTACCTCATTAGGCCTAGTTCCTGGGACTCATACTTGTGGACATGCCACTTCTATTTTGGCCACTATCTTCACTTAGGGGGTGTTAGAGTAGGTATTTACCTTAGCTCATGTTCACCTAAGTACATTATTTACCTTTATTGTATTTATTCTCACCAAATTATGTGTGTGGATATTTTTTTATTTTTATTTAGATATAGGAGATATTATCTAGTTGTTAGGTATAGTTCTTTCCTAGATCTATGGTATTGACTAGATCATTGATGTCTAGTTCTCTCATAAATCTATGGACTTGACTAGTTCTTTGATGACTAGTTTTTCCATGATTTATGGCTTGATCTACCCTTGGGGTTCTTAGATTGTTATTCCTTTCCTATATAAGTAAGCCTCATTCTTATTATATTTCATTGAGTTCCATAATAATGTATGATATTACTACTCATTTGTTTGCAAAGGTTTATGTAAAGTTATTCTGGCGAATTACTTTCATCTTATTGATCGTGATGTTTGATTAGCATCTATGTTCTTGGCTTGGAATGATCTGTTTATCATTCCTTTTAATTTCATTCCATCCTACAAGATTATCCTTGTGAACCACCCACCAGCACATTTTTTTCCCATGTAGGGTATATGCTAGCATATTCTATCTCTCCAACTAGTCTATCCACTATTCCTCTATGGCGCATAAGAAAACCATAGGGTATCCTTCTTCTGTGTAATGAGGTACTGATTTGTTACCTATTCTCTTGATATAACACATTCTATTGTCCCTAGAAAATATTCTCTTTGCTTCGTGCCCTACTAACTCATAAGTGCTATGAGCCCAATTATCAAAAAACACTTGTAGTATCACTAATAGACTATACATCCTCCCACTAAAGGATTCCTTATTTACATGGCTCAAGCACCTCTAGATCCCAGATGATGTGTACATAAATCCTATTCAAGTCTTCCTCACTTAGGGGCTCAACATAGGGCACATATTTTCCATTTGTTAAAGGGATAATAACTCTTTCCTCCTTGTTTTCAAAGCTAATATAACCCTTGTTGAACTAAAGATTAGAATTATTTTCATAACACCAAGGACACCCAATAGAGCTTGGAAACTATCTACCTCTTTCGCCAATCCTAATACCTCAAAATCTCTAGTGAACTTGGCTCATTGTATGGTAATGGATGTATCTTTTAAAACTCCAATGGGAGTGGCCTTAGTCCAGTTAGCCATGAATAATACATTAGAGGATGGATTCAATGGAGGTCTCTTCATTTTTACCCATGCATCTAAAGTAAGAACATTGACTTTCGTGCCTATATAAATCAATATAATACTCAAAAGCCACCCATCCATAATAGCATTCAAAGTGAATTCCTAGTCATAATCTAGGTGACGGGGAAAGATTTGCATGCGTAATCTATCGTCTAGTCTCAATACTTACGCGCAGCATTGTTTCCTTTAATCAATTCCTAGTAGTGGAATGATGTTCTCTTGGCACAACATTTTACACACTTCTTTCAAGTCATCCATCTCAAATTGGACCATCTCTGATGCTTTCTTTTGCCCCATCTTCCATGATTTATCCTTTAATAATGTATTTCACCTAAAAATTTATGAGTACCTCCATGGTTTCCTAATAAATCTCCTTCGATGGGAAATATCTAGGTATCGTGCATGTAGAACTTCTTCCTTGGTGATGGAAGGATTTTACTACAATGCTTCTTTGCACGCACCGCTTCAACATGGGTAGTGATCCTTACATGCAATGCCTCGATTCTAGTTTCAACTTGGGCATCCATTTATTTTCCACAACGCATTGTATCCTAATCATCCTTGCATATTTATTTTCTTATTTATGCTTTACTTACTAAGATGCTCATACAAGTCCAGGCATTTCTCATAACTATGATTATTTCCATAGAAATAATATGTATTATTCTAAGGACATTCACACTGTGGTGGTCGGGATATCAGCATGTATAAAATTCTCCATCGGAAAATCACCTCTTCCACCACCATGGCCTCGTCCTCCAAATCCACCATGGCATCCTTGACCTCTACCACGGCTGCCTTCAAAATTCCCTTCATCCCGATCATAGCACGCCTGATTGTGATCCTAATCCTGATGCTCATTCTTACATTTAGAGTTATCTAAAACTCCTATCTATCATACACCAATATCTATAACATCATGGATCTGACCAATAAGTAGGTAGTCTTCCATGTAATGAGTTGTGGACTTGCAAATTTTATAGTAACAAGAGATGTTATTCCTTATTGCGCGTTGTAATAATGGGCAACAACTAGCATCATGGTTTAAATGACATATCTCACATTCCAACAACAATGAGCGTACTGATATGTGGGGACAACTATCCTTTGTGTGACCTTCCACTTCACAATCCATGCACCAAATCCTGTGTGCATCACATGTGTTGAATTGTCGATAACTTCTCCAACTACTTTGTCATAGCTACAATCTATGATTCTAAGAATGGTCTCACCCAAGTTATTATACTTCCAACTACCTCGGTGCGTAAGATGCTTTAAGTGCTTCACACAGATCGATGTACGTTTTATGTGATAGATTCCTTCTAAAAGGTGTAATCGGGCCCCTAACAAAACATTGCGCGTGTTGGCTTACATGAATATCATAAGAAAGTTTAGATAAAAATGTTTTGAAATGAGCATCATACTCTTTGACACTCTCAGTAGTGCCTTGCTTAATATTCTTAAGCACACTTATACTCTTCTACTTAAACTTAGGGATATGAAATTCTTTAAGGAAAGCATCTTTTAAAGCTTTGCATAGTATACGCAAGTCTAATCGGTGTTAAACTTTCCTGTACTAACTATATACACGCCCTTGTAACATAGTAGTGAATTGAGTTACCCTATTCTCGAAGACGTGATTCCTTTTGTGTGCCACAAGATTTCACACATGTACATGTGTTTAACAACATATTATATGCCCTCTACTTTAAAAGATGAAGATACATCTCCATGTAAATATTCTTGGGTTGGTGTGGACCCTTCCCACCTAGATCCAAAACCTCCTATGTTTCCTCTACCTCAAAACCACCAGATTCACCAGAACTATAACCACCTATATAACATGATCTTGAGATGTAGCGAGTTGGACTAGAAGATGTATGCCCTTGTGTCCCAAAAATAGTACCGAATGACACCCCTACTATCTATGAAGTGTTACTACTCCCCGAAGAGAGTCCAAAATTATGCGTCCCTAAATTCTGTGTAAAAGATACACATGAAAAGGTATCCCTAAAAAATAATGAAGACATTTTTGCTGCCATCAATGTGTTGTTTATATGACTTACTCCTACTCCCCTACTGCCTAAATCAACTTATCGACTACTTGTCATATTTGTTGTTGCAAATCAGCGAAGAGACTTCCCGGATGTTGATCGATTTCTAGTTTGATCACCCTATGCATCCAGTGTGATTGCACAACATTGAATCCTCTTCCCAAGTGTGGGACTTGCAAAATGGAAGAGGAATCTCCAGATTAGAGGTTGGTTCCTCAACTCCTCTGATCAGCTAATTCACTTGTACAATTGTAGAGGTTTAAACTCCTAAGTCTTCTCTAAATTCCAAGGAGACAGAGATAGAGAATGCAAAAAAGAAAGAACTAATGCTAATAGGTGATGCACCAAAGGAGTTGTAGACACCTGATGCTACATGAAATACACAATCCACAAGGAAACACAACACAAAACATGCACAAATGCTCAAAATGTAATGACATATCAAGAAAGCAATGATAGATATATGAAAGGATTGAAGGATTTTAATCACGTAACATATATCAACATCTCGATCCAATACAAGACATTACGCTGATCCGCAGGCAAGAAAAGGTGCTGCATTACATGGAAAGGTAAAATTTCTTCACAAATTCTACCAAGGAGGAAGAAAAGGAAGTCAGCAGAGCTGAAAAAGTGTCTCTCCTTTTGCAAAATGAACTCATTCTGGCTTTTACAGTGCAAACCACGACCCCATGAGAGAGAAACGTGGGAAAAGTGCAAGGGGTTCAACCATTGACCAAAATTCCATCAAAATAGTATGGGCACCCTGACAGACCCATTCCCTAACATTTTTAACCATGCTGGGAGAGAATGCGAGCCATTCTTCATTAAAAACGGTGGTTGAAACGTCATTTTTGTCCATGACCACGTGCCAGAGGAATTTTTGGATTTTATCTCTCTAAACTCCATCAAAATGCAAAAAATACCCCAAAATCTTGTAGAGAATATCACGATCTTTCCATTGATATAAAGAACATGAAAACCGAGCTTTGATCGAAAGATATGGCGATTTGAAGTTTTAGGGAAAACAGGCCAAATCGGGTCGGCGGGAAAATTCGAATTTTTACACCTTTTAGGTCATTTGGAAAATTTTCCAAAATTTCCCCACGCTCCGCCACTCTAGGTGCCACTGGCAAGATCTCATTGTCATGCGCCCTTCAGTGAAACTTTTCCCAAAAAAACTCCGCCGAGCCATAACTTCAAAAATACATGGAGTTAGGAGGAAACATTTAACTTTCTAAAAAGCTGAGAAAGAGCTCTATCCAATGGTGCCATTTCCAAAAGGTTTTGAGTGCCCAAAAAGCAATATTTTGTGACTGAAGCACAAGAGAGGGAAGAATGGGAGGAGTTAGCCACAAAATGAGCATGGGGCACATTTTGGATAACAATTTTGGTGAATCGTAGGGGTCATCTCGCCTCTTTTTGGATTAAGTTACTGCTGCTCAAGCATCCATTGGGCATGGAGTCATGAGTTGTAGCCTACAAACTAATCTAAACTTTGAAAACCTCCTCTCTAAGCCACTTGGAAACCCACTGAAATGGACTGTGCAAGAGCAAAACCAGCACCACAAAAACTATGTACAAAACTAAAAGTCATACATGCTCCAAAATGGAACATGTAGAGTGTGCACAAGCACTTCTTTTACTGAAAGCAAAACTACCTATCCTACTCTAACTAGAAGCAAAAGTGGGCTAAACAAACCCTGCAACTAGTTGGGAGAAATAGCTTCCCTTTCTCAAAAGTTACAACCATGCAACTGATTTGGCACTGAACATGGCTGATTGGATGAGTGGAAAATCAACAAGAAGCTGGTCTTCTACCCAAATCATCAAGGTGTCAACTGAAAACAAATCCAATACCTCTTTTAGTTGCTCTGCATTTGGATTGAAGAGGTATGACAGCTGATCCTTGGTACTTTCAGTAGCTTACCCTCATGCTTAGAAGCAAGCATGACTGGTCAGTGACTTCTCCTTTGACTCCAATGAAGTCAAATACCTTATTGGGAAAGGTATGATCCATTTGATATGCCCATAGTTCTAATTTTCAATTCCAAAATGGAGTCTTCTTGTAGACCTTCTTGGGTGGGTGATGTGGAAGTAATGGTAGGAATTTTCTGCCCTTTCTCTTCCTTCATGGCAACATGGAACTCTTTCAATAGTGTGCAACTCCTCGCTATTGATTGCAACATCCAATGAAGTTGCTTTTGCATTGTTGTTACCTCGCTGCAATACATTGTTGGCTTTGGGGCTCCTCCATTGTAGCTTTTGGAAGATCAAATTCTTCCACTTTGATTCAAGAGGCATGTTGCAACCGTAGGCTATTGTCCTTGAACTCTTTTGTCCATGGCAAGTGAGAAAGTTCTTGTTGTTGGAGAACAAATGGTGAAGAAGGAAACATGGTAATTTCAGCTATCTCTTCATCTAAACATTCTTCTAAGTCTCGATGGAAAATCAAACTCTTGAATGTCTTGTAGCTGTAGAAAATTCTCTCCCTCTTGTATGGTGGCCTCAAAATCTGAATTTTCTTCACCTCGTATAACTTCATTTTCAAGCATGAAACTTGTCAATCCAAACTCATCCCAAAAATTAGATTGTTGGAGAGATGAAGTGGGAGAGAAGCATGAAATTTCTTGTGCCTTTTGCTCACAATTTGGACCTGTTTTGTTCACCTCCATAATGGCTTCATCAATCAAATCAGCCCCTTCAAATGAAAGCAAAAACGTATCAATAATGCTTCCTTCTTCTACCGTTGTAAAACTGACTTGACCTCATCCATTTGCTCCTCACGATGGGGTTTTGAGATGGTTTTCCTTCCTTCTCGATGGCTGATTTTGCAATGCAAATCGGATCAGCATTTTCTTTGGGCAAAGTGCCAACATGGACACCCAACTCATCACCAACAAACTACTGTTTTTCTCGCTTCACTGCTGTTATAAAATCAGCCTTGTTTTCCACTTGTTCTCCAACTTCAACATCCTCTATTGGTTTCACCATCAAGGGGATTTTTTAATCCCAAATTTAAGAGCCCAACTCTTCGACTTTGAATTTCTTCATCCTTGTTTGGCTCTTCTTTCTGCTTCATTGTTTTCCTTGATTGACATTTTGATTTTTATCCTCCCAACATGGATTTGGGAATGCAAGAGGAGAAGTGGATTGTAACTCAATTGATTTTGCAATTTTTGTGGTGGTGGAGGAGGTAGGAACTCTTATTTCTTTGGAGGGAATGACTGTTTGGAAGGGAAAAGGACAAGAATTGAGATGGGGTGGAAGACTAGGGAATGGAGAAATGGATTCAACACTTGGGACAATAGATGGAGAGTTTAAAACTTGACACTTTGCTTGAGATAAAACAAATTGGGAAAGAGGGAGAGAAAAGGCATGAGATGGTGTGCTTACCTATTGACAAGGTTGTTGAATACTCCTCTCATACACCTTTATTCCTTCAGTCCACTTTGCAAGCAATGGTACTGTTGTAATCATGAAGTCTAGCTTCTCTTGAGGGTTGTAATGCCTTGGAAAAGGTCCCACCCATGGACAAGGTGCTCTACAACCGATTCCGAAAGATTTCATTTGTGCTTGAGCCCTAGATTGCACCATGTTTACCTCCATCTTTTGGATTTGTTCCAGCAGATCTACATTTCCTTCTTAATCGCCCTCACAACCAGCGATACTCTTGTGCTTGACATGCTTCATATCCAAACTAACTTTGGCACTGTTGCTCATATGGGTAGACATGCTGATTTTGAATTTGATCAAAATGTTGATTTGGAGGATTTGTAAAACATGTTGGAGGTGTGATATACTCTTTGTTGTAAATGTGAATTCCATGATGGAAATGAAGTCATGATTGCACAACTTCATGGAATGGAAAATAATGAAAATGAATGAAAAATAGGTCTCGCAACTTAGAGAATGAGTTGTTTACCGGATGGAGTCAGCAGATGTGCTTTTGAAAGTGCCTCCAACAGGTTGAATATTTAACAAGAACACACCAACCTATCAAAGATAAAGTAAAAACCTCTAAGGTCCCACTGGCATGCCAAAATCGTTGTTGAAATCAGCAGCACACCTTCTCGGATGTTGATCAAATTTCTAGTTTGATCACCCTATACATCCAAAGTGTGATTGCGACAACATTGAATCCTCTTCCCAAGTGTGGGAATTTCAAAATGGAAGAGGAATATCTAAATTAGAGGCTAGTTCCTCAACTCCTCCGATCAGCTAATTCACTTGTACAATTGCAGAGGTTTAAACTCCTAAGTCTTCTCTAAATTCCAAGGAGATAGAGATAGAGAATGTAAAAAGAAAGAACTAATTGTAATAGGTGATGCACCAAAGGAGTTGTAGACACTGATGCTTTGTCAGAAATACACAATCCATAAGGAAACACAACACAAAACATGCACAAATGCTGAAAATGTAATGACAGATCAAGAAAGCAATGACGTATATATGAAAGGATTGAAGGATTTTAATCACGTAACATATATCAACATCTCGATCTAATACAAGATACATTACAAAGTGATCCAAAGGCAAGAAAAGGTGCTGCATTACATGGAAAGGTAAAATTTCTTCACAAATTCTGCGCAAGGAGGAAGAAAAAGGAAGTTGTAGAGCTGAAAAGTGTCTCTCCTTTTGCACAATGAACTCATTCTCGCTTTTACAAAGGCAAACCACGAACCCAGGAGAGAGAAACGCGGGAAAAAGTGCAAGGGGTTCAACCATTGACCAAAATGCCATCAAAATAGCATGGGTACCCTGAAAAACCATTCCCTAACATTTTTAACCATGCTGGGAGAGAATGCGAGCCATTCTTCATTAAAAATGGTGGTTGAAACGTCATTTCTGTCCATGACCACGTGCCAGAGGCATTTTTAAATTTTCTCTCCAAACTCCATCAAAATGGAAAAATTACCCCATAATATTGTAGATAATTTCACCATATTTCCATTGATATAAAGAACGTGAAAAATGAGCTCGATCAAAAGATATGGCGATTTGAAGTTTTAGGGCAAAACAGGCCAAATCGGGTCAGTGGGAAAAAATTCAAATTTTTACACCTTTTAGGTCATTTGGAAAAATTTCAAAATTTCCCTCGCTCTACCACTCTAGGTGCCTTGTGGTGGCATCTCATTGGCCATGGGCCTTTCAGGGGAAACTTTTCCCAAAAACTCCGCCGAGCCATAACTTCAAAAATACATGGAGTTAGGAGGAAACCTTTACCTTTCTCGGGAAAGTTGAGAAAGAGATCTATCCAATGGTGCCATTTCCAAAAGGTTTTTAATGCCCATAAAGCAAAATTTTGTGACTCAAGCACAAGAGAGGGAAGAATGGGATGAGTTAGCCATAAAATGAGGAGGGGGCACATTTTGGATAACACATACTAGATACTTGAAGACCATGTACAAGGGCAAGTTTTCTAGGTAGACTCAAAAGCACATGTGTGGCCTGAGATCATCTCTACTTGGCACACTTCTACGTGATGCCGAGGGGGGTTCCTTGTCATGTTTTCCCAAATGAAGGAGTTCGTGATGCTCCACTCCATACCTTCCTGCATGAGCTCCAAATCCTTCGTGAACCATCTCTCTCCTCAATGAAATTCACTCAGCAACATCCCACTCCTCTTTCTCCCTCTCACATGACTCATTGTACTTAAGAAAACTTTCTTCTCTCTTCCTATCTCTGCACTAGGTTTGTCACCTTTCACCAAAACCTACTCCCATCCCCGCGCGTGGTGGGGTTTAGTTGGCCATTGGTTTTCTCTCCAATTTTAGGGTTACCATCAAGATTTTTATTGCTAATGGAATGCCTTACAGGTAAGTTACCCTAGGATATCGTATAAATTTGAATTTTGATACCTCTAGGAAAGAATAAGTGGAAATTGAGTAGTCCAAGATATAGTTGTTCAAAACACCACGAACCATGTATCCATAGCACAAGTCCAAATTAGATCAGCATCATACGGTCTGAAATTATTCTTGTGTATAGAAAAGTTTGTGATACCTCAATTCTGTTTAGATGCATAAGAAACCATCCACTCATATAGTTCTACTACAAATATAGTGAAGCTCTCGTACAAACAATCATATAGATTCTGCTCCACCCACGTGCGTGCATCAAACTTAGATCCAATGTTTAACCTACATGCATATTATTCTTATAGGTCATGTATCCATCCTCAACACTTGCTAGGTCAACCAAGATGTCTTCATCATGAACCATCTTGAAAAAAACTAAAAAAGAGGTCCTTAAATAGAACCATGATGCGACTGGAATTTACTAGTAAAATCCCAGCACACTAAAGACATCACTCAAATTCAGAGTGAGCACTCACCCAAATCACACAGATGTACCAAGCCCCTCTTTAGGGTTGTTTTTGAAGGATGTTAGCATGATGAATACTTAATGCATTTAGATCCATAATTAATATATTATTATATAGTGATGTTTAGATCTAGATCTAAAGAATAACAAATTTAAATGATAACCATGATGAAATCAAGCATGCAAGATCCAATTATACTCAGAATTAACACTCTGATTCAACCAATACACTCCATTATATTAAACATTATAAATATACAACAACTCTTTACAATATATAATACCATAGTTTATGTGCACATCAGATTTGGCAAAGATAACCTCACAATAATTAAGTTTTCATACCTCTATATCTATCTCACACACACATACCTCTCTATATCTGTATCTCTATATATCTCAATCACCTCTTCTACATAGCTTACTACATACATATTTATAAGGGTGGGGAATTTCCCTTCACCACTTATCTAATCCCAAAATAGGTTGCATGCTAAGAATAGCCATGTACCTTTACAATAATAGGCTCACATGCAAGAATGCTAACAATAGACCTCTCATAGATAATCTCATTAGAAATTCTATCTTTAGCCCGAATCCATGCAAATAAATCCATAGTCGCTCTACCAAAAATAGCCAATGCATGTATCGCAAGTATTTTCCTAGTTTATGTTCTCTACATGCCATATTTCAAAAATAGATCATAATCGTGAACACGGATAATTCCTGAATTTTTCTCTCGTCCTCCGCATGAAATTCCTTCTGTGATCCTTTCGTGCCTTTAAACATTCTTTTTTGCTCTTCCTTGAAAATATTTTTTATGCCTTCTCGCTAAGTGTTATACATTGTCTACTGAAAATGCTTTTACAATCAAGAAATCCTATTTAAAGAAATATATTTATTCTAATTCTCATCAAGAAAAAACAAAGCATCATCAAACAAGTAACCATTATTAGTCACTACCTGACCATCTCCGGTCACTTCCTAACCATCACTGGTCACTTCTAACCTATATTGGTTGATGATCGACTAGTGACGGTTACATTACCTAACCATCTTCGGTCACTTCTTGACTGATGATGGTTACTTCCTGACCTCACGCTTGCTACTTATCAAAACTAGTATCATGTAAAAGTAAGTTTCTTGTGAAGAAATTAAGCTCAATACTCAACACCAAGATTGGAAGATTTATGAGATGAATTCAAAGAAGGTCAATAACTAGAGAGGAAGGAATTTTTGAATATTTTCAATTATCTCCAAAAAGAGGGAGAAGGTGAAGAAGAGCTCAAAGGTCTCCATCTCCACCAAATAGGACTCTATCAACACCTCATGTTCCTCTTCATTGAAAATATCTTGTATGCCTTCTATGCTAAGTGTTATACATTGTCTCGCTGAAAATGATTTTACAATCAAGAAATCATATTTAAATAAATATATTTATTCTAATTCTCATCAAGAAAAAACAAAGCATCGTCACACAAGTAACCATTATTAGTCACTACCGACCGTCTCTGGTCACTTCTTGACCATCACCAGTCACTTCCTAACCTATGTTGGTTGATGAATGGTAGTGCTAGTCATTTCCTAACCATCTTCGGTCACTTTCTAATTGATGACGGTTACTTCTTGACCTCGTCGCTTGCTTGTCAAAACTAGTATCATGTAAAAGCAAGTTTCTTTTGAAGAAATTAAAATCAATACTCAACACCAAGCTTGGCAGATTTATGAGAAGAATTCAAAGGTCAAGAACTAGAGAGGAAGGAATTTTTGAATATTTTCAATTATCTCCAAGAAGAGGGAGAAGGGGAAGAAGAGCTCAAAGGTCTCCATCTCCACCAAATAGAACTCTATCAACACCTCCCCTTGGCAGATCATTCATTCAATCAACCAAAGTTCTTAGACCAATTATATTGGCACATCTACAACATAAACCACCGCAAGGGACACCAAATCCCTATGTCAACTTCATGGGAAGCAACCCACTTTCTCTCAATGCATAAAATCCTTTTCAAGTTGCAGCATTGAAGAAAATTCCATATTTCACTAGAGAGAACCATACAACTCGATTGACCACATCCAAGACATTACAAATGTCTATGTAATTCACGAAAATTACTGAAATGGACATTGTTGTTAAGTTTTTTGGCATCCTCCTTTAAGGGTAAAGCTTTGTAATGGTTCAGGAGTCTAACAACAAGATCTATCTAGAATTGGGACCATTTGTGCATAGCTCTTCACAATCAATTTGGGGAGAAGGAAGACAACTTATCTCTATTGGAACAACTAACCACAATCAAGAGAGCACCAAATGAGTAGATGGCTGATTTCAACTTTAGGTTTCAAAGGACATGGGATAGAATTTCACTTGTTGTGAGACCAACTACGACACCAAATTTGGGTCGACTCCTGGTCCCCTTCAATTAATTAATGTAACACATTTAACTAATCATGACCCCTTTACCCTATATTAATATTCATCTTCACATTATTAATTAATTTAATTATTTTAATTAAGTTAATTTCATCCTCACACCTCCACCTCATCATGACACATCACCTTGTACCCATTCAAGGGGCATTTAACACACAGTGACCAAGTCATCACTCCTATTGCTGAGTCATTACTTGACCTTAATAGCTAAGAATTCTTCCTAAACCTAATTGGACTTCTTGTAAGATCTTCCTACCTTCTCTCACGTGAACTCTACTTCCCTAAGCGTACCCAACAATCAAAATCATGCCAAAAGTAGTAAGGATCATGGTATTTTTGTAGCTTAGACTATTTGACCCTAACCAATGTTTTTTTATCCTCGGTTGACGCGATCGCCTAAACTACCATCGGTTCCTTTATATAAAATTTTACAACCCTTTACACAGTCAGTTGGTCATTCATTTATTGGAACTTATTGTATTCAAGCACAAATCTTCATCACCTCCCCATCGGGTACCATTCTCACGTCTAGCTGACCGCTGGATTATCTTGAAAATTGCATGCTTTGGGGACGCCTTTGTGTACATGTCTCAACACAAATGTAGGTTTTGACTCACTCGAAACTTCCACGATCTATCCAAAAGAGTTTCAGAAAAAAACCCACCATACCCATGCTAGTTTTTGTGGTCCCTTCTCCATCACCCTCACCCACACCTAAACCTTTACCAATAAATTAACTTTTTCCTATGCCTCAAATCTTACCTACACATATACCTTCCTTTGCATCCGCACCCATTACTACATTAGAGTCATGCCAACATCAAGTATACTCCATCCTCTAATCAAACTAGATTTAACCACATCCTCACAAGTCATCACAATGACTATTCCCCTACCTAAGAATAATACCCAACCCCTTAAGTAACATGTACCAAATTTTTCCACTAACCGTCTGTCACCTTCACCATGTCCATATATCCTAGGTCCCACACATCAACCTTGGCCAAATAGCCTCCTACCCAAAGTAAACAAAAAGAACATAATCCCACCTCATCATGATCCTCTACTACCCCCAAATTACCTACACATATTACACCTTTCACATCACCTACATCCTTTCTACCTCCTATACCTACACCACTTCCAGTATCCTCATCATTACCCATGTCATTCCCTTCTCCTCAACCAGTCCCTTCCACATTGCCTCTTACCACAACCTTCACCACACCTCCATTATCACCTTGGCTAACCCATCCCCTTCCACCATCTACCTTCCCTTCTACATCACGCACTTCTTCTTCACCTTTACCCAAGAAAGTGCAACCAAATCCCAAAAACCCACTACCTTCCAAAGAGGTAGTTAAACCTACACCACCTTCAACAACTAGTTCACCTACTATACCTTTACCCAAGAAGGTGAAATCTAAACCTAAAACTATACTATCTACCAAACAAGTGGCCAAAGTTACTCAACCTCTGATTCCACCTCCAGTGACACTTCTGCCACAAAATTTACCCACACTTCCATTCAAACCCATACTTACTTCACATTGTGATCTATTGGCAGGGTCTTATGCCAACATCTTAGCTAACCTTTTGGAAACCTCTATCATCACATTGTCACCACTTAGACCTTATGAACCACTCAAACCTAAACCAGAAGGGTTTGATGATACCAAAATTTGTGCTTACCATCGTGTGTTAGGGCATGATGTGGAAAACTATAAGGCTCTTAAGACTATTCTTCTCCAACTATGTTCTCTCAAAGAAAACTTTGATGATGATGATCTTTTAGATGAGGACCCTATTCCACCTGCACCTATCACCACACATCCTTGTCCCTTACCTATTCAATAACCTTTTATCCACCTCCAAACCCTTTTATCACCCTCCAACATTTGATATCAACATGGTCTCGCATAAGAAAGATAGCCAAACCTCCACCAAAATGTGAAGGTGCTACATCTTTTTAAAATATATTATATTCCCTCACTCTATTTATGCTTGTCCTATTGCTACACCTATCACAATTCTCCTTCTCCTTTACCAAAAATCAATATGGTTCAAGTTTCCATTCTAGCCTGTAAGGACAAAGGAAAGGAGAAAACAACTAGCTCATCCGCTACTCTTTTACCCAATATTCCATCTACATCTACACCCAAAATCACCATCTCGTGGACCCACATACCCTATTTTTGATGGGGTTTCCCATCATACAATGCTTAAAAATTACACCAATCTCCTCTCAAAATGTCTTTATATGACCTTATCCAAACCTCTAAGTCTCATCGTCAGGCCCTCATTGAGGTCCTGCAATCTATTGAGGTTCTACCTAATGACCCTACGCCTATTGCATCCATTATCACTCCTCACCATGTGGCCTCTCTCACCACTTTTCCCCCTTCCTCTACTCCCACTACCACTCATCAAGTAACTTCTCTCTCAGTTTCTCTGACGATGAGATTGTACCTCTCTAATCGGATGATCCTAACCCTACCCTATTTATTTCCATCTACGTTGATAATATACACGTTCGAACATGTTATGATCAATGGAGGTTTCAATATTAACATCATTTCCTCCCATGTGTACAACTAAATACGCATACCTTCCAATTGTATGCATAACAACCTAGTTAGGTTGCGTGCTCATTTAGTGATGTGTTGACTTCCACCTTAGCACCTTAATTCTCCACATTTTTGTAGTCCTCTTACCATTCCTAAATTATTCTATCTTAGAGGGGGAATTCTAGTACAACATGTTGTTTGGCCGACCCTAGATTCATGTCATGGGTTGTGTTCCTTCAACCGTACATTTTTGTTTAAAATTTAAACATGAAGCTAACAACTATACCATTCCGATTACCCTTCACCTTTGAAGACCTATAACATGTTGTATCGACCCAATGTTGTCCTTATACAATTTAAGGCATATACAACAGCTACCAATTCTTCTTTAGCCATTTCCTCATCCACCACTTCTACCACTACATCTTCCATAACTAACTACTATATTCCCACTATTTCGTAGCTTTTGTAGCTGACCCATTAGCCAACCCATCTACTCCTCAAACATCCAATGCTTCTTCTTCCCAACTATCTAGTGATTCATCCATTCCCGCTACCCACATACCTAACTACTGATCCCTTAGAAGGTTTTTTTCAACACCTCACTCTGGGGGAGTACCACCTTTATAACATTGACACATTCCTTACTCCTCAAGAGTATGGTAACCTTCACCAACATCCCCGCTATGATCACCACATAGGAAAATTTTTCCCTACGGACCTCCCCATCTTCGCAACAACTTAACATAAGGGGACTTGATGCCACTACCTACTACTTCGATCCACCTTCCTAAACTCAATTGTTTTCCTCTAACCTTCAATCTCTCACTAACAGACTTCTTTACCCACACCTTCCTCCATCACTATCCTCTATAGGGATTTGGATTTGGTTTCTATGAAAATTACACCATACTATTATTCCATACGCACCACTCATAAGCATAAATACCATAGTGGTATTGGATTTTCCAAACCACCTTCCAAGAAGGCTCAAGTTGAACTCATTGAGGATAATAAATATTCCCCACCCCATTCACCTACCTCACCACCTTCACCTACAGAGTCTATGGATCCAATCCATTCCTCTTAAAAAATCGTGAACACTTTTTCCTTGGGACCTATGACTTATCAGTGTGATGGTGAGGCTCCCTCTTCTCTTCCCTTCCTATATCCTAACATGATTGATGACGATACACCTTCTATTAACATCGTTCAATGTCAAGATAATGATTTTATTCTCACCTACCTTGGTGAGAAATATTATTATATTCATCATGAGTTACCATCCGAGATGCAAACCATGTTGAATGAATTGACCATTGAAATCAACATTCACACTCAGGATGACCCATACATTCTAAAAATAGGCCAATCTTTAGATGTTTTGAACAAGAATATTTCACTTCTTTCCTCTGGGATCATAGCAATGCTTTTTCTTGGTCCTACACTAATATGTTTGGCATTGACCCAAACATTGTGGTCCACAATATTGTAACCATTCCTGATGCCGAACCCATGAAACCGAAGTTGCGAAAAATGCATCCTCACATTTCCCTTCTTCTCAAAGAAGAATTCCAACGTGCCTTATTTCGATTTCCTTCATCCTACCCATTGATTATCCCCAATGGATCTCTAACATCATTCCTGTCACAAAAATAATAGGGTGACTCCACATTTACATGGATTTCCATGACCTTAACATGGCTTTCCCCGAAAGACAAGTTTCCTCTACCTAGTATTTATCAACTAGTTGATCTCACTTCCAGCCATGAGATGCTATCACTCATGGACAGGTTTCTCGAGTTATAACCAAATATTACTCACCCTAAAAGATAAAAAAACTCCCTTCATCACTCCTTAAGGGAAATTCTACTATCATTTCATGCCATTTTCCCTTAAAAACATTAGTGCTACATATCGATGGGTTATGCATTATATATTTCATGACATCATGCATAGCATATTGGAAGATTGTGTTGATGATTTCTTGCCAAATCTAAACATTGGGCTGAACACCTTTCCATCCTTAAGGTTTTCTTTGATCGTCTCATCAAATACTACATTTTCCTTCAACCTAAGAAGTGTGTCTTTGTTGTTCTCTTAGGAAATCTACTTAGTTTTATTGTTTCTTTGTGTATTGTATTTTATCCTACTAAAATCAAGGCTATTCTTGAGATTCCTCCACTTACTAACATGTGTTAACTTTGTATTTTGCAAGGAAAGTTGCAATCTATTCTTCCCTTTATTTCTCAACTTTCCAACCATTTCCATCCATTTCATCATCTTCTCAAAAAGGATGTCTCCTTCAAATGTAATGATGAATGCCACAAAGCCTTTGACACCTAAAACAAATACCTCCTCCAACCACCGAGTTCTCATTCCACCTAAGGATGACAAACCATTTTACCTTTACATTTCTGATGGTGATCATTCCATCGGTTCCATGCTCACTCATTGTGACAAAAAACACAAAGAGCAAGTAGTTTATTATATAAGTTGTACACTTTTAGACTACAAAACTAGATATACCTGCAGACAAAAAAAGAAGCCTAGCCTTAGTTTTGGTTGCCACTAAACTTCACCATTACCTCGCTCAACCAAAAACCTTTGTTTTCACCAATATTGACCCCGTACATTACATGTATGCTAAAACCTACCGACATTAACATGTTGCACGTTGGCAGATGCTTCTTGCAGACCTAGATATCGAATTCATCCATCAAATTTTTGTCAAAGGAAAAACCATTTCTGACCAACTCACGGACGCACCTCTCTCTAGAAACCAATCTTCTAACTTCAAATTCCCTAATGAATCCATCACTACCCTCTCCCTAGACAATACCATTTAACATATGACCCTATTCTTTGATGGTTCCAAATGTTAGCATCGGGATGGTGTCAGAGTTATCCTCATTCATCTTGAAGGTTAGCCTATGTCATTATCTTTCAAGCTAGATGTTGATTATACTAACAAAATAATTGAATATGAAGCACTCGTGTTAGGTATTAAAAATGCCATAACCTTATATGTTAAATCAATAAATATATTTGGGGACTCTCAATCGGTTATGAACCAAGTTAATGGTACATACCAAAGATTATCATAACAAGATACTTCAAAAGTATAAACATCATGTTAACATGATTTTGACTACCTTTGACCATTATGAACTTCAAACCACCCCCGCATTCCACTAATAAATATGTGGACACCATGTCCCGTCTTGCTTCTCAAATCCCCATTTCACCCTTTGACTCAAAAATCTTTATCATAGTAAAAAGTTTACAATCACCTCCTTATATATGTTGAGATGTTAACCTTATAGGAAACATTGAAGCTGGCCTATGTGACCTTTGGTATAAGTAGTTTTAAACTACCTTTCCCTTTCAATTCTTCCTCCATATCTTACTCACAATGGACAAGGAGCCTTCATCTCTCACTATGTCATCATAGGTGGTTTTCTCCATAAACATGGCTTTGACGGTATCTTCTTATGATGGCTTGCATAGTTATGAAATTCTATACACCATCAAAGAAGTTCATGACATGATTTGTGGGGGTAAATTTAGTGTCTTAGTTGTCGCTAAGCGCATCCTTCACCTTGGCTATTACTGACCAAACCTAAACCGTGATTTTTTTGATTATGTCAAGAATTTTGTGAAGTT
Source organism: Taxus wallichiana var. yunnanensis (assembly GCA_018340775.1). Taxonomy (NCBI): domain Eukaryota; kingdom Viridiplantae; phylum Streptophyta; class Pinopsida; order Cupressales; family Taxaceae; genus Taxus; species Taxus wallichiana. The sequence goes on along the minus strand of CM031235.1, from coordinate 75,050,663 downwards.
TCAGCAACATAATAATCTTCATCACACCTTGTGGTTTCACGAGACCTTTGGCCTTTCTCTCAATGGGGTTTGGATCTTGTCAGAGAGATCTGTTGTCACCAAATCACTACACCTCCTATATGGTGAAGCTATAAGCAGATCATTCAATTTGATTGGGACACATGGGATCACCTCTCAAGCTGTGGGACTTGGGCTTAAGGTGAATCTACGGAGAAGGCCGGATTCCTTTTCCTAAACTAAGTGTTGTACTTACTCTAGTGAAATAAAATGGTTATCTAATCCTAGGATAACATTTTTGTGTGTTTTAGGGAAATATATCGTAAAAGGAAACTATACTAGGGATGGTGATGTACCGAACAAAATGATATATTAAATCTCATGAAGGGTTAATGTGAGTAGGATGTGAACATCATTAGTCACCTTCACCTATTACAACCTAGAAAGGGAAAAAAATACCACAAACCAAAAGCATACATTCCTTTTTTAAACTTGAATCATACAAAATAGAGAGGAAATTGGATTGGACACATAATTAACTAACCACGAGGATAAAAAAATGTACACGTCAAACATTCATTTTTCTAATGATGGCCAATGATAATATAACTTTAGAAAAGAAGGAAAACCGTCTTTCCACAATTGACATAAAAGATGTTATATCACTTTTCCATAACATGAAACAAAAAATATGAAATAAAGGCAAGCTAACTATCTATACTAAGGAATCATACATTCACAAAGCATATATAAATCAGCCATTTAGCACAATAAATTAGGTTTTATAAGGAAAAAATCTCTTTGAATATAATTAAAAGGTTCTTTAAATCTCTGAAGCACTCTTCCAAGCTTGAAGAGCAACTTCACCAAAATATGATCTATCTACCTCCCTAATGACTCCACAAACCAAAATATTTATAAGTTCATCAGGCTTAGCCATTACAACTGGGCCTTCAACTAAAATTTTATTAAAAATAGAAATGTCATTAATTCAAGGGAACAAGCTCCCATAAAAATAGCAATTGTTTTTGCAAGGGTTTGACTCGATCACCAACTCCCGCAACTTTGAGCTTGGATATGTCCTTTCATGGCTGCTCATCTTTTTCCTGGTTCTGCAATGCCTTCCTCTTTTGTAGGTTTTTGTTGTGTTTCCTCCCATGTAGACATTCATTTTTATACTTGATGAATCATTTAATGATTACTTGAATTTACTCATCCCTCGGGACCACATGTTTAGTGATTTACCACATGTTGTCTCAATTTCCCTCATGATTTTAGATAAAACTCTTCTAAGTTTAGTCAAAACTTTCTTCAATCTTCTTGTGAAATTTTGGCATAAAACCAACTTGTCAATAGATTCATTACCGAAAGTTTTAGTAACTTCATCATCATGTTTCACTAAATTTTTGAAATTTTGCTTGATCTTCTCCACTCTGGAAGAGCATCTATATTTTTGTTGAAGAACTTACAGTTAAAAAATATAAAATTCTTCGATATATCATTTAAATCATCTGTAATCTCCACTCATTTATCATCCAACTTCTTAATTAGATCTTGTAGCACATGACACCGAATTCCATGGCCTTTTGATATTTGAACAACTTTGCAACGCATCATCAATTACATCCTCCTAGAGGAGTAGATCTGAATCTTCCTCTCTAATCTCACTCCATGTTTCCAAATTCAAATTTAGGTTGTTATTATCTTCTAAAAAAGCTTCATCCATTTTACAAATAGTAGTTTTTCCAACCAGTAAATCATTATATATCTTAACAGCTTCTTTAATTAAAGGGTTAGCCTCCTGCAATATACGTTCCATCCATCCATCTACTGATCTCCTTTTCTAGCCTATATTTCTAATCTCATGATAAGAAATATCATCAATAGTATATGAAAACCTCATGGCTGTAGTAGTTAAGACTTCATTAGATGGAGTTGGCTTTGTTACTTTTCGTAGCAATGTAGTGAGCTGCTCGACCTTGGCCTTAAGCTCATCCTTAGAAGCTTTATCCTTATCATATTTTCCAGTAGATTTACAAGAGTAGTGTGTACATCTTATTTTGATCCTTCATGAGTGGATTTACCCAATGAGAATCTAGAAATCTGATAATCTACAGCTGTAATTATTTCCTTAGTTTTTCCCTCAATGGGAGTGGTAACCTCCACAACGCATTCCCTATATACATTCATTGTTAGGATTGAAACAATATTTGGCCTCTTCACATGTCTCTTTGGGGTAAGGTCCAATATTCTCAGATCTATTACAATCTCCTAGAGGCACTTTCTTATTTTTCTTTGAGTTTGTCATAACAATCATTCCGGAATGCTTGATGTTGAGGAAGATAGAATAGTTGACTCGAGACCTTAAACATTAGCCACCACAAGAGTACCATCAACATTAGCTGGAATTTGAATGGTAGTGGTAGTGATGGATGGGATGGATGTGAGGAATTCCGTAGGATTTGATACAATAATGGTAGGGGATGAGATGGAGGAAAATGGAAGTGTTAGGGAAGTGAGGTAGAAATGGGTGACCCAATAGTTTCTCTAGCTAAGATAACTAGAAGGGATGAGAATACTTGGGCCATCGAAGGTGATGGGAAAGAATAAATGATGGTAGAAGTGGAAGGAAGTGATGTAGGAAGGTAAAATGGAAGAGAAGAGGTAAATTATGGGTCTTGTGAGACACTAGAAGAATCATTGACCTCAACTATTTTTGTCATAGGTGTTGTTACGGGCATGACTTTGGGAATAAGAGCCCTAGAAAGATAGGAGCTCCCAACACCAAATGAAATATTTTTTAGAACTATTTGGGTCTTTTGGGTCGACCTTTTCACCTTTTTGGGTGTTGATTGGCTCATGGTGGATGGGGTTGTTATATTTGTAGGTTACTCTAACCCCTTGGGTGATATTCCCAAGGTAACCAAAAAAATTCAAGTTATTTACGTAATGGTTCCCATAATTTCCTTTTGTTTGCAACCTTATTCCACATGCTAATCAATCCATGGAAATGGTTGATTATCAATATTATTATTTTTATACAATTCATCCAAAACTTCATCCTTAACCTGCATGTCTTTTGGTATGTTAGCTATTACAAATTGTTGAACCTCATCCAAATTTATCCTTCCATAGTCTCTCTATCGGATGATGAATCCATCCTAACAATGGATCTAGATATCTTCTAACCGGGGCACATGGGAATGGACCAACTTGTCTCGCTGAATTTCCCCCAATAGTCAAAATTGGTCCGTGGATAGAAATTTCTCAAGGTTACCTCTGTCATTTCCACATCCACATTCTTAACCTTGTAAATATTTGGGCAAGTGTATCTTCCAATTGAAATATGGAATTACATTCCCACTTTGTGCCTTTTATTCTAGATCTTGTGGTAATCCAAAATTGTCAAACCAATTCTAAAAAGACCCACTTGTCAGTGGGACATCTAAGCAGCTTGCTAGGAGCACCCACAAATCTAGGAATTCAAATGTACGTAAAAGTGTAGAACTGAAGGTAGATAGCTCCCCACTCATGTACTTCCTTAAAGGCTTTGCTATAAATCCTTTGATTATACAGCTCCCTATCAAAACAAAGAGAGGATAACGACAAAAAAAAGGCATCATAGATCTTGCGAAGTGTTTTCTTCCTTCGTCTAGTGTGAGTTGATGATAGAAATCATAGATTTTAGAGGTACTTTGAATACCCTTGGTATTCAACCCGGTGTAATATCCCATGGTAGTTGTGGCGTAAACCAAGAAGGATGTCATATAGAAACACTTTGAAGAACTCACCCTACTCAACCGATAGAAAATGGAGTTATTGATATGCTCCCCCATCGATAAATTTTCAATTATTCTTGATAGTAGTGATATATAAGAACATCCACTCCTAAAATTTCTTCATGGATGGAAGACTGAGACTCGCTTAGTAGAAAAATAAGATCATTGACCTCCTGAATGAAATATAACCGATGCATGGTCTTTGGAAATTTGGAAATGCTCTTGGCCAAATAGGTTTTTAACATGACCCTCATGCACAACTCGCCTCTTTGTCTCATTATTCCACCACTTTGATTCGGTGTAATATTCAATGTCATGGAGTTTGAGAAAATCTTCAAAGAAATCCGGGTCCAGGAAGATCAAAACTTTTCCATTGACATATTTAACTGAAATAAATTCATCATAGTAGGTGTTACAAAAACAAATTTTGGGCAATGCATGGATGTAGGAAAACTAGTAGTAAAAGCAAGCTCGTTGTCATATATAGCCTACATCTAGGGTTTCTTATTTGGGGCCTTCACCCTTGCCTAGAATTCTGGAAAATCAATTTGTCTAAGGTCGAGAGTCCCCTATGTTTCCTAGGTCAGAAGATAAGAAAGAGTGAGGGGTAACCTCAACGAATGAGTATTTCATTTTTTCTTGTCCCTTGGATGTGTAAGTAGACATCAAATTCTGCATTCTCAAATAATGAAGAAGGAGTCGAAAACTTGAAAATATCCAACCTCCGAACACCCAAGAATTAGAAACCCAAAGAGGAGAAGCCCAAAATTTTGAAATGGAAACCTCCAAAATGGAGAAGTCTCGAAAACCAAAATCTCCAACCTCCGAAAACCTAAAAGTTAGAAACCTCTGAAAACTTGAAGTGGAGAAGTCTGAAATGGTAGGTTCCAAAATATGAAGTGGATACCTCCGAAAACCCCGAAATGTAAACCTCTAAAATGGAGAAGTTTGAAATCCTAAATTGGAAACCTCCAAAGAAAGGACCTCCGAAATACCAAAAAAGAGAACTTTGAAGTCTGAATGGAATAATACCCATAAATGAGAAGCACCGAAACACCCAAATCTCTTAATACTGAAAAGAGAGTTCTTCGAAAAATGTGGATCTCTTAAATCTAAAAAACTAAAGGCATTGAGGGGGAAAATTGGATAACTCAAGAGGATCCTTGCAATGCGTGAGTTCTGTGAAAAATCAAATCATGGAAACATGGAAGGCAATAAATTTTCATTTCCCAAGGTATGCATAGGATGAACAAAGAAAATAAACAAGGAGGAAACAAATCAAAATATCTTAAACCAAAAATAAAAAGACCAAAATAAAAATACCTTGAGAATGACATCAAAAAGTACAAAAATACAAGAAAATTAGTTTGTCGAGAAAAGTGTCGGTGAAAATGACATGCAAAAATGTGATTTAAATATAAAAACCTGATATTAATGGATAAATTCCAATCCGTATGGAAGTAGGTGGGAATTAAATGTGCAGAGATCTCTAAAAGTCCAAAACCTAAAAGCTTGAAATTCCTAAATTTCAGAATTTTAGGTTTCATTCTTTGGAGATCGAGGGATGAAAATCGTGGAATGACTCGAGACAAGTTCAAACCCGAAATCCCGAAAGTCTAAAATTTTGAACTTTTGGAATTTCAGACTTGAAATTCCAAAGAAAATGACTTGAAAATGATCGGAGAGTTCCAAAATCTGAAAGCCCGAAAGTCCAAAATTTCAAACTCTTGACTTTAGGACTTCGCACTCTGAAAGAATTTTTCAAAAGTGTGACCATTAGTTCCAAACCCGAAACTCAAATTCTGAAATTTTGGACTTTTGGGGTTTTGGACTTTGGAACCCCAAAAGAAAATTTCTAAAGATTGTGACTTAGAGTTCCAAAACCCAAAAACCAAAAATTCTAAAATTTTAGACTTTCGAGGTTTCAAAATTCAGAACTTGAAAAACATAGTTTCAAATTTAAGTAAATTAAACCTGAAAGGAAAAATCCCCAAAGTCCAAATCCATCGTGTAAGTTTCAAGATGTAGAGATCTTCTGTGTGAATATTTTTCAAAAAAATTTCCCGATCGATTTCTACTTTCTACAGGTAGATTAAATTAGTATCATATTCTTCCTAAAGGCAATCAAATTTGACTATGATAAGACAGAATGACAACAAATCTGAAATATCAAAATAAATTATAATATTAACATGAAAGCTGTTCTGATCTCACCCATGAGATACTTCAACAAGACTATGGGAGAAACTTTACAATTACACCTCTTGATGGCTTCTTGACACACCTTTAAGCGATGGCTTCCTTTGCACACTTCCTACATATTTCTCACTACTTCTTTCTATGCTAAATGAGGGGGTGGCCTCTCTATTTATAGAACTTCCAGGCTTATCCATCTATCTCTAAGATAGGATAAGAAATCCACTACGGCGAATCATATTCCATACCTTAACTCTTATCTGTACATGTAAGCTTATCTCATTAAGATAAGATAAACCTTATCATTTTACATGGGTTCCACATTTTTAGACTTTTTACAAATAAAATACACAAAATATTTATGACCTCACTCCTTGTCCTTATTACCAATATAATATTTCTAATTCCTAATCATGTAGACCCTACTTCTCTAATTACCCAAACTTTGACATTTTAACATTACTTAGGACCACTTACGACAAATATTTACTTTTTACAACATTCTATTGTACTTTGGTATTATTACCGTACTCCACATTATTGGCGGCACCATCTTGTGGGCGCCGTTATCTTCTATCGGATGCTACTACTAATTACACTTAACAACATCCTATTCCTAATACATACATTAATGAAATAGAAATTATGGAGGAAAATTTTAGTGTCGACATCTTCCCCCTTCCTAGCTTCTACTCCGTCCTCGGAGTAGACTATTCTGGTGCTTGGAAAATCTTCAACTTGTCGTGGTTGACCCATTTCGTAATGGGAGTGCCATCGATTCCTCCGGTCGGTGCATTACCATTTTCATGCCATGCAATTCTTTATTTTGTAGGGCCCCATCCATTTTGGAAGAAATTTTCTCTGTCTTCTTTTTTTGTATCTGGAATCATATACTAGGACCAAGTCATTCACATGAAATGGAGACCATCGGATCTTTTGATCAAAGTATTCCTTCTGCTTCATTTTCTTCTTATGGCTTGTATCCTTTGCTATTTCCCTCATTTCCTCTAGCAAATGAAGATGTACCAACCTTTCTTTTACTGAATCACTTTCATCCATCCTTTCATTTTTCATAACTCTCACAGTGGGAATATCAAACTCAATAGGAAGAACTGGATCAATGCCATAGGCCAACTGAAATGGGGAGTATCCTGTTGCTGACTTTGATGTTGCCCTATATGCCCACAATCTTTGCATGAATCCTTTTATCCCATTTATGTACTGCAAGGCTGCATCTTTTGCTAGAATTTGACACACACAAAATTTGTTCGTTCCACTGTCCATTTTGTGCTTGGCTTGTATGTTGTTGCCTTCACATGCTTAATAGAAAACTTATTGACTAGGGCTTCTACCACCTCATTAATGAAGTGGCTTCCTTGATCTGTTACAATTTCTAATGGACAACCAAATCTGGTGACAATGCGTTCATATATGAACCTTGCCACTTCATCCATGGAAGTTGTTTTGATGGCCTAGCTTGACCCACTTGGTTAAATAATCATGGCAACTACAATATACTTATTTTGACGTGATGTAGTTGGAAGTGGACCTACTGATGTCTATTCCCCATTTTCAAAGGGACCAGGGAAGAATAGGACATAATGGAGTGATGAAGTCTTACGGTTACCATGTGTTTGACAAATATCACATGTCTTACAATAATTATAACAATCTTTAAAAAGAGTGGGCGGTGATAACTGCATCCAAGATCCTTCTTGCTTTGTAAGTTGTCAGAGAAGTGCCCTCCACATGTACCATTGTGGAATTCTTCTAGCAGCTCCTTTCCTTGATCACGTCCATTGCCCTCTTGTCTTGTCCATCGAGGTCCTATTCGAAATAATGCTCCATGCGAGAATAGAATATGGACGGTGGCTTGAGTAATCTTTCTCTTAGTCTTTGCATTGGCACCATCGGAAACTTGAATTCATTCGAGATAATTCCAAATATCTATGTATTCACTAGGGATTGTGTCGAGGAGAACAATGTTGCATCGGGAAAATCATCATCATCACAAGATGATCCTAAACCATCATAGGCTCGAGAGAGTGCATCTGCATTGACATGCTTCTTTCTGGCCTATCTCATAATATCAAATTCAAATTCTTGTAGCAAAATTATCCATCTTGCTATCCTCCACGATGGGTTAGGCTTATTGACAATATATTTGAGCACGATGATCCATTCTGACTATAAATTTCTGCCCTAGCAAGTAATTTCTAAACTTCTTTACAAAAAAATGATAGCGAGCCTCTTTTTCGATTCTGGTATAGTTTACCTCAAGCCTTTGCTCATTTATGCTGCTCCCAAAGTAAATTGGATGTTCATTCCCATTTTCATCCTTTTGGCTCAAAGTACTACCTAGTGCTGCATCGAGGCATCGGTGTACCTGATGAATGGCTTGCTCCAATCTGGATTCTTCAAAAGGTGAAGACACCGGGGCTTCCTTGATTGTCCAAAAGCTTCATGCGCCTTGTTTCTGGTTCATAAGTAACATCCTTCTTCAAGAAGCTGGGTTAGTGGTATGCATCTTTGAGAAATTCTTGATGAACCTTCTATAGTAACCCACATGGCCTAAAAATGATCTCAACTTACTTCTATTCATAGGAAATGGTAAATCTTTGATTTTGAAACTTTATCGGGATCGATGTACCAATACCATCTCTGGATCTGACATGCCCTAACAAAACGCCTTTAGAACATCCAAAGACACACTTTGTAGGGTTTAGTGAGGCTTGTGCTTCATCTAACCTTTGAAATGTTGTCTCCATCTAGTGCGGGTGGTCCACTTGCTCCCATAGATGCAAAAATCATCCGAAAATACTCGATGAAGGTCCCGATGTAGGGTTCGAACACCTATTCATCAAGCTATTTTGGAATGTTCTTTGGAGCATTACACAACCCAAAGGCATAACTCTATAAGCAAGCGTTCCCCAGGAGTGGTGAGCGTGGTCTTGACTGATCTTTCTGCTATCTGAACTTGGTTGTAGCCGTTATATCCATCAGCAAAACTATAGCACTCCTGGCCAGCTACTTCGTCCAAGATCTGATCTGAAAATGGAAGAGGGTAATGATCCTTCTTTGTTGCCTTATTGAGCTTCCTGTAATCAACACAAATGCGTAGCTTCCCATTCTTTTTTATTGAGATCACAATGGGAGAAACCCATTACGAATTCTCCATAGCAAATATGAATCCTGCATCAAGCAACTTATCTATTTCTTCTTTTACAGTCTTGGAAAAATTAGGATTCATTCTATATGGCATTTGCTTTATAGGCTTAGCACCATCTACCAGCTCAATACAATGTTCTACCCAACTTACTTGACGGAGTTCCTTGTAATCAAAAGTGAATAGGTGTATGTACCTTCGAAAGAGCTGGAGGTAGGATTCCTTCTCACTCTCCATCACAGCATCACCAATCTTTATTTGTTGGAGACGATCATCAACTTCTTCTTCAGATAATTTTATGGGGTCATGAGTTGGTGTGACTGGCAGGATATCCATGACTGAAACATCCACCTCACTTTCTTCATCTTGAGTGTCCACTTCACTTTGGTACTAGAGTAATCGAGAGGATGTCGATCATCGGTTTCATCACTTGAATCCACAGGTTCTACTTTATGATGTCGAGGGATCACGTTTATCTTCACCCTCTCTCTACCACGTCCAAGTGTCATGAAACCTTCATTCCAGTAGTTTCTTGCATGAACTCTCCTTAGCCATGGTCTTCCCAGCGAGCATTGGGTGCATACAGTACCATTTTCATCACTGAAAGTCTACCACACATCTGACACCCATGAGATATTGCCACATTTGAAACTACACCTTACGGTTTAGTTTTCCCTTATTTAATGACCTTAACATAAGTGTTGAAGGGCGATCAATTTTAAACCCAACATATTCATTACTGGACTCGGTCATTACATTAAGCTGCAGCACCTCCATCAACTAAGACATCATGAATTGAAATACCATTACATAATACCTCGGCTTGTGGAGCATAGGGATCTGCCTCTGCCTCCCAAAAGGGGACCTCAACCTCCTTCCTTCTTGAGCATTGAGTCCACCTCGCAACTCCCGCCTCTTCTCGAAGACATAGCCAAGAGTTGACCATATGTAATATTTGCGAGGCCTTTTGGACAGATCTTCCAAGATGGAGTATGGTCCTTGCCCTGTGAAATCGAGAAAATCCTGCACACCCAACTTTCTTCTCTATGTTTCTTACTAGTTTCTTCTTTCATCTTCTTAGGATCATTTCCATCTTGATTATCTTTTTCTTTCTTTCTTTTTGTTACAAACACATCTACTTCATTATTTCTGCTCTTATCTACTACATCAAAAGAATTCACGGTGCTTTTCCTTTATCATTATCTCCTTTACCAGATGTAGAAGCTGTATCTGGACAATTATACTTATAATGACCCTTTTATAACAACCATAACAAACAACTTCAGAAATATTTCTTTTGGACCTCTATCTCCTCCTGAGAACTAAATTCCTTTCCTTGAAGAAGATTAATAGTTAAGCGACCCATCTTTTTGAGCGAGATCTTCATACTCGGTAGATGTATTAGGAGAAATATTTGTGCTCACCGGGAGTGGTTGTGGATTCGGGACCAAAGGTCTTTGGTGTAGGCTCTACTTTAGCAACAATTTCTTTGGGCTCCTCTTCCATGCTTTCTTCTTGCCTTCTTGCATCTCCTTTGCTTGTTCATGGTAGTTGGGTGGTCATACTTCACTCGTTGTCTGATCTCTGGCTTCATCCCAAGAATGAAGTGCTTACAGAGGAGATTATCCACGCCATTCATCAACCCATCCGCTAGTCCTTCCTTCCGGATCTGGGCATCGAGCTTCCTCCTTAGCTCTAGAACACGAGCATGATAATCCCTTATCTTCTCCTTCTCTCCTTGGGATAGCTTTGTGATCTCGATCATGAGATCTGCATATTTCTGTTGTTCACCAAATTCTTCAAGAAAACTTTCGGTTAATAAATCCCATGAATTTTTCACATTATCACCTAGTGTTTCAAACCACCTAAGTGCTGAACCATCCAAAAAGGTAGGAAAAAATTCAGTCCATTGTTCCCTTCTTATAAGGCCATTACAAATACAAGATCGTTTAAACTCTTGAATGAAAGAAGAAGCATCTTCATTAGATTGAGCTGAAAAAATAGGAATCTTTCCCATTTTCAAAAGTAACCACCGTGAAATACCAACCCACAAGTACAATTAACAAGACTTATGTGCACAAATAATTGGAATCACTATACTAGAAAGTGACTTTACACCTTTCTACAGTAAAATAGAAATGACCACGGTAAACTATGGTAAAACTTGACTTACTACGGTAAAAACGGACTTCTTGTGGTAAACACTATTCACGGTAAAAGTGAAGTTCTTTGCGGTAAATACTATTCACGGTAAAAGTGACTTTCTTGCGGTAATTACTATTCCCGAAAAAAGGACTTTACCGGGTAACTACTATTCATGGCAAAAATGACTTTAACATGGTAACTACTATTCACGGTAAAAATGACTTTACCATGGTAACTACTATGCCGCAGTAAAAACAAGGTTACCCTCGATTAATTTTTGCCTAAGTGGGAATATCTCTCCGAGAAAATCCACCAACGAGGAATGGTCGACAGCGGAACCAAAATGTCATCACCAATCCGGCACTATGATAATTCTTCACGGGAACTCCTCGTCTTATGATTATTTACTAATGCATGACCTTTAGTTTGGTGGATGTAATCTGGAAACAAAACAACAACCGAACACAAGAATACCATTGACTATGATAAGACGGAATGACGAAAATCTGAAATATCAAAATAAATTATAATATTAACATGAAAGCTATTCTGATCTCACCCATGAGATACTTGAACAAGACTATGGGAGAAACTTTACAATTACACCTCTTGATGGCTTCTTGACACACCTTTAAGCGATGGCTTCCTTCGCACACTTCCTACAATATTTCTCACTACTTCTTTCTATGCTAAATGAGGGGGTGGCCTCTCTATTTATAGAACTTCTAGGCTTATCCATCCTATCTCTAAGATAGGATAAGAAATCCACTACGGCGAATCATATTCCATACCTTAACTCTTATACGTACATGTAAGCTTATACATTAAGATAAGATAAACCTTATCATTTTACATGGGTTCCACATTTTTAGACTTTTTACAAATAAAATACACAAAATATTTATGACCTCACTCCTTGTCCTTATTACCAATATAATATTTCTAATTCCTAATCATGTAGACCCTACTTCTCTAATTACCCAAACTTTGACATTTTAACATTACCGACATTTTAACATTACTGTACTTTGGACCACTTACGACAAATATTTACTTTTTTACAACATTCTATTGTACTTTGGAGGAAAATTAAACGGGGAAAGTTCACTCTAAATTGGTGTGGACCCTATATCATTACTCATTCTTATGGATTGGGTGCTTATCATTTATCATCACTCGAAGGTAAGCCCAAACCTAAGCCCCTTAATGCCTTACATATTTGAAAATTATATTATTGAATCAATTCATGTATCAAGTTTTGTCTATTAAATGCTCATCCCTTGAGAAACATTCACCTTCTACTTACCTATTTTAAGAATCAATGACTAAACAAGAATCATGTGATTACCCGTCACCTTTCAACCTTATCTTCAATATGAGTACCATGGCTCTACTCATGGCATGATTCTCATGGATAATTTTTATCCTTTTCAAGATGGAATCCCATGGTCATTCATCACTTAAAACCCCACTTTCATAACTAACGCCCGTGTGCAATGGTTTTGTCATCATAAGAGAATCTTATACTTATCTATAGTCTTATCCATGACCTAAAAGTTTAAAAAAAAATTCAAAAGTAATATACAAGATTTTAAAATTAAAAATCCTTGACTCAAAATTCTTGTTAATGGATGATTCCCTCCCAAAAGGACATCTTTCTTCCCATCTTGCTGTTATAAATAGACTGCTCCCTCGAAGGACAACTATAAAAAGCTATCCCTATTATATATAGTTTATCACAAAAATAAGACTATTTCTGCAAAAATTAAAATTAAAATATTTTGAAGCTTCCCGCATTGATTAGCTTCACGAAGACCTCAAGGATATATTCTATTCATCCCACATAGACTTCTTGCATCGATCATTTTATAAAAAAAAAAAAAAAAAAAAAAGATAACTTTTTCGTGATGGACTTTCCTATTTTGGTCTTGGGTATCTTGTAGAAGAGGCATGTTATCTCCCACCAAGGTTACGCTAAAATAACCCATTTCACCTCATTTTATTTCCTTTCTAATATTCTACCCACTTAAGGGATGTGCCACAAATGTGATATTTCATGATCATGTGACTTTATTCACCTTTCGAATAATCAATCATGAAACACCTTTAGGGTCTTACGTTCATAAGCCAATCTTTAGTATGATAGAATCATAATGGTTCTTACCAATTAGGAATATTTTTCTCTCCTCTTACCATTCACCTCTTTTCTTACTTATTGATCCTCCTTCACAAGACCATACCTTTGATACCTACATTCAGGGATTCCTCTCCCACCAAAATCACCCACACCTATTCAACCTATACTCAACCATGCCTAAATGACCTAGACTCAATCATGCCTAAAACCTACTGACCCATTCATCTCCCTTATCATATTATTCCCTATCTTATGGGATAACTAAATCATCCCGAGGCCCTTTTTTGCAGGGGCTATGGAGGTTAGCTTGACCACTTTTACCCCTAATCAATTTTCCCCCTTTACATTCACATTATACCCTAGTTAGTTTCCATTTACACAATAAATTATAAATTAGTATATCATAAACACATACATACCTACCATTTTATCACCATGACCATATTCTACTTAAATCATTTCATATTTCCATGATATTAATTACTTGGAAATTTAACCACAACATACATACAATACATTATTTCCATAAGATTAGTAACTTGGAAATTACCTAGACTCCACCATGCCTATACGACCAAATCATGTCGGTACCTTACCAAATCATACCTATACCTAACTAAACCAAACCATACCTCACTCCACCATGCATATACCTGACCAAACCATACCTATACCTGACTCCACCATGCCTATACCTGACTCCACCATGCCTATACCTGACCAAACCATGCCTATACCTGACTCCATCATGCCTACAAGACCTCGACTCAATCATGCCTAACTCACCTAGTTCCCATGGTACACAATAACAATGGAAATTAAAAAGAGTACATCATCCATCCAATAATAATCATCAACTATATAAATGGGAATGTCTGTGTATCAATACATATATACACATGGATAAATAATCAAAGTGTCTCAAAAAATCTCATATACAATCTCGCAAAATCTTTAGCATGCAGGCTAGTATATATACCAAAATAAAAATCATCATACAAGTATCAAATGTCATGATCAATCAACCCCACTTGAGACCCTCCTCTCCACTCTCACCCATCTCCTCCTCCTGGCCCTCAACTAGTCTCGGTCGACAGAGTTGGAAACCTATCTCTCGGGCCCAACGACCCATGTTCTACCTAAGCTATGAGTTTGGGACCTAGGCCTCTCACTAGCTTCTTGTTGAGCCTTGTGCTTAGCATATGAGGGAACATAAATACCTGCAGTGGATAGATGGTCCTGGTAAAAGTGGGCCTCGTTCAAGGCATCCATAAACCTTGCCATATATATGGTCTAGGGTGGTGCAATCAACCTAACTTCCACCTGTGAACTCTTCTTTACCAATGGAGGAAATTTTCCTGATGTTGGTGTCTATACTATGGGACCCTATTCTCGTGTGCATGTGCTAGTAGGTTTGTGCAGCTACCCAGGCTGTAAGGGCATAACTTGTTCCTATTCAAATGTCAACTATCCTTGTAAACCGGTGACTTGTGCCTATAACATCATTACCTATGCACCATACCCTACGAAGCCTATACCCATACTGCTCTGTGGATGTGCCTAGGTAGTAGCGATACCAACCCCGTAATTTAGTTACCTCTATTAGTGTAAATCAGCAGCACCCCTGGATGTTGTCTAATATTTTTAGTTTGATATGGAACATCCAGTGTGATTGCACAACATTGATTCTCTTCCCCAAGTGTGGGACTTGTAAAAATAGGAAAAGAATCTCCAGATTAGAGGTTGGTTCCTCAACTCCTCTGATTAGATGTATTACTTGAAAATTGCAGAGGTTTAATATCAGATCCTACTCTAAATTCCAAGGAGACAGAGATAAAGATGCAAAGAATAAAACTAAGTAAAGGGGGTGATACACCAAAGGAGTGGTGAACATTTACTTCTACAAATTGACACAGATTACAAAAATATAACTAACATCATACAAAAACTACTAAAATGTAATGAAAGATCATAAATGAAGCAAAACCATACAAGGAGAGGATGGAAACTCATTCACAGAGCTTGCACTATCATTCCCATTCAAAAATACATGCATTACAATAGCAGAGAGGTAGAAAATGAGTTACAGTCTTGAAAGAGGTCTGATATTCCACAAAATCACTTTCCAAGGTGATATAGGGAGTTTGCAAAACATAAAAATGTCCAACCCTTACAAAATGAGCCAAATCTGGCTTTTAATGGTTGAGCAGAAAAAGAGAAAACAAAAATGCGAGCAAAATGGATTTATGAATTCAACCACCAACCAGATCCACAAATTTCACCTGCAGAGTGATGGGCTTCATAGAAAAACCCATACTTAGAAGTACATTGTTCTACAGATCAAAAAAATGACCATACTTCATTAAATTTGGTGGTTGAATTGTCAATTCTGCATCTTTTTCATGCCAGGGAACATTTCTTCGATTTTCTCCCAAAATTCTCTATCAAAATACAAAATTGAACCCTCCATCATGTAGAGAATTTCACCAGCTTTCCAATGACACCAAAATCATGAAAATCTAAGCTCTAGATCAAAAGTTATGCCCTTTCAGAAGATTTAGGGCAAAAAAGGGCCAAAAATGGGTTGGTGGGATGAAAGTTTAAAATTTTCCCCTTTTTGACTTTGGGAAAATTTTCTTGAAAAGTTCTGCCCCCATCGCTTCATTGCACATGGCAGGTTTTAATTGGCTTTCGGGCCTTCCATGATCATTTTAGACCTTTTCGATCTTTAAAAAAAAATTCAAAAATCTCCACCACCCGACGCTCCGATGACACATGGCGCCTCCTGACTCGCTGGCGGGTCCTTGCTCTCAAATTTTCCATCACTGCCAACCACTACCCCTGAATAGGACATGTGGCACTTTGTCATTGGCTTAGGGATTTAACCCAAAAATTCCTTTGTCACAACCGCCTTTAATATTTTTCCGGCCACATGGACACATGGCACCTTTTGATTAGTACGGGCCATCGTGGGCGGGCTTTCATTCCATTATTTTCCATAGTTTGGCAAAAGGGAAAATTTTCTTCCACCCCTCTACCTTCTAATGCTCTAATGACACGTGGTGTTCTATGATTTTTTGTGGGCCTTCGGGCCAAGATTTCCCCATTGTGCCGAGTTTTGACAATTTTCTAAGTTCCCCCACCACTCCGATCTCCGACGGGTCTCTTGACACGTGGCCACTTCCTATTATTCGACGGGCCTTCGGGCCAAAAAATTTCTTTGTGTGCCCCACCAATACTTGGTGAAAAATTTCTAAGTTTCCTCCACCCCCGCCATTCCAATGCCACGTGGCAACTTCCTATTGGTCGCGGACCTCCCATGGGAAAATTTCCCTCCAAAACTCCGTTGAGCCATAACTTGCAAAATATAAGGAGTTAGAAGGAAAAATTTACCTTTCTGGAAATATAAGAAAATTCTCTATCTGATGAAACCATTTCCAGAAATTTTGAGTTCCTATAAAGTAAAAAATAATTTACTGAGGCACAAGGAAGGAAGAAATGAAGGGGAGTTAGAAAAAATAAGCAAGGGGCTTATTTTGGATAACACCTACCCTATCAAAGTAACTACATGTCCCTATGCCATTGTCAACTGAAATCCCAACTTAGTCACTTGTCCATGTAGGGAATCCATGTGAATCATCACTATGGCTAAGTCTGACTAACCTGGCCATGGTGGTACTGCATGTAACTCCACTACCCACCACTGTATGTATGCCACAGTGGTCCCTGCATCGTCCAATCTCATATCCACTGGTACCTCCTCCTATCTTGTGGGGTCTGTGGTATGGGGTGGAGACAAAGGTCTCTCCACATCATCCCTATGGTACTATGGGAAGGGTGGTGGCACATCCTACTATGATCTAAACTAGCATCAGAATTTTTCAATCAAGATCCTCTCATTCTTGCTAGCATGTCTACCTTGTATCCACCACAATTTCTATAACTCTTTTATCTTCTGAGCCATCCCTCTAAAATATAGAAAAATAACATAGGAGCATCAAAATATTTCCAGCACATACAATCCCTCCATCTCCCACCTGTATTATACTATTTCATGAGCGTCCTCCTCTACTCGAGCATGACCACCTATAACCACCCATATCCTGTAACCTTCCCTCTATCCCCCATGGTGCCAATCTAGTACCAGTAGTCCTCGTGGCCACACTACCATAATATGCTCACATTCCTAGTAGTGTAGTAGGAATGTACAATAGATGATGTAGCATCATATCCTCTGATAAGCCCACAAATCCTTGTATAGATACACTAAATATGCAGGTGCCCATGCAAAGCAGACCCGATCCTTGATCATATCTCGTAACACTCCCATCAATCCTCTAGGAAATCGATCACCCTCTAAATCTAGAAGTTTCTTCACACCCCGCCACTATCATCATCAATACTGCTAATCACATCTCCTATGGGTGTGCCGCATATAAAGCCCCATAAAAAGACTAGTGTTATGCTCAATCAAGTCACTCACCATCTCCCCAAATATTGCAATCATCTCCTTGAAATACCCATCTACTAACACTGAGTAAATAGGCTCACCAAAACTCGGTAGTTGTGGAATCCTATAAACATCCTCCAGTGTGATCTTCATCTTGCTAGTGGGTAGGTGGAAGGTATTGGTCATTGTATCCCATCTATCAAGAGAGCATCCATGAGACTAAGATCCCTTAAGATCCCCTTATACCACCTAATCCCAACCAATCTAACCTCTCACATGTGCATCCACTCATCCTCCATGATGTTGGGTTGTATCTCCACTAACAATGGTGGGACCCTATCCCACATCATCAACTAATGTCATGCCTACATCCATGAAACTCAACAATGTCAAGTACTCACCTACTTTACTCATTTATTCACCCCTACCTACCCCCACCCCACATTCACATTTCTCCACCTACCTATCTATTTCCTAACTATTTTGCTAACCTACCATCCATTTTATCTCACATAATAAAGTCCTCATGTTCCATTTTGTTGGACCCTATTTTAGCTTCCAAATCTTAAGGGCACGTAGGCACGCATGGCCAAGGGAACCGCACAAGTGTAGGTGCACAAGGAATAATTCAAGAGGCTTCTTGAAGAACACAGGACGTGCATGCCATGTGAAGAATAATTTGGGACTTAGCCATTTTTCTCCTTTGGGATAGAACACGTGAAGAACATGTTCCGTTTTGATAAGATTCCATCCTGGTGACAAGGTGTCCTAGAGGGAATATACCTTGCGATAGAAAGATCCAAAAATTTAATCATGACATGGAGAGGCATGCACCCGAGGTGAACCACACCTTAACACTTGGGGCCAAATCTAAGGCTGTAGAGGAGTTTGTTAGAGCTCAGAGGCCTATTTATACACGCGCCCTTGGAAAAGAAGGAGAGATGGAAATGAGGTAGTGGAGCTATACAGAATTATTGCATAAACTATGGGATGAAAATGGGTACAGAATTCAAGTAGGGATGTAATGGGAAAATGGGGAATGAAATTTTTGTCTTATGAGAATACATGTATGGATCCACATATGGTGCAGGACTACGGTCTACCTTCTGTAATCTTTTATAAGTAAACACTATGAATGAATGTGATAAGGTTTCCATGATAAATGTATCACGACTCTTTCTCTGTATTATCTGCATATTACTATTGCACTTCAGTTCTTATATAATCATAAATCTTACTTAAATGGTTAACTATAGTAGTAGATGTACAACTCTTAGTTCTATTATTTCTATTGTGCGCTTTGGTTCTATTATGAATGAAGGGGTGTAGAATCCATCATGAGCTCTATAGCCCTTCATGTCTCATTAAATCACTAAGTCAAAATCATGGGCTATGCCTTCCAATAGACTCACATAAAAGAGAGACTCAGCTCCCTCTCACATGCATCGGGTGAGTACCTAGTACCCAATGGGTGATAGGTCAGTGTGCATGAGGTTCCCTTGTTCTTAGTGGGTGTAAAAGTGACTACATCTTGCTTCCATTGCCATGACCTCTTTTCGAAGTTGTAGGGGAACATGGCATATATCATGATCTTTGTAAAAGGTGATGGCAGAACACTTAACACTTAAAGGTGTTGAAGATTGGTTTAAGAGCATGAAGGATGAATTTTCTTAGAGATTTAGTACGGATCTGGGTTTGATACACAAAGATGGGTGGAAGACACTCTTTATCATGAGTTGTACGAAACCTTCTTCTATTGTTTCCTAGTAGAGTTATTCGAATGGCTCTCAGCTTATACATCTAGATTGGGGTGGCATTATAGATCATACCCTTGGACCCAAGAAACATATCATAACCTACAAGATGCTGATCTAACGTGGACCCATGTTATAGATCATTAGTGGAAGGGAGTACTGACTAGCTACACT
Source organism: Taxus wallichiana var. yunnanensis (assembly GCA_018340775.1). Classification (NCBI taxonomy): domain Eukaryota; kingdom Viridiplantae; phylum Streptophyta; class Pinopsida; order Cupressales; family Taxaceae; genus Taxus; species Taxus wallichiana. Next base: position 75,030,865 of record CM031235.1, on the reverse strand, counting down.
CTGGAATACGCCATTTCCACGTATTCCTATCTAGAAGTTGTTGAGTTTGAGTTCTGTGAGATCCCAGGGGATCATTTCTACATGCTATTCCCCTTGTGATCAAAATCTTGATGGTAACCATGGGTTTAGAGGCATTCCCTATGGCCAGCTAAACCACCCTAAATGTTAGGTGAGGAAGCTAGGTTGGGGAAGGATAGTTTATCGACAACCGAACAGAAGGGAGGAGAGGCAGCTTAAGTATAATGAAGCATGTGAAAAGGAGATTGATAGACAGTGCGGGATTACAAGTGGGTTATGGAGCTAGACATGGTGGAAGGGAGTTGAGGTTCACGCAAAGGATGTCAAACCCAAACATTCTATGGTACCCCATCTTGGTAAGCACGGAAGAGAAAATATTATGGCTTCTGATGAGAGTCTATCGCATAGAGAGAGAAGAGTCATTAGTGCACATCTAACCCCACCTAGCAATTAGAGAAGAGTTGTTATTGCAAATCTGACCCCACCTAACGACCGGCCCTTGGCGCTTGGTTTGTTCAAATGAGGGAAGAGTACAGTTGATCCATTTGATATCGGTGGAAGCAACCGATCGGTGCCTAGAACATACAATTTCTTGTTTGGGACTTCTATGGCTTCACACACTATTCTGGTATTTGGTGGAATGTTTGGACAAGGCACGTATATGGCTGGTTTTAGAAGTGCATTAGGAAGTGGTGGAGGAACAACAACTAGGAGTGGTACTAGTTCACAAACTATCGGCATGCAATTTAGTGCAATGATGGGAGTGCTCGACACGACAAGCACAGGACTTGTACCTAACACAGGAGGATCTGGAGGTGGAAGTGGTGGGGCTAGTGGCTCGAGATCCAAGTGCACCTAGGTGGGGGAGGAAACACTGGGAGGAAACCAAGGGACTAGATCGGGAGGGCAAGGGCCTTAGCCACCTCCTTAAGTCTTTTTCGAGATGTATCTACACTTGCCAGATTATAGTGGAATAGAAGATGCTACGGAGCATGTGCATAAGTGCGAGCTGCTATGGTGCATGAAGGGAATCGTGACTGGGATCGAAAGGCTAGTCAAGTTGTGATGACCTTGCGAGGACATGCACGTAGTTGGTATAGAAATTATGACCCTCATCGGATTGTTGTGGATTATACCACGTTAAGAAATACATTCTTGGCGAATTCCACATACCGAGTTTTAACTGAAGAGCATTAGCTCTCTCGAAGAAATACACAGGGGGAATGGAAAAGAGCATGTGGGAATATGATGGGCACTTTAAAACTCTTTTGTCTAAACTATCTTATGATATCCACACTTCAAAACATGCTCGGTGGTTTTGGAGGGTTGATCACACCCTTTAGGACGGCCTTATCTCATAAAATATTCATGGACCCATGTGAAGCGTTGGAAGATGATTTACACGCTAAAGCGGTTGGTATTGTTTACACTAGTGTTAGCCGATTTACGGAGGCTCAGATTTCTGCCATGGCTAAGCAATTGGAGAAATTGTCTACCAACACAGTTCTAAAGATTCACAGAGGAATGTGGTGCATGGATTGTAACATAGAAGGACACACAAAGGATAATGGTGGGATATGTACTCGGAAGGTGGTACATGCCATGGTAGTAAACTACAAAATATGTCATGAGGGCCATGATGCAAGTAGGTTCCCCACTTACAAAGACATAATCCACAAAAATGCATCTTGTTATTACAAAATATGTACCTCAACCACACATGACACCAAGGATTGTAGATTGATTGACCAGATTCATGAGGTAATTGATCTTAGTGTGTGCCAAACTAGCATTTCCAGTAGTTCCAAAGGAGATGAATGTCGATATGAGGAGCGTGGAGATGGAGATGCGTGTGGAAGAGGGTTTTGTAGAGGATTTTATGGTCATGGTAACCACGAAGGAAGAAGTGAGTTCCTACGTGGGATATGTGTTAATTATGGAGCCACGAGACCATTATAAGTGCGAATGTCCAGATCTTCTACAATTCTCCTAGTGTGGAAAAAAACATAAGTACAAAGAATGCCCAGAGTTGTACGAACATATGATTCAAGAGTACTTAGGAAAGATAAGGGCACTACCATGGTGAGTATTAAGAAGGCTAATATGCAATGGCTTCCACGAGTAATACAAGAATCAAAACTAGATCCTGTTATGGTAACAACGAGGGTGGAATCCACGTGTGCAAAAGAAGCACCTAGGCAGAGGCCTCTAGTTTCAAGAGAAGAAGTAGTACATGGAAAGTATCCAAACCTGGCTCACTAGAAAGAAGTCTACCAGAAACCATGGACGTAATTTGAAGTTTACAAGGGGAGATCCAATGCTTAAAAGAGAAGACTAGAAAAGATGAGCAAAGGAGACCAGTAGAAGCACCAAGGGATGACTTGGATGAGGTTAAGGAGGTGTGTAAACTACTGAGGTAGGAGAATATTATTCCCCTACTAGGGGCATGGTTGAGAGAAAAGGTGCCACGTGCTAGGGAAGAACATGAAAGGTAGATCCTACATGCAAACCTCCCACCTCACAACCTTGATTATGACAAAGAGATTACCCTGAACGTAGTAGTGGATGGATGGTTTCTTAACAACATCCTCATTGACACAGGTGCGGAGGTTAATGTTCTCACTCTAGATACCTAGCATCAAATGGGAAGACCTTCATTACAACCATCTGCGAATGTGTTGTATATGGAAAATAAAACAAAGGTGATTCCAATAGGTGTCTTTAAGGATGCAACCATTACAATTTAGGGGACTAGGTTCACTAGGGATTTTGAAGTCTTGGCACTTTTCGAGCCAATAATTTCCCAGCTCTACTTGGGCACCCATGGTGTTATAAGAATAATGTAGATCTCTGGTTTAACAAGGGGTACATAAGCTTTAAAAATAAGTGGGTAGTTATACCATTGGTTGATGGGAATTCCACCCCCTATACTAAACCCCTTGGGGAGGAAGTCCTGGACAAAATATATGTGTGCTCTATAAGAGATCCAAAGACCATCCACCCTATAGAAGGAGTCATCTAGTTTGATGATGCTCAATTTTTCAGTGATACTACTAGTATAGCATGCGATAATTGGGCGCATGGGACTTATGAATTGATTGGGCAACATCTAAAAGGATCAGTAACCAAGGTAACAATAGCACATACAATTTGGCACACAGGGAGGAAAGATAATAACAAAGTATTTCTGGGGATGCATACCCTGAGGTATTTTTGAGAGAGATGGAAGCTCATTGGAGGGAGGACAAGTGACGAAGTATGCTAGGTTATGTTTTGATAGGCACAACAACAAGGTGGTGGGCCACGCATAGTGAGAATTTGTTGGAATGGCATGAAGTTCGAACTACGCTCATTGTCTGATTCTCGAAAAGTAACATACCCACCACTATTAAGGATTACAATGGAAATGGACCTGCCTCTTCCCACATCCAGGCATGTGAGAGGGTCTGGGGAGAAGGTGCGGAAGCTTTACCACCCTCTCTTTGGGTGCATAAGTTGTATTCGACACTCTAGGTTGTGCGCATGCGTGGTATATCCATTTTGAAACATACCACCAAATAGGAAGTTGGTAGGAATTAACGACTAACTTGGTCCACACATTCGAGTACCAAAGTACCAAGCAACCAGTTGATGAGGTGTTGCAAACTATCAAGTGCCTCACTCTAGGGGATTGCGCCATGGTGGAAGATAGGTTAGTAAAATTACTTGGTGGACCTAGTTTAGAAGTGTGGTTTGAAGAGGAAGAACCAGAAGACCTACATTTGAGCACGTGTGTGCTTTGAAAAGGAGAAAGGAAAGATGGTATACCTTGTTGATGGAGAGGAGATAGAGAGCCTAAATGTCGACCATTCGGTTGGGGCGCGTGAAGTAGTTGACAGTGTGGATGCATGTGTGCATGCGTATCATGAACCACTCAAAACCAAGAAAGTTAACATCGGCTTGAAAGAGGAGCCCAAGGAGGCTATCATTGGGGACTATTGGTCGACAAGGAAGTATCAAAGATCATTAATCTCTTACGCAAATTTGAGGATTTATTCCCTCACAGATACCATGAGTTGAAAGGCATCCACCATTCATTGGGGAAATGAGAATAAGGTTTAAATATGTTGCACGCTTGGTTAGGAAGAGGCCTTACGGGATGAATCCCACATGTGCATAAGGGTTAAAGAAGAACTAGACAAGATATAGCATTCGGTATCATTGAGGTGTGGAGGAATCGAAATGGATAAGTCCAATGGTGATCGGTATAAAGAAGGATGGGTGGATTGGGATATGTGTGGATTATAGGAATTAAACGTTGTTTTTATAATAGATCCTTTTCCCACCCCCTTTACTTGAAGAGATTCTCGGAAGGATTTACTAGGCACGAGGTCTATTCCTTTACGGATGGATTCTCAAGATATCACCAAGTAAGGATTGCCAAGGAAGACCAAGATAAGACAACTTTCACCACCGAGTGGGGAAGATTTTCATATAAAGTCATGCCCTTTTGGCTGAAGAATGTGCCCACTATATTTTCGTGCATAGTGGTACAAGAATTTAAGGACTTCATCCACAAGTTCCTTTAGGTATATTTGGATGATTGGACAGTGTATGGATTAGTAAAGGACCATTGTGACAACTTAAGGTTGATGTTTGAGAGATGTCGGCAGTTGAGGATCTCCCTCAACATCAAGAAATGTATCTTTGTAACTCCTTTTGGGATGTTGTTGGGGCATATCATATGTAAAGAGGGCTTACTGGTAGATCCTGCAAAGGTTGTAGTTATTGTGGGATTAGGGGAACCTACCAGCCAAAGCATCATGCATGGATTTCTTGGACACACTGGGTACTACAGAAAGTTCATTAAGGGATATGCCAAGATCGTCATGCCTTTGGAAATATTGCTCAGACACAAGAGTGCCTTTCAGTGGGGGGAGGCGCAACAGAGGAAATTTGACACTCTAAAAGAAAGGCTTATCACCGCACCTATTCTATGATTCCAATCATGGGATAAACCCTTCCATGTCCACGTGGATGCCTCAGTATAATAGAATAGGGGTCATTCTTGCTCAACCAAGAGAGGGGATTGTTGATCATCCTTTATGTTTTGTAAGTAGGAAGTTGACACCAGTAGAAAAAAATTATACAATGACCGATCATGAGGCATTGTCAATGATCTACGCGCTCCACAAATTTAGGCAATATCTGCTGGCAACTCCTTTCATATTCTACACTGACCATATGGCCTTGAAGTATCTGGTAAACAAAGTAGTGTTGCAAGGGCATATATGTTGTTGGGTTCTTCTATTTTAGGAATTTGAATTCAAAGTGGTGGTAAAACTAGGAAAGAACAATTATGGGCCAGATCATTTATCAAGGATTGATTCGGGAGAGGATGCGTAGAGTATTGAGGAAACCATACTAGATGCACAATTTTTCAAGTTGTGGTGCACACCCTCAAAACTAGAAGACATTGCTATCTTTCTCAAGGAAGGTGTGGCACCCAAAGGGATGAATGCTCTGGAAAGGAAAAGGTTAGCCATACGTGCAATGCCCTTCATGTTGATCAATGGGGATTTGTATAAAATGGGTCATGATGAGGTTTTGCGTTGGTGTGTACTAGAACATGAATGCATAGCTATAATAGAAGAGGCCCATGGTGGGATTTCTAGAGGACACTATGTAGGGAATGCAACTGCGTGCAAGATCCTAGTCACTGGACTATGGTGGGAGACGATTCACCAGGATTGTATTGAGTTTTGCAAGGCCTGTGACCACTACCAGTGCCTTGGAAAACCTAGAAAAAGGGATGAGATGCCCTTGTACCCCATTGCCAGTAGAACCTTTTGAAAAGTGGGCAATAGATTTTGTCGACCAATCTCACCAACTATGTGAAGGACTAACTCGCGGTATATTATTACCTGTACTAATTATCTGACAAGGTGGGAAGAGGCCGCACCCATAAGGGATTGCACCGTAGCCACAGCTGCTAGATTTTTATGGGAGAACATTATCAGTAGGTATGGGTGCCCATTAAGTTTAACAAGTGATAGGGGCACTCACTTCTTAAATGAAACAATCAGGATTCTATTAGCAGAATTCATGGTAGCCCATCATAAGACTACCACTTACCACCCTCAGGCAAATGGGACTACAGAGGCATTCAACAAAATCCTTAGTCACATATTGACTAAGATATGTGACATGGGTAGGAAGGATTGGGATGAAAAGGTGTCAGTAGTCCTTTAGGCATATAGAAAAACACCACACCATTTCAACCTGGTGTTTGGCTGTAGAGGATGCTTTACCAGAGTGAATTTATGCTACCATCAACTGCGAATAGCATGTCAGAGGGTTGGATGATGAGCAGTGCTGGAAGGAAGAAATGATGAATTAATAAAGTTGGATGAAAGGTGCTCATTAGCAAGATGGATCCAAACAACTGAAAAAACTAAACAAAATGCATGGCATGACCGCTTGTTAGGAAAGAAGAGATAAAATATGTGAAATAATCCCTCACGAAATCGCATGTAGAAACAAATATGCGAAATTATTACGATCTCGAATAAAATTACGAATAAAATAACACAACACAAAGAGACAATTTTTAACATGGTACACCCAATTTGGGCTACGTCCACCAAGAATCATTTGCTCAGATTTTATTACAAGCCACCGCTCTCTCAATACAATACCCAGATCCATTTAGAGCTATTCTCAACAAACTCTACTGAAATTCACAAATGAATTCAAAACATATCTACAATACATTTACTTGTACATCTATCATATGCATAAGACCATATAAATAGACAACTGCTTAAGCAGTTTGATATAAAACCATGGGTATCAAAACCAAGGGCAAAAACCATGGGTATCAAAACAATGGGAAAAAGACCGAAAAAACCATGGGCCCAAAAAAAGCCCATAATGGTTACCCATTACCCATGGGTTAATAAACCACCCATGAAAATTTTCTTCGGGGCTTCACCCCCAAACCCCTTGACCCACTCACCGGTGAGTGGGACCACTATAAAAATACCCGAGTGTAACACATAGAAGGTGTACCACACTCTAACATGAAAATAGGCTCCACAAACATAACAATCTCCCACTTGGAGACTGATTTCCACTGAGAAAGCTTCTCAACCCTTCACTGTCATCCGAAGGCCAACCAAAGCTAAACATAGCTTTAGTTTATCCCTTGTGACCACCTTGGTCATCATGTCTACAAGATTTTGACTGGTATGAATCTTCTCCAACTTCAACTTATCTTCCTCCAAAGTTGTCCTGATGAAGTGATATCTCAACTATATATGCTTCATCCTGGAGTGGAAAGCAGAGTTCTTAGCTAGGTGTATAGCACTCTGACTATCACTATGTAGCTTACATTCCTCCTGCTTATGCCCCAACTCCTCAAGCAATTGTTGTAACCAAATCATCTCTTTGCTTGCCTTTGTGGCAGCAACATACTCAGCCTCCGTGGTTGACAAAGCCACCAGCTTCTGTAGTCGTGAAATCTAGCTTCTTGCTTCTAACCTACAATGTAAATATAACCTTTGTCGTGCTCCTCTGCTATCTACATCTCCAGCCATGTTTGAATCTACATAACCATGTAAAGTGGTGTCTGATCCATTATAGCACAAAACTGTCCCCATGGTCCCTCTCAAATACTGAAGGATCCACTTTACTGCTTGCCAATGCTCTTTACCTGGATCACTCATAAATCTACTCACAGCTCCCACTGCATGGGCAATATCAGGCCTAGTGCACACCATAGCATACATCAAACTACCAACTGCTGATGAGTAAGGTACCTTGAACATCTAGTTTCTTTCCTGCTCTGTCATGGGACACTGCTCCTTTGATAACTTGAAATGGCACTCTTAAAGGAGTCCCAACCGGTTTAGCATCCTGCATATTAAACCTATCCAATACCTTCTTAATGTACTCTTCCTGAGATAAATTCAACTTCCATTCCTTCCTATCCCGAGTTATCCTCATACCAAGGATTTGTCTGGCTGCCCCTAAATCCTTCATATCAAAGGATTCACTTAGCTATTTCTTGAGTAATTTTATTTCCTGCATGTTTTACGTGCAATCAACATGTCATTAACATATAAACATATGATAATATAACTTCCATCCTCAAATTTCTTTGTATACACACAATAGTTAGAATGACATCTAATATAACCTTTCTCCATCATGAAGCTATCAAACTTCTTATACCATTGACATGGAGCTTGTTTCAAGCCATACAAGCTCTTCTTCAGTTTACACACCATCTCCTCTTTACCTTTGACCTCGTAGCCCTCTGGTTGCTACATATATAGTTCCTCCTCCAAATCACCATGGAGAAATGCGGTCTTTACATCTAAGCTGTTCTAAGTGGAAGTATTCTGCTACCACTATTCCCAGAATAGTTCTAATAGAAGTCATTTTTACTATAAGAGAAAATATCTCATCAAAATCTATACCTTGTTTCTATGCAAACCCCTTGACCACCAACCGGGCCTTATATATTTTCTTTCCTCCTTCTTCGTCTTTAACTCTATACACCCACTTGTTCTGCAATGCTCTTTTGCCTTCTGGTGGCTTCACCAAATCCCAAGTCTGGTTCTCCATGAGAGACTTATGCTCCTCATCCATGGCTTGCTCCCACTTCTTACTGGCATCTACCTGCATTACTTCATCAAATCTCTCTGGCTCTCCACTATCAATGAGTAATAAATAATAAAGAGAAGGAGAAAAATGTTCAGGTTCTTTTCTTACCCTAGAAGACCTCCTCACTGTAGGAGTTTGGGGTTCCTATTGAGTTGGTTCCTGAACTTATTCATGGGTTACTATCCCATCCGGAAGATCACTACCACTACATATTCTTTCTTGGATTCTTCCCTGTTTTCTATGCAACTATTTCTTATACATAACTTTCTCACTAAAGACCACATCCCTAGACCGAATGATTTTCTTGTCCTTAATACTCCAACATTTAAATCCAAAGTCATCACCACCATAACCAATGAAAGTACATTTTTCTGATTTAGCCTCTAGCTTGGTCCTATCATCCTTGTTTATATGAACAAACACCTCACATCCAAAGACTCTAAGAAATGAATAATCAACTTTCTTACCATACCAAGCCTCCTCAGGTATGCCTCCATCCAAGGCACTTGAGGGTCCTCTGTTTATCAAGTACACAGTTGTGCTCACCGCTTCTACCCAAAAAGAAAGAGGCAGTCCTGCATGTAACCTCATGCTCCTAGCATGTTCCATTATTGTTCTGTTCATCCTTTCTGATACCCCATTCTACTGTGGAGTTCCTGGAACCATCTTTTTCCTATGGATTCCATTCTTAGAATAGTAATCATTAAATTCATTGCTGCAATACTCCCCTCCATTATCTGACCTGAGACATTTTAGCTTAAGACCTATTTCATTCTCTACCAAGGCTTTCCATTTAACAAAAGTGTCAAATACATCAGATTTGTTTCTAATACAATAAACCCAAACTTTCCTTGTTGCATCATCAATAAAAGTAACATAATAACTTGAACCCCCAAGAGATGATACCTGAGCTAGCCCCCACACATCAGAATGCACCAGCTCTAACTTACTCTCTTTCTTTGTAGGTCCAACCTTGAGAAACCTTACTCACTTCTATTTCCCATATATGCAATCCTCACAGAACTCCAAACCTATTTCTGTATATCCAGGTAAATTCTTCTTTATGATTTCCATGCCCTTGTGGCTCATATGACCAAGCCTATAGTGCCATAATGTTGTATCTGCATCTGAAGCCACAAGATTACAATAATTAGTACTATCAGTGGTTAAATACAAGGTTCCAACCTTCTTACCTCTTGCCACCACAAGAGCACCCTTAGTAACCTTCCAAGAGTTAGCTATAAATATCACAGTACAACCATCACTTCCCAATTGCCTGCCGATATCAAATTTCACCTTAATGTAGGCACATTTCGACATCATTCAATAGCCATGTATTCCCATTCTACATCTTAACACGAATGCAACCTTTTCCAACTATGTTCTGCAAGGCTCATCATCACCAAGAAAAACATGCCCAAAATCTCCTTGAACATAATCAACAAAATAATGCCTATTTGGAGAAGCATGGAAAGAAGCCCCTGAATCTAAAACCCAAGATTCATAATATTGTGCAAAGAAAGAATCAAAGCATCCCGACATACATTACCTATTCCACATTTACCTCCTTGTTTTCTTCTTGTTGTTTCTTCTTATCATGAAGCTCCCAACAGTCCTTCTTGGATTTTGACCTTGCCGATCTTTTGATTTTCCACGGTTTCCTCTATTCTTCTGTCTCCCTCTAGTTTCCATATTAAAGCATTCCTGAAGTAAAAGATTCCCCAAGCTTTTTCTTCACATTTCCTCACTTAGAATCACCCCTACAACATCCTCAAACATCAACTTTGAGTTAGCTGGAACCGAGTTACTTACCGCCATTACCAGGATATTCCAACTCTCAGGTAAAGAGCACACAATTAATAAAGCCCTAAATTCTTCATCAAATTCTATTATAACTGAAGCTAGCATATTCACAACCATATTAAAATCATTTAAATGATCTTCTACTAAACTATTCTTAGACATCTTCATATTAAACAACTTTTTCATTAAAAATATCTTGTTAGAGGTAGAGGGTTTTTCATACAACTTCCTAATGCATCCATTAGATCTTTTGTAGTCTTTTCCTTTGAAACATTAAATAATACCGAAGATACAAGACATAGCCAGATTGTCCCAAGTTCCTTCCTATCCAGCAAATCCCATTCCGTATCTGTCATACTCGAGGGTTTGTTCACCTTCTCAGATAACGGAGTATAAAGATCCTTTTGATAAAGCTAATCTTCCATCTGCATCTTCCAAAGACTGAAATTCTGCCCATTAAATTTATCAACCCTAGATCTTCCTTCATCTGCCATAGCTCCCACTCAAGCTAAAAAAATTCCTGTGATACAACACTTTAGCAAAACCATTATCACCGAATCACAACACCCTAATGTTTATACAAGTGCATAGACTTGAACTCACTGTGTGATTGGATAACATGGGTACTATCTCCAAGTTGTGGGACTTGTTACTTGAGATAGACCTCCAGAGAAAGCTGGTTCTTTCTCCTAAACTACCTGCCACAATCTACTCTAATGTCAGGGAAACTAACTATTCTAATCTAAATTTCCAAGGGACTAGGGAGAGAGAATGTGTAAAATGAAAGCCTACACTAAAGCGGTGATACACAAGAAAAGGAGTGGTGAACACTTCTAGTTATGCGTAGATAGACATAGATCATGGAATGCAACATGAAACATCATACACAAGTTGATAAGATGCAATTAGAGGTTTGAAATGAAGCAAGACAATACAAATAGAGGACTCAAAACTGATCACAGAGTGCATCTTTGCTACTTTCCTTTGTCAAAATCCTTGCATTAGCAACATCAAAGAGGTAGAAATCTATTACAACCATCAAGAAGGTCCGATACTTGCAAAAATCACTTATTGAAGGTGAAAGAAGAAAGCTTGCTATCTAAAGAAATGTTCCCCCAAAAATGAGCCAAATCTAGCTTTTACAATGCATGGGTTCGAGCCTAGGAGAGAGAAAACATAAATAATGTGGGATACTTTCCTCATTGAATGAAGATGCATTAAAACAGCATGGGCATCCTTACAGACCCATCCCCTGACATTTTGGCCATGCTAAAGAAGAATGCGACCCATTTTGCATTAAAATTGGTTGTTGAAACGTCATTTCTAGCCATTACCACGTGCCGAGACATTTCTTAATTTTCTATCTCAAACTAAACCAAAATAAAAAATTTACCCTATAATCATGTAGATAATTTCATCAGATTTCCATTGATATAAAGAACGTAAAAATTGAGCTCTGGATCGAAAGATATGGCGATCTGAAAATTTAGGGCAAAAACGGCCAAAATCGGATCGGCGGGCAAAAAGTTTGAATTTTTTACCCGTTTGGTCTTTGGAAAAAATTTCAAATTTTCCCCACACTCCACCACTTAGATGACATGTGTCAAGCTCTGATTCATCTGCGGGCTCATCCTTTGAAAATTTCTTTCGGGCCCTTCCTTAAAATTTTTGCCACTTGGACACGTGGCACTATTTTATTAGCTCGGGCCTGAGGGGCACTTTGCCCTTCGAAAATTTGGCATTTTTCACTTTGGGAAAATTTCCCATTTCCCCCACTCCACCACTTGGATGACACGTGTCAAGATTCCATTTGATGGCGGGGGCAGTGGGCCAAAACTTTTACCTTTGAAAACTTTGACTGAAACTTGGAAAATTTTCTAAGTCCTCTTTTCCCCGCCACTTCCTGGGACACATTCTCCCGCATCGGCCGATTCGGGCTTCCTTGTCCCTACTTGTGGATTTTTCACCTTTTCATGTCTCACGTGTCCCTCACATACTTTTGTCCCGGCTGTCCCAGACGAATATCTCCAAACTGCCCGAAATGGACTGTCTTTCGGCAAACCGGTCGATTCGCATCCCGTGCGTACTTTTGTCCCGGATGTCCCGGACGAATATCTCCGAACTACCCAAAATGGACTGTATTTTGGCAAACTAGCTGATTCGCATCCCATGCATACTTTGTGTACTTTTGTCCCGGCTGTCCCAAACCACGCAAAACAAAAGACTTAGATGATTTTCCTTGCTTTTGGCGTTTGGATTTTCACGTCCCCCACGTACTTTTGTCCCAACTGTCCCGCGGACCGCCTAGGACAAAAATGTCTGACTTAGCTGATTTTCTTTGTTTTTTTGGCCCCAAGCTTGGTACGACAAACCTCAGTATGACCCGAACCCTTCAGACCTGAAATGCTTTAAAACAGTCCTGCAACCTTATTTTTGCATTTTTTTCCATTTTTTCTAACTCGTTGGGATTTCTTCTTGGATGGGAGAGTTAGAAAAAGGCCGAGGGGACCCCGAAAAACATGATTTGGGCCTCGAATCAATCTACTTGCTGACTAAATAATTTGATGCATGTTATCAAAATTACCTTGAGGGTGAATTTTGGATAACAATTTTGGTGACTTAGTGGGGGTTATCTTCCCACTGATGATGAAGAACGCCCAGTTACTGAAGCATCCATTGGGCATGGAGTCATGAGTTGTAGCTTGAAACTGATATGAACTTTGAAAACCTCCTCTCTGAGCCACTTGAAACCCACTAAAATGGGTACCAAAATGCAAGAGCAAAACCAGCAGCACCAAAACTATTTACAAAACTAAAATTCATACATGCTCCAAATGGAACAGGCAGAGTCTGCACAAGCACTTCTTTTACTGAAAGCAAACCTACCTACTTTATTCTAACTCGAAGAAAAGGTAAGCTAAACAAACCCCGCAATTGGTTGTGCAAAATAGCTTCCTTTCTTCAAAATTGGCAACCATGCAACTGATTTGGCACTGAACATGGCTGATTGGATGAATGGAAAATCAACTAGAAGCTAGTCTTCCACCCAAATCATCAAGGTATCAGCTGAAGAAAATTCAATACCTCTTTTAGTTGTTCTGCATTTGGATTGGAGAGGTATGACAGCTGATCTTTGGTTCTTTGTAGCTCATCCTCATGCTCAGAAGCAAGCATGACTGGTTGTGACTTCTCCTTTGGCTCCAATAAAGCCAAATACCTGATTGGGCAAGGTATGGTCCATTTGATATGCCCATAGCTCTGATTTTCAACTCCAAAAATGGAGTCTTCTTGTAGACCTTCTTGAATGGATGGTGTGGAAGCAATGGTAGAACCTTTGTGCCCTTTCTCTTCCTCCAATGAAGGACATGAAAGATTAAAATCTTCCAATCTTGGTTCCAAAGAGCTGCTATAAGATGCAGGCTGCTGCAAATGGGTGCTCTCCTTCATGACAGTAGGCTCAGGTGTTTGGAACGTGGATGATGAAAGAGAGAATGGTAGGAACTCAACTGGTTCTTCTTTATCAAAACAGTCCTCCAAATCTGACAGATACACTACCTCATGGTTGTCCTGCTGCAAATGCTCAACTTCCTCCATGGTGTCCTCTTGATCTGTAACTTGATCATCATGGTTTCTTTCATCCTCCAACATTGAGTTTGAGAGATCAAACTCTTCTTCAGCACTAGAACTTGAGAGAGATGAAGTAGAAAGAAGAACTGAAGGTTCTCCTGTAGCCTGCTTTGTGCTCAAAGCCCTTGGATCTGTAATTTTCTCCTCCACAACTAGAATGTGCTCCTCTTCTTTTGGATTTGGAGCAGCTTCTTCCTCCTCTACTACTTGAAGACAATCCTACTCTTGATAGAACTCTTCTTCTAGCATGAAGTTTGTCAAGTCAAACTCTTCAATCTGCTGCTCTAGAGGACAAGTTGGGACTGCAAGATCTTCTTCTGAGCTTTCTTCCTCTATGGCTGATTGTGTAACTTGAATTGAATCAGCATTCCCTTCAAATAGAGTGCCAACATGGACACTACTTTCTGAGAAAACTGACTATTGATCTGCTTCTTCTTTTTGCTCTTCTTCTGCTGCCACAAAATCAGTCTTAACCACCACTTGTTCTCCAACTCCAACCTCTTCTGAAGGCTTAACCATCAAGGGCATCTTTTTCATCCCAAATTTAAGAGCCCAACTCTTCACAATTTGAATTTCTTTATCTTTGTTTGTATTTTCTTTTTTCTATTGTTTTCCTTGACTAGCATTCTGATTTTTATCCTCCCAACATGGATTTGGGAATGCAAGAGGAGAAGTGGATTGTAACTCAATTGATTTTGCAATTTTTCGTGGTGGTGGAGGAGGTAGAAACTCTTGTTTCTTTGGAGGAGAGGGTATTTCTGTTAGCTTTTGTGGAGGGGATGACTGTTTGGAAGGAAAGGGGAAGGAAGAATTGAGATGTGGTGGAAGACTAGGGAATGGAGAAATGGAATTAACTCCTGGGGCAGCATTGACTGGATTTAGAATTTGAAATTCCAAATGAGATGATGCTGCTTGAGTAATGGGAAGAGAAAAACTAGATGATGGTGTAGAACTTACCCATTGACAAGGTTGTTCAACACCAAGTGTATAGGCCTCTATTTCTATTGTCCATTGTGCAAGTTGGGGCAGCATCTTCATCATGAAGTCCAACTTCTCCTGAGGGCTGAAGTGTCTTGGAAAAGGGCCTCCCCATGGACAAGGAGTCCTGCAACCAATTCTAAAAGCTTTCATTTGAGTTGTTGCTCTTGATTGCACCATCTTCGCCTCCATCTTTTGGATTTTTTCCAGCAGATCTACATTTTCTTCTTGACTACCCTCACAACCAGCATACCCTTGTGCTTGACATGCTTCATATCCAAACTGACTTTGGCACTGCTGCTCATATGGGTAGACATGCTGATTTTGAATTTGATCAAAATGTTGATTTGGAGGATTTGTAAAACATGTTGGAGGTGTGATAAACTATTGTTGTAAATGTGAATTCCATGATGGAAATGAAGTCATGATTGCACAACTTCATGGAATGGAAAAGAATGAAAATGATGGAAAGAATAATGGATGGAAATGAATGGAAAATAGGTCTGCAACTTAGAGAATGAGTTGTTTACCAGATGGAGTCACTAGATGTGATTTTGAAAGTGCCTTCAAAAGGTTGAATCTTTAACAAGAACACACCAACCTGTCAAAGATAAAGTGGAAGACCTCTTAGGTCCCACCGGTGTGCTAAATTGTTATCACCGAATCACAGACACCCTTATGTTTCCACAAGTGCATATACTTGAGCTCATGGTGTGATTGGATAACATGGGTACTATCTCCAAGTTGTGGGACTTGCTACTTGAGATAGACCTCCAGAGAAAGCTGGTTCTTGCTCCTAAACTACCTGCCACAATCTACTCTAATGTAGGGGAAACTAACTATTCTAATCTAAATTTCCAAGGGACCAGGGAGAGAGAATGCATAAAATGAAAGCCTACACTAAAGCGGTGATACACCAGAAAAGGAGTGGTGAACACTTCTAGTTCTGTAGATAGACACAGATCATGGAATGCAACATGAAACATCATACACGGGTTGATAAAATGAAATTAGAGGTTTGAAATGAAGCAAGACAATACAAACAGAGGACTGAAAACTAATCACAAAGTCATGTCTTGCTACTTTCCTTTGTCAAAATCCTTGCATTAGCAACATCAAAGAGGCATAAATCTGTTACAACCATCAAGAAGGTCGATACTTGCAAAAATCACTTGTTGAAGGTGAAAGAAGAAGCTTGCTATCCAAAGAAATGTTCCCCCAAAAAATGAGCCAAATCTGGCTTTTACAATGCATGAGTCGAGCCCAAGAGAGAGAAAATGTGTAAAAATGTGGGATCCATTCCTCATTGAATGAATATGCATTAAAATAGCATGGGAGTCCTTACAGACCCATCCCCTGACATTTTTGCCATGTTGAAGAAGAATGTGACCCATTTTGCATTAAAACTGGTTGTTGAAACGTCATTTCTGGCCATTACCATGTGCCAGAGATGTTTCTTGATTTTATCTCTCTAAACTAAACCAAAATAAAAATTGACCCTAGGAATCATGTAGATAATTTCACCAGCTTTCCATTGATATAAAGAACACAAAAAACCAAGCTCTGGATCGAAAGATATGGCGATTTGAAAATTTAGGGCAAAAACGGGCCAAAATCGGATCGGCGGGCAAAAAGTTTGAATTTTTACCCGTTTGGTCTTTGGAAAAAATTTCAAATTTTCCCCACACTCTACCACTTGGATGACACATGTTAGGATCTGATTCATCCGTGGGCTCATCCTTTAAAAATTTCTTTCGGGCCCTTCCTTAAAATTTTTGCCACTTGGACACATGGCACTATTTTATTGGCTCGGGCCTGAGGGCACTTTGCCCTCCGAAAATTTGGCATTTTTCACTTTGGGAAAATTTCCCATTTCCCCCACACTCTACCACTTGGATGACACGTGTCAAGATTCCATTCGATGGCGGGGCAACGGGCCAAAACTTTTACCTTTGAAAACTTTGACTGAAACTTGGAAAATTTTCTAAGTCCTTCTCTTTTCCCCGCCACTTCCTAGGACACATTCTCCCGCATCGGCCGATTTGGGCTTCCTTGTCCCTACTTGTGGATTTTTCACCTTTTCACATCTAACATGATCCCTCACATACTTTTATCTGGCGGTGCTCCCGGACGAATATCTCATAACTACCCGAAATGGACTGTCTTTCAAAGAAATGGCAAGCGCCATTGCGTCCACACGTACTTTTGTCCCATGTCCCGGATGAATATCTCTGAACTACCCGAAATGGACTGTCTTTCGGCAAACCAGCCATTCATCATCCACACATACTTCATGTAATTTTGTCCCGGTGTCCCAAACCACGTGAAATAAAAGACTTAGATTATTTTCCTTGCTTTAGGCCGTTTCGGCTTTTCACGTCTCCACGTACTATTGTCCCAGCTGTCCATGGATTTTGCACAGGACAAAATGTCGACTTAGCTGAATTTTTTTGTTTTTTTGGCCCTAAGCTTGGCACGACGAACCTCAGTATGACCCGAACCCTTCGACCCAAATGCTTTAAAACAGATCCTGCAACCTTATTTTTGCATTTTTCCATTTTTTCTAACTTCGTTGTGATTTCTTCTTTGATGGGAGAGTTAGAAAAAGGCCAGGGACCCCAAAAAACATGATTTGGTCCTCGAATCAATCTACTTGCTTGGGACTGAATAGTTTGATGCATGTTATCAAAATTACCTTGAGGCTGAATTTTGGATAACCAAACCAAACTAGGCTCACGATACCAATTGTTAGGAAAAAGAGATAAAATATGTGGAATAATCGCTCACGAGAATCACAATAGTAGAAAACTAATATGCGAAATTATTACATATCTCAAATAAAATTGCGAGAATAAAATAACACAACACAAAGAGACAGTTTTTAACGTGGTTCACCCAATTTGGGCTACGTCCACCAAGAATCACTTGCTTGGATTTTATTACAAGCCATCGCTCTCTCAATACAATACCCACATCCGTTTAGAACTATACTCAACAAACTCTCTGAAATTCACATCCGAATTCAAAACACATCTGTAATACATTTACTTGTACATCTATCATATGCATAAGACCATATAAATAGACAATCGCTTAGCGATTTTGATACAAAACCATGGGTATCAAAACCAAGGGAAAAAAACCATGGGTATCAAAACAATGGGCAAAAGACCGAAAAAACCATGGGCCCAAAAACAACCCATAATGGTTTACCCATTACCCATGGGTTAATAAACCACCCATGAAAATTTGCTTGGGGCTTCACCCCGAACCCCTAAATCCGCTCACCGGCGGCGGGACCATGTAAAAATACCCGAGTGTAACACATAGAAGGCGTACCACACTCTAACATGAAAATAAGATCCACAAACATAAAAAGGTGTGACACATTGACTAAGATATGTGACATGGGTAGGAAGGATTGGGATGACAAGGTGTCAGTAGTCCTTTAGGCATACAGAACAACGTATAAAAGGTTGAACAAGGCCACACCATTTCAACTGGTGTTTGGCGCGAGAGGATGCTTTACTAGTTGAATTTATGATACCATCGCTATGAATAGTGTGTGCGGGAGGGTTGGACGATGAACAAGCACTGGAAGGAGGAATTGATGAATTAATAAATTTGGATGAAAGGTGCTCACTAGCAAGATGGATCCAAACAACTAAAAAAGCTAAACAAAATGCATGGCATGAATGCCACATTAAAAATAAACAATTTGAGGTTGTCCAGGATGGTATTTCTATATGATTCTAAGTTTCTCGACATCTTGGAAAGTTGAAGGTGAATTGCTTGGGTCCTTATGTAATTTCATACATCCTTGATTTGGGTGCGTGTCATTTCTGAAGTGTTACATGGAACAAAATTACTTGAGACACTTCAATGGGAGAGTAGGATGAAGCCCTACTATAAATAATGCTTCTTGGTGTTTGTAAATAAGGCAATTCTGCTAGTTAGTTTAGAGTTTCCTTTTATGATTTTCCTTTCTTGTTTTCCCTTTCACATTGTTGTCTTGTTTTGTGCCTTGGTGCCGCAAACCTTATTACTTTTTAAAATTATTACTACGTAGAGGACTACACATCAATTTAGTGTGGGGTGAGGTGATGAAGAGAGGCATGAAGTTATTCTATAGGACTATTGAATTTGTAGACCATTCAAATTGGCCCTATGTAAAAGATGCATTAGGAAGGCGAGATGGATGAAAAAATAGAGTTCCATTGGAAATCCACGTATAAAGGAGAAAAAGAGAAAAAACATGAGGTCGGCAAAAGAAAGAATCATGAGAATGGAAGAGGTTCCTTTGGCGCTTTGGTAAAAGTGCATAAAAGTCTTTTGTCAAGATGGATTGTCTACGTGCTAGAAGGTTGGAAAAATTTTCATGCAAGGATTGGGCGTGAGTGAAAAATGTTTCACATAAGGATTGTGCATGTGAGGAAAAGCGCTGAAGTTGGGTTTATTTGAAAACACCGCATTAAATATTGTCGTATGATGGTAGGTAGCCTAGCCTTTAATGCATAAAAGTGGGAAAAGATATAAATACAAGGATGATAAGTTCATTATTTTACTTTGTGAAAACAAGGAGAATAATTTTCTTTCAAGAGCTAGGGTTTTGAGATCTAACTCGTGTGAAGGAGAATCTCAGAAACTCACTCGCAATTAGTTCTAGTTGATCTACAAACTAGAGCAAAAGTGATTCACAGGTGTGGGAACATTGGGAAAGAGCACCATGATCAAGAGAGGGAAATCTGAAATTAGGGTTTATACCCTACGTCATGGAGCACACGAAGGAAACTCTCGAGAAAACTTAGAGGCAACCAAAGAATGAAAGCATAGGGTAAAATGACAGCCACGAAACTAGTTGATAATCCTACAATACAATCCAAAAGGGAAAGGGGAAGGGAAAGGGAAAGAAGAAAGAAGATAAAATCCCCTTGGATACTAATGAGGAATGGTACTTAGAGATGTAATACCTAGATGGGGTTTTGCTAGGGCAAGAGTGGGAGTCCCACATCAGACAGATGACCATAATTGATTACAATCACCGATCGAGCATAATTACAAAGGAAATGGCATTAGAGCTGGTATGCCCCATAAACAAACAAACACCTGACGGGATGTCAATTTACAGTGATGTAGTCAAGGTGAAAATGGAGAAGGCAGGGCTTCTCCAACTTTATGAGTTTCCCTACTTTAGGAAGCCCAAGCACCTGTACCAATGGTTAATGACGTGTGTGCACAAAGATTTCTTCTACTTCGCAGGGTGCAAGATGCACATAACCCCACAATTAATCTCACAATTTATAGGCCTGAGCTGTAAAGGGGATGTGATCCTAGATGACCTCCAGGATGAGGAGGCAATTAAGGAAACCATCACATCCCAGGATTACAAGAAGGGATTGAGGTACTATGACATCATGGATATCAGTGATCCGGTGATGAAAATGGCTACACACCTCATTTCCAAGTTGAATGGACAAGAGAGGTAGACCTGGTGAGCAAGCCATGGTTGAACGTCTACAGAAAGGTCACGAGAAGGAACCATGTACAATAAATCCTAGTACATAGTAGATGAGATTATAAGCAACATGGAGGATGGAGAAAATATATTGTTTGGGAACATTCTATTAACCATTGTGTTCTCAAAATTAGGGTGTCGGATGCATCTCGATAAGTTCATATCGTAGTACCACATGAAGACCCTTTGCCCATGAACAGGTTACTAGGAGTATACTTGTGAGTCAATGATGGGGATGCACAAGGCACACTTGGATAAATGGTATATGCACCTTAGAAATGCATTCGGGGAAAAATGGGGGATCCCAGAGCAACTCCCTGTGGCGATGGCGAAGAAGAGAAGCGAGTTCACGGTGTACCATCACTTCGCATTGGTAGATTTATCTTGGTGGACGGCGGTTGGAGTCCACGTGCAAACTCCCTTCTCTTTAACTACCCAATTCTTCCAAGTAGGGGTAAAATATGAGTCAAATAAGTTAAGATATGAGTCAAATAAGTTGAAAGGTACATGTCGCAGGATGTGCACATCGTAAGGGCGCTAACCTTACCGATTGCTTTAAGAGCGTTCTTTACCAGAATTTAACTATGCATAAGACCAAATTTCGAGAAGGGCGCGTACGTAGAAAATGAAATATCCATCCCATACAACCCCAATGGAAGGAAGAATCTAGCATTAAAGCGCAAGGAGAAAGAAGAAGAAGAGGAAGAACAAGGGGCGGTGGGAAGGCAGGATGTAGGTACCATGGGGCCGAGTACCTATGTCTAGAAGAAGAGAAGAATGGTGGTTAAGGAAAAGACCCCGGAGCCTGCGAAGCCACCATCCCCTGAAGAACCTTTAGATGAAGAAAAGACAGACATCCCCCACTCCAGAATTTTCTACCAGAGAATAAGAACAAGGAACAAAGGAACAAGGGTCTGAAGATATGAACAACTTGAACACCTATGTAGGCGAAAGGGATGATGATGAAGGGGAGGAGCTGGAGGTGGATCAAGAGCCAATTAATATCCATGACTCAGAAGGAGAGGAGGCTGAGGATGAAAATGATGCCTTCATCTTTGTAAGAAGGAAAGGCACCCAAAGGGAGGAAGGTACACGTGGTGAAGAGGGGAGCAAAGGGGCTAGTACTAAGGAACCAGATATGCCCAAGCTCACTCAGGAGGAGGTGGATGAGAAGGAAACAAGAGAGGCAGAGAAGATAATTGATTCCTTGGTCAATGAAGAGTTGGGTTGCATCGCAGAGGTCGTGCTCGGAAAGTTCAAGGAGTAGAGGGAGAAGAGTGGAAGTAGCACTAAAGGACCAACTCTCTCAGTAACTGTTCCCAAGGGCATGCGCATGGGAAGTAAGTGTGCAGAAGGGGGAAGAACAATGATGAGTTACATTGATGACCCCAACAAATTTTACATGTGCATTTCCAAAGTACCGTGCCCACTAAGGAGCTCACCACCATGAGTCCTTTGATCCTGAGGGGGGATACCTATAAACAAGGAAAATGCTATCTTGGGCATTCAACTCCCACCTTGGTGAGCTTGAATTTGAGATTAACCAAGGAGAGGTATTGAAGTTGTCCAAGGAAAGGGGGACAACCCCATTGTAAACACGTATAGCAACTATCGAGACAAGCAAGTGTGTAACACGGCTGAATAAAATCTCTTTGGAAATCGAGGCTAGGCTCTTCGGTAGAAATGACAGGGTTAGAGTCTTAGAGGACTAGTTGGAGAAGAGGAAGGAAGAAGTGGTGAAGCTAACGAAGGATCTCAGCCTCGAGAAATTAATCAGTGCTCAACTACAGAGGGAGCTTCAGGAGGAAAAGGCCAGGGTGCGTGAAGTTTCCAAGAAGGTGGTGATCATCTCCTATCGATTATCACGAAGCACCTGACCTTAACCCTCCTGCATAAAAGTATAAATCCTCCCTGGAGTGCCTAGAGGACTTGACTCGATCCTCACCATGGAGAGGCAGCCCTTGGCATTAGATTTGGTAGAAGAGGTAGCAGTGCGCTTGGAGAAAGAAGACAAGTTGAAGGTCATCGTGCTCGTGGCTGAATACAACAAGGTGCTCGCTGACATAAGATCAACTACACAAACTACGGGGGTCGCTTACGACCACTGTGCAGATCAAGACAAAGTGACAAGCATACTACTTGCTAGCAACGAGGCCGAGTTCATGGAATTTAGAGAAAATAATAAGGGCAATAGATTTGAGTGGGAAAGGATCATAACCAAGGTAGAAAAGAAATCCGAAGCCATTGAGAACCGGTGAGTCTCAATCAAAACCCGGCTAAAAGAGCTCTACAAGGTCATCACAAGGAAGATGGATGCCCTAGAAGACCACGCTAAAGAACTGGAGACTGTGGTGGAGACCATTACCACATAGGGGGAAGGACTAACTTACAACAAGGTGAGCACCTTGGTTGGTGACATCTGCGCACTAAAGTGCGAAGAAGGAAGTCACTGGATGACACTTTGGAGGTCGACCTCTAACAAAACTTTCCCCTCCTTCTTTAGGAAATTTTCCACCTATTCTTTCTCTTCCCCTTTCTTTATTCTTTCCCCCCCATTCTTTTCCAAGGAAGGCCTTCATTTTTTTGTTGTATTCTTTGAGAAGGTTCTTTGAGAAGGTTGTTGAGGTGGGGTAATGTTGGGCCCCTATTTTAGCTTCCAAATCTTAAGGGTGTGTAAGTCCGCGTGGCCAAGGGGGGGCGCAAGTGTAGGCATGTAAGGTAGAATTCAAAAGGCTTCTTGAAGAACCCGGGACATGCACACTTTGTGCAAAGAACAATTCAGCACTTAGCCATTTTGGCCTTTGGGACAAAACACATGAAGAACATGTTTCGTTTGGATAAAATTCCAACTGGGTGACGAGGGTGTCTGGAGGAATATACCTTGTGATAGAAAGATCCAAAAATTTAATCATGACATGGAGAGGCATGCACCGGAGCGACCCACACCTTGACACTTAGGGCCGATCTAAGGCTGCAGAGAGGATTTTGTTAGAGCTCAGAGGCCTATTTATACGTGCGCCCTTGGAAAGAAGGAGAGACAGAAATGAGGTAGCGGAGGTCTCTGCAAATTCTGCGAAAACTATGGGATGAAAATGGGTACAAAATTCAAGTAGGGATGTAATGGGAAAATGGGGAATGAAATTTTTGTCTTGTGAGAATACATGTATGGATCCACATATGGCTTAGGACTATGGTCTACCTTCTGTAATATTTTATAAGTAAACACTGTGAATGAATGTGATAAGGTTGCCATGATAAATGTATCATGACTCTTTCTCTGTATTATCTGCATATTACTATTGCACTTCAGTTCTTATATAATCGTAAATATTGCTTAAATGGTTAAGTATAGTAGTAAATGTACAAATCTTAGTTCTATTATTTTTATTGTGGACTTTGGTTCCATTATGACTAAAGGGGTGTAGAAGCCATCCTGAGCTCTATAGCCCTTCATGTCTATTAAATCACTAAGTCAGAATCATGGCCTATTCCTTCCACTAGACTCACATAAAAGAGATACTTGGCTCCCTCTCGCGTGCCTTGGGTGAGCTCCCAGCACCCACTGGGTGATAGGCCGGCGTGCATGAGGTTCCCTTATTCTTAGTGGGTGTAAAAGTGACTACACATTTCATCATTTTCTCTCTTTTGATATTTGACCTAAGCCATACCTACCTATTCTTAGTTATATCTACCTTGAACCCATCTAATTCTATTCTAATCTACCTCTCATGTCTCTATATTAAAATACCTATTTTTTTAATCCATTTTTCCCCATAATTTACCCTTTTCTACCCTAGGTCACTTTTCACAGATGGCCGACATCGATTACATTCAAATGACATCAGTCACCAATAACCGCAGACTGGTCCCCTTTCTAGCCACCAATTCTAGTCTACCCAATCGATGTCGGCCGATGCCAAACTAGTGTCGGTCTCTGGTTTGGCCTTAGGTCTAAATCCCCAAGCCCCATATTTTAAAAAAATGAAAAATAACCTAAATTCTACCCCAATCCCACCTAAACCCAACCCCAATTCATTTTCCCACCTAGTTAATCTATATTACACCCTCCCAATACCCGCCATTCATTTTTACCCACATTTCAAATTTTTAATTCCCCCATTTTTTTCATTTTATCTCAAATTTCAATTACAAATAACATGGTATGTATTGATTCCTAGCTCAACACGTTGTGTCCTACTCACTTTGGCACCTCTGGTCTCCGCAGATTGTGGAACTCTAATGCGCTCTCGTGATGTATAGCCATGCTTTAAAAAAAGCTATCGGTTCTTAAGCCAATCCAATCATTGTGAAAGATCTCGTGGACCTATCCACCTAGCTCCTCCATCCACTCAAATACCTCCAACTTAGCCTCATACAACACCTCATCCTTTTCTTCATAAAAATGCTAAAAACACTTTGCTCTGTCATTTTCTATAAAGTGGATGGGTTAAAATGAATCCATAACATACAGATTTTTACTTTTTTATCCTACCCTCGACTTGACCGACATCAATTTAACTTGACCTATATCGGTCATGTACCCTACTCTATTGTGGTGGTTTCTCTATACCAGCATTAGTTTTCCATAACCGGTGTTGGTTAGCCTTTTTGAACCCATTACACCACATTGCACCACATATGTTTTCCTAAAACAGTTTTCCACCTAACCCAAAGTTGACCTTGACCTTACACCTCACCCTCATGACCTTATTACCTATCACCCAACCTCATAATTAGTTGGGGCATGTTTTTTCCCCTACCATGGCCTTACCTATGACCTTACCTAAATCAACCAACCCATCTCACTCATTGCAACACTCAAATTCATTTACTTGTTATACCTTGTGATGCTGCTACTTGTGTTATTCAACCTATTGACCTTACCTTTCCTAATGTCATGTTGTTTATCCCGACCTAACCTTTGGTGCCTTGGAACAAACCTATTTCTCATTCCAACACCTTGCCTAGTTTTTTTAGGACTATATCCTATACCTTGGATACCTAAACCACATCAACCTTGTTTGGATAAACTTATCAACCTTTGATGATGTAGAGTTTGCAAGCTCTTCACCCTAGTACCTTATCACATTCTATGCATGTGTCTGTATTAGACTGCCACTACCTATTACCCGAACTAAACTCACCCTTACCTATAACCAATCTACCCTTGTTTTCATCACTTACCCATTTATCAAACCACTTAGCGAATCCATTTTACAGCTCATTAGTTCTGGTTTGAGGGGATCACCTCCACCCACAATTGGGGAAACCTAACCTTAACTCATACCTGGAGCATCGACTTCCTATTTTTTTCAACATCGCTTATCAATACAAGCTATGTAACACAAAGGGGAAAATGTAGACACCAAATTTGGGTCACATTCCCCTTGGTTCCCTTCAATTAATTAACATAACAGAATTAACTAATTATGACCCCTTTACCCAATATTAATATTCATCCTCACATTATTAATTATTTTAATTATTTTAATTAAGTTAATTTCATCCTCACACCTCGACCTCATCATGACACCTCACCGTAGACCCATTCTAGGGGAATTTAACACACAGTGACCAAGTCATCACTCCCAGGTGTTAAGCACTACTTGACCTAACTAAGTGTTAAGCCACTACTTGACCTAACTAACTAAGAATTCTTCCTAAACCTAATAGGAATTCTTCTAAGATCTTCCTACCTTCTCTCACGTGAACTCTACTTCCCTAGAGGAACCAACAATCAAAATCATGTTGAAAATAGTAAACATTAGGCTATTTTTAGTAACTTTGACTCTTTCACCCTAACCAATGCCAGTTTATCCTCGGCTGACATCGGTTACCTAAACCATCATCAGTTTCTTTATATAGAGTTTTACAACCCTTTACGCAAGTTGGTCATTTAGTTATTGGAGCTTATTACATTAAAGTGTGAATCTTCAATCCCTCATGCATCTAGATGATAAACACAAACAACCACAGGAAAGACAAGCGGTTGGTTCTCCATCACGAGCATTGGAATATTCATGGGAGCACACCTGTGGTACTTCAGTGGCAATGGACTCAAGCACCTATTCTTTGATCAACTTGTTGGTCTTCAAACTTGTACCCACATCTCAGATCTGGAAGAGCTCAGTTTTTTTATAAAAACAATGGAACCATACCCAAGTTTTGGTACCTTACATGCTTAAGATGGATCTACAGAGAAGTTTGGTTCCTCTATCTATTTCTACTGCTACTACTACTCCTAGTGCTGAAAGGGGAAACTAAGATAATAAATGTCAAGGGACTAGGGATAGAACTAAAAACACTAAATAAACTACACTAAAAAGGTGATAGATGATGGGTGTCCTTATTCACTTCATTTAATTAAATTATTATTGATGTAATATTTAAACCGGGGTGTGTCTAAAGCTATATGCAACAAGAGTAATCCTATTGATCTAGTAGTTGACTATAATTATTTTTGTATTTTTGGGGATCTTTTCAATATCTTAAGGACTTCTTGGTAAAACCTTATTTAAATCATACTATGAAAACTTTGCTTGAAAAGAAACATACTTGAAAGCTTTCTTTGATGGAAACACACTTTCTTTGAATGGAAATAAACACACTTGCTTCTAAAAGTAAACACACTTACTTTTGAAATAAACACACACAACTTAGAATGCTTAAAAACAATTACAAGAAAACTAATAACCTATCTAGATTCTGCGGGAACAAGTATACAATAGAGTTTAACTAGAAGAATTAAAAGTGATATAGAATTAATAGATCTAAATTATTTTCTTAGGAAATATAAATACCAAATATAAAAATATCATGGTATTTGGGGAGTGGGTCCTTGCTCCTCCTTGAATCAGTATTTAACAACTTAGAATTCTCTTAAACAGGAATGGCTATTTATTGATAAAACATTTGGTATTACAAAACATATTGGATTTGTGTACTTAGTCTATATCTATCTTCTTTGTTCTATCTCTCTATATTTCATATTCATATATTTATCTACTACACATCTACTTATATATACATTTACAATCATAGATGTCTCTACAATTCCGATGAAATCGAATCATGCCCAAAATAGATGCTGACTCGGATTGTGGCTGATCAGACAGCTGTAAGATAATTATCCCTAGATCTACATTCATAAATCTTCTCATCCTTTCCTGATTGAAAGTTTTTTTGATGAAAAATCTCTAGATTTGGTTATAATAGATAAACTTCCATCGGTTCCAGAACTTCAGAGAAGTTCCAGAACCATAGGAAATTGTTAAGGATCAAAACTGTGAGAATTCCAAAGCTATACCCAGGAGTTCCTGAACTAAGTCCGAAAATTCGAAACTAAATATTGGAGTTCCAAAACTAAGTCCAAAAATTCTAGAACTAGATGATGACTGTGTGATGGAGTTCTGGAACTAGCTTGGAAGTTTTGGAACTAAGCTGTATTGGAATAGATGCTACCGAAAACATGTTGAATGCTACATACTTCATTTCTTTGACTGATTAGACCTACTTTATTACAAAACTAAATTTCAAACACACACTTCATCAAGAATTTTAGAGCTTTTAAATGTTAGAATCACAATCAATCAAAAGACAAACAATTACATCCTAACTCATATCAGATCAAATAAAAGTCACAAAATGCCACCAAAATCAATAAAAGGAGAGTAAGATGAGATCATGTATTATACATTTAACGGGCATATTCTCACCTCATCATTTCCCCCAAACTTACTTGTTTGTAAGTCCCTTTACAAACTTCATTCTTCAAAAGTGGGGTTATATGTTCTGCATTGCATTTGATTGCTCGAGATCAATTGGTTGAAATTGGATCTTATAATGCTAAAACTTAGAGGTATTGTACCACTGCTCCTACTTCTATTTTCCTTTGCCACTCTTAAAATTTAGTAGGATCTTGAGTTCTTTGTTTTTCCAAGGAGACATGGGGGTGAGAAGTAGAGGGGGCTTGTACACATTCCCATCCATATTTTCCCATAGGTCTCATTAATCGAGGAATTATTGTGCATAATGATTTTTCTCTTTCTAAAGTCCAAATCTGATTTATACTTTGGATATTACTTCCCTTCTTCTCAAGGAAATAGTAATAATTTCCCACCTTTTTGAGAATTCTTCATAAATATCTTCAAACCTTTCCTCCTCATAGGTGGTAAAGGTATCAATACTATTTTTAAGCTTTGTAAAATAATGTGTCTTGAATCACTCATCAAAGGCATGAGTTCTAAAATGTATGAGGAAGGCAGAAGGTTTACCATAGTGAGCTCTCATGTAGAGACCAGTTGAGCTAGCTTTCAATAAAAACTTAGATTCCCTTTCCTTCCATGTAATTTGGTTTTGTAGAACAAAGAAAAATGCATTGAGCTGACTTTCCCCCACATATAAATTGATCATAAATCTCATGTTTTTCTCTAGCATCATATTACAAAGATACAATTCACATAGAATATTTTTATGCTCAGGATTGGCTAAAGAATAAGTAGTCATGAATTTATATTCATCTTTTAGTTCATGTGGAAGTGCACATGCAATCTTTGACAGCTACCAGCGAGTGAATTATTCTTATAAAAACACACTATATGTAGGAGAAAGCCTCTTGCGACAAGCAATTTTTCATTCATAATGCGAGACCATATGAATTTCTACCGAGACATTTATATGTGTTTCCTTCTTCCTTATAAAAAATTTCTTCCCACTCTCTTTGCTTGCCTTCTTTTCTTCTTCCATCTTGGTCTTCAAATATTCATTTCATGTTTTATTTTCTCTTAGTTCCCTCAAAGTTCATTCCATAGTTGTTTGAGTGGCAAATAAGTTAACTCAATTTGTATAGAGACTGTGTACACAACATTCTATTTTCTTGAAGTTTGACATTCTTCCTCTTTCTCTATCATCTATTTTTTAATTACTGATAACTCCTCAATCCTAGTTACAAGCTAAGTTGTTAGCTCTCCAATGAGATTTTCACTTTGTTCTAATTTGATTTTGGGAAATCCAATTCCTCATCATTTTCCCTAATAATGAGCTCTGCTCTAGATAAGAACATATCATGTTTAACCTGATGTCTTTCTTCTTCCTCTGAAATTACTTCAAGAGTTGAGCATTCTTCTTCTATCAAAGGAAAATTACCTTTTCATTTTTGAGATGCCAACTCTTCTTATTCATGTGACAATACGATGGTTCAACCAATTCTTGAAAATCCTGCTCCTCAAGTCTCTCATCTCCTTTGTTCATCTCAGGCTTGGCTTTGTTCGAGAGGAGTCATGGCCATGCTACCCAAAATATTAGTAACTTCTATTTCCATATTTTCCTATTCACTTCCTTATGGGGTTTCCTTTGACCTCTTATGAATTTTCCTTCTTTGGGAATTTCAATAGGCCCAATGAAAGGATTTCCTTCTAGAGCTTCTTCTTTCTTTTATTTCTTTCTCTTGCACGGGTGAGCTATCACTGTCAAAGATGGATATTAGCTCCTTGTAGCTGCTCCAAAAAAGGAATTTCCTTCAAAGGCACAAAAGGCTCTGTTTTTTTCATCTTTCTTACAAACCTTCTTTTTGGTATATTCTCTCTTCCCACTTCCTTCTATTCTTCTGCAGGGCATCAATTTCTAAATTAGTTGAAGGAGAAATTAGAGCTAGTATTTTCCTTCTAATAATATTAGGGTTTTTCTTGAACTTTCCAAGAAAATTTTCCCAAATTTCTTCTCCATTTTTCTTTGACTTCGACATACTAAATGAATTAGCCCGTGATGTCTGATTGTCCCAAAACCCTAGGAATACCTCTGGGCCATGGTCTTGTTAGAATAAAAAAGAAACCCTAGAAGATTTATTATGTACTCGGTTTTGTGGCTCCATATTTTAGATATATGAGCATTTTTAAGACTTCTTTTCCTACAGACCCAAATTCACCATCACGGGTTAAATACTTCACTATCCAAAATGCTACCCTATCAAAGGGTTTGGGAAAACTTTCCCTTCTAACCCCTTTGATGATTTCATTTGTATTGTACATGTCTTGGGTTCGAGTTTCTCCTTCTTGTAGTAGGATTTCATCCAGTTATTTCAAGGTCCCTTTAGTAGGATGTGGGACATGCATAATTGGCACTCTAGACACATTACTTATTGTATTCATAGAAAAAGGAATAAAAATATTTCTCACCTTTGTCTGGATTGCTCTAGGTTTATGAAAAATTATCTTATTAATTTTCATTATACTTTGAAAACTTCTTCGGGAACTCTAGCCATCTTTCATGCTCAAAGATAGATCCCACTTCTTCATTTGTGAGTAGCGGGGAATCATCCTCTGGTTCTAATTTATTTTAATCCCATATCGACTCAAGTTTTGTTTCCTTTGATTATGTGTAAATTGGCTACAGGCCTTCTTGCTTAGCTACAAAACTAACGATTTTATCTCGTGTGAAACGTTTGTTCTTAGATGCAAAACCTCTATTCTTTCTTTATGGAACTTTTGTTCTTTCTTTGCAGAACACAATCTTAATTCATTGCTTCTCCCTCAAAATATCTTTTTAACTTATTTCACTTGATTTTTCACTTAATGATTACTCATGATAACTATGTCACCACTTATTCCATCCATATCATCTTCATGATTACTCACTTGTAATCATAATGTATAAATAGATGACTCATCATACCAACTTTTAAATCAAGTCAAATCACACATGAAAACATTTAATTTAACCCTAAATAAGTTAAAAGATATAATTACCATCCTTGATGATGTAATCCTTTTGTTATGATGACTCATCATTCCTACAAGTGGAACAAAAAATGGTTAGATAAGATAGCTAGAATTCTAAAGAATTCCCTTTTATTTGAATTAGCCATAAGAGGAGGTCAACCGCCTTGCTAGTTTTCAGTTGACCTTTGAGATTTTTATTTATTTATTTTATATTATATGGGGAAGAAAACACCATTTATTATTTTTCATTTTCTTCCCTTTATTCTGGATCTATCACTGGTTATTTGATCATTTTGGAAGAACTAGGTTCTTCCATATGATCAAATTCTTTGTTTGCTTTAATCTTCCTCAAGTATTCATCCTTAGTGGGAACCTTCCTATATTTTTTAGCCTATTTCCATTTACCAATAGTGTTCTTCTTCTTCCATCAATGGGAAGTAACTAAATAGAACCATTGTCAAATATCTACTCAATCTGATAAGGTCCCAACCATATGGTTCTCAATTTTCCCTTGAATTGTTGGTACTTAGAATCAAACAACAATGCCTAGTATACTAATTTGACTTGTATTTTCTTGATATGTGTGTCATGTCATTGCTTCCTTTGATCTTGGATTATCTCTCGTCATGCTGGTAAAGTGCTTCCATCATCAATTCATCCAATTCATTGAGTTGAAGGATTCTTTCTTTTTGAGCTACATCCAAATCAATACCCACACCGAACTGCTATCCTCAATTCTAAAGTTCAAACTCAATGGGAAACAAGGGATTTTCCCATAGAATAACTCATATGGTGAAAACCCTATTGTAGTTTTCTAAGTTTTATTATAAGCCCATACGACTTGGGTAGTCTTTTTACCCAATCTTTTCTCCCAACTTCAACTTTTTTTGGTAAGGATGTTTTCCAATTCTCTTGTTTGTTACTTCAGCTTATCCATTTGACTATGGTTGATAAGGAGATGACTTCTATGATTAATTTTGTAATACCTTGTGAAATCTTGGATCATATTAGACATAAATTGTGGTCCCCGATCTAAAACTATGCTCCTTGGTGCTCCAAAATTTACCATAATTTTATGCTAAAGGAAATAAGCAATCGCTTCTTCGATGACATTTTTCAATTCCTGCACTTATACCCACTTTGTCACATAGTCGGTACACACAGAATATATTCCTTTCCTTGTGAAGGAGGATTAAAGGGACCAACAAAATCCAATCCCCATCTCTCAAATGGTTCAATCACTACTTGAGGTTGAAGAGGCATTTCATTGGTTAAAGTTGGTTGTCCGATCATTTCATAAGGATCACACCACTTGATATATCTCTTCACATCCTTGTATAGAGATGGCCAATAATAACCAATGCCAAGTATCTTATGAGTTGTTCTTTTCACTAAATAGTGTCCTCCACTTGGTTCATCATGACATGCTCTAAGGATGTCAAATATTTCATCTTCTCTTACACACCTGCGTAAAACAAAATCAGGACCACATTTAAATAGCATTCCATTTAACCATTTGAATTGTGCACTAGTTTTGATTAACCTATTTATTTATTTCTTAGTGAAAGGAGGAAACTTCCTGTTGCAAGATAATTTGCCATATCAGCAAACCATGGTGTACTTGCTGAAATAGCAAACAATTGTTCATCTGAAAGTTTATCCTTGACTAGATCTTGCTCCCCTGTGGTTAGTCTTGACAAGAATTCAACTACCACATTAGATTTACTGGATTGTCCATAATGGTAATATCAAATTCTTTCAAAAGTAATAACCATCTAATTATTCTTCCTCTAACCACTGGTTTTTTCATTAAATATTTAATTATTGAATGATCTATGTGTACAAATATCTTGTACCCTATAATGTAATGTTTGAATTTATTGATTGCATAAATCACAACAAGAAATTATTTTTCAGTGGTGGTGTAATTATTTTTAGTGGAAGTAATATTCTTACTAAGATAATAAATAACATACATTTTCCCTTCTTCATCTTTCTATCCCAAAAATGAACCAATGGAATTATTTAAGGCATATGTTTGGATATGAAATGGATTTTCCCAATTAGGTCCTCTCAATATTGGGCGGTGACTAATTTTTATTTAATTTCTTCAAAGGCATGCTGACACTTTTCATCCCAAATAAATTCACAGGTCCTTGGTTAGAAAATTAAACATGGGGGCAGCAATTTTACGAAATATTTTATAAAGCGCCTATAGTACCCAAAGATGTCCTAGGAATGACTTGATATACTGTGGGGTCTGAGGAATAGGTAAATATGAAATGATCCTTATTTTGTTTTCATCAACCTGAATTCCTCTTTTTGAAATATGGTTTCATAATACAATCCCCTCATCAACCATCATTAAACACTTTTCATCACTAAGAGACAGATTGTGTTGTTCACATCTTGTTAACACTCTATCCATATTTTTCAAAGCATCATCAAATTTATCTCCATGTACAAAGTGAATTCATCCATATATACCTCAACACAATCATTTGTTAGATCAGTAAAGATTACTAGTACTGACTCTCTGGAAAGTTTCAAGAGCATTGCATAATCCAAATGGTAACACCCTATCGTAAAATGTACCCCATGGACATGTAAATGTAGTTTTGTCCTGATCTTCAAAGATGAAATCTAATTTGATTGTATCCACTAAAACCATCCAAGAAGGAAAATTATTGTTTACAGAAAGGTTTTCTAGGACTTGATCTATGAATGGTAAGGGAAAATAATCTCTCAATGTGGATTTGTTCAATTCCCTATAGTTAACACATATTCTCCATTTTACATTATTTTTAGGAACAATTACAAGAGGAGATACCCACTCAATATCTAAGATGGAGTAGATAAAACCTACTTGTAATAGTTTTTCAATTTCTTATTTGACTATATCCCTTATGGATGGGTTAATCCTTCTATAAGGCTACCTAACTAGTTTAACATTTTCAAAGATAGATGTGATGAGTGCGAGATACTTGGGTGAATTACCTTCATGTCTTTGTAATCCCAAGAAAAATCTTTAGTATGATTTTTTAGAACATCAAACAATTTAGTTTCTTCATCATCCTTCAACTAGTTTTTAATGTTTAAATTTTTACCGGTTGAATCTCAACATGCTTGGTTCTAGTGTATGATGAATTGATTTGTTGAAATTTTTCCATTAAAGTATTTAGTGGACATACATGTGGTAACAACATATGATATATAGCAACATCTCCAAAAGTTCCTTAGACAGAATACTAGAAAAAATAGACAATAATGAGAATTATGATACTTATCTCTTTGTAGGTCAAAATCTTCGTCACTTTGCTACTTTCTAGAAATTCTTCACCACTCCTTGATGTATTTGAAACTGAAGATACTAATTCTTCCTCTCCCCACGAGAAATATCATTCCTCTGGAGTGAAATTATTTCCAATCATATAGAACTGCTATTGACGTAGTTACGGAACTAAATGTGGTGGTTCTGGAACTAAATTCATAGGTTCCGAACTAAGTTCACGGGTTCTAGAACTATAGTCACGAGTTTTGGAACCATTTATGATTGATTCAAGAACAACCAAAGTGCTCATCAAATGGTGGATTAATCATCTCTTATACTTCTCTTACATGATCCTGTAATGTGATCATAGCCAAAGAAGACAAATTTTGCTTATTAGTATCAGGATAATCAACCCACAATTATTCTTGATTGTCAATAAAAGGTCATGCGATGGATATAAGGAAATTTCTTAGAGTTCTTACCATTCAAGATTTTCATATCACCTAACCTACTGAATCAATTAAGGTAGCAACTATGGCTAACCATGGTCTACCCAAAGTAATGGGATAACCCAATGTTTTACCTTTTGGCTGCAGTATAAAGAAGTCAACTAGATATTCCCATGACTCCACCATAACCGCCACATATTCAATAATCCCTTTTGGTTTTGCTACATACTAGTCTACCATATACAATATGGTATTAGTAGGTTGTATACCCATTAATGGTAATGTTTTCAAAGTTTCCACTGTCATTACATTGATAGCCACACCCAAATATACTAAAATGTTATGTATATCCTTATTCCCTATAGAGATAGAAATAACAGGACTTTGAGATTTCGTATTTGGGAAGTAAAAGTTTTCCTACTAATATATCAATGAGTTTCCCATCTACTTTGATAGTCTTGGGATGTTGTTTCTTCCTTCCAAGATTTTTCAAACATAACATTTTGATTAATTTTTTTAATTCTGGAATGTCCTTAATTACTTGTAACATTGGTATTTCAATATTCAATTTCCTTAGTTCTTATACCAATTCGGAATCCTTAGTTTCTATATCTTCTTTAAATCTCTCTGGAAATGGAGTCTCATAGTGTCGTTATCCGGATCCTTTTCTTTTATTTTTATATCCTCTTTTGGAATAACGATACTAGGGGTTTCATTTCCATTTGTCATTTCAGTGATTATAATAGGTGGACTATTAATTATTTTTCCAGATCTAGTTTAAATATCCTTATAATCTATGGCATTTGGATCAAATGATTTTTCTGTTCGAGTTCCACAAACAAGAGTTGTTTGTTTGTTTCTTAGGTTTGCTACTAACTTTGTTCGTATTTGCATTTGGACTAAATTCTTAGTTTTTGAATTCTTTATAGGGGATCCAATGATGGCCTACTGATTTTGATTTGGATATGTTCTTCCTTGAGCATAATTACTAGGGTTCCATCTAGGTTATGACCAAGCATAAGGATTTCCTTGACTAGCCCATGGTTGTTGATGTCCTTGAGCATACCAAGCTTGATTTTCCCAATCTTGAGGGTTCCATGTTGGTTGAGGTACCCAAGGTGGTTGTCCCCAATTTTGTGGTACTATCTAAGTAGCCCATGGCATCGTCTAGGGATTAGGAACTGATCTTGGCATAAACTACCCTTGGTGAGGTTGTCTCTAAACAAAATTCAATTCTTCTATTGTGGATGATGTACTAGTTTGTTTAAGATGATTCTTTATGACTGTAGTAGATAAAAACATCGAGTATCATGTTCTTTAGATTCACAAGATAAGACACATTTATATTTTATCTAAAGGAAAGTCTCTTATTGCATGCTTCTTCCTACATCTAGGACAATACATAGCCAATGGTTCAGTTTTGGCATTTGCTTTAGCTTGTAATCCATCCATAGTAGAGGTTAATTGAACTAAAATGTCTAGTTTAAATTTTCTAACTCATCCATTAGTTTGTTCATATCTGGATTCAAACTTTTCACCAATTTTCCTTTTCTAGGTCCACCCCTTGTTCTAGAATAGCTTCTAAAAATCTCCTTAATTTCATTCATCCTTAATTAATCAATGTCTCCACCTCCTATCAAGTTAAGGGATTCCCTAGATTCTTCATCCAAACTTTTAAGAAAAATGGTTTTACTTAACTCCTCTTGAAGTACAAATCCACACCTTTTGCTCACAAATAGGAATCTATCTAAATAGTCTTTTATATTTTCATCTTCCTCATGCTTGATTTTGAAGAATTCTTCCTTCCTATTTCTCCCTCTACAATAATCCTGGTATTTTCTAGGAAGGCTATCTCCATTTGTGCCCAAGTGGTAATAGAGTGGGTGGTAATCCCATGAAGCACCTCATTTCTGCATCCTTCGAGAATGGATGGAAAAAACTTGAGTTTTTATTATCTATTTTGTAGTCATAGGTCCGACATAGTACCTTGAACTAAAACAGAAATTGTCGGATCTTCGATGACATCCCTCTAAATGTGGGTAAATGTGTAGGTGAGATATTTTTCATTGGTTTATCATCATCACCCAATTGGATTGGATAAGTAAATGTCCTATCGTGTTCTCTTTCAGCTTCCATTTTTAAAATATGTTCTAAATTTTCCTCCCAATCAATGTGGTATGTGGTATGCCTTGGAGAAGATGAAAACTTAGGGAGTAGGAGGTTGAACACTCAATTGAGAATCAAAACTTGCCTTAAATGGATCTTGATTAATAATCCTTTTCCTAAAAGTTTTACTTCCTTCAGGTGACTGATCTAAGAATTCCAAAGGTGGAAATTACATTTCTTGTATGACAAGGGATGATGGTGCCTACAATTCTTGATCAATTTCCTTATTTGGACTAGAGGATGCTATGAATTTCTTGTGAAGATGTTCTTGGGAGGAATCTACCCTTTGAGTCTCTTGGACTACTTATATATTTTATGATATAGTAGGGAAGATCCTTCAACTACTACATGTATGATTGTTGTTCTTGCTAACACTTAATTAGAAAATTCCAACTAATGTGTCCCCAAGAATGGTACCAAAAATGATGGGTGACATTATTCCCTTCATTTAATCAACTTCTTATTGATGTCATATTCAAACCATGGGTGTGTCTAAAGCTATATGCAACAAGAGTAATCCTATTGATCTAGTAGTTGATTGTAACTATTTTTGTATTTTCTAGGGGATCTTTTCAATGTCTTAAAGACTTCTTGGTAAAACCTTATTTAAATCATACTATGAAAACTTTGCTGAAAGGAAACACACTTTACGGAATGGAAATAAACACACTTACTATTGGAAATAAACACACTTACTTCTGAAAGTAAACACACTTGCTTTTGGAAATAAACACACACAACTTAGAATGCTTAAAAATGATTGCAAGAAAACTAAGAATCTATCTAGATGCATGTAGGAACAAGTACACAACAGAGTTTAACTAGAAGAATTAAAAGTGATACAGAATTAACAGATCTAAAATATTTGCTTAGGAAATATAAATACCAAATGGAAAATATCCTAGTCCTTGGGGAGTGGGCCCTTTCTCCTCCTTGAATCAAGATTTAACAACTTAGAATTATCTCAAATAGGAATGGCTATTTATTGATAAAACATTTAGTATTATATCAGTGTCTTGGATCTCGTGTACTTAGTCTATATCTATCTTCTTTGTTCTATCTCTCTATATTTCATATATTTATATATTGTAGGTCTACTTATATATACATTTACAATCATAGTTGTCTCTACGATTCTGATGAAATCAAATCATGCCCAGAATAGATGTTGACTCGGATTGTGGCTGATCAGACAACTGTAAGATAACTATCCTTGGATCTACATTCAGAAATCTTCTCATCCTTTCCTGATTGAAAGGGTCGTTGATGCAAAATCTCTGGATGTGGTTAGAATAGATAAACTTCCATCGATTCCAGAACTTCAGAGAAGTTCCAAAACCATAGGAAATCGTTAAGGATCAAAACCATGAGAGTTCTAGCTATACCCAAGAGTTCCCGAACTAAGTCCAAAGTTCTAGAACTAGATGATGGTTATGTGATGGAGTTCTAGAACAAAGTTGTATTGGATTGAGATGCTACCAAAATATGCTAAATGCTACATACTTCATTTCTTCGACTGATTAGACCTGCTTTATTACAACACTAAATTTCAAGCACAAACTTCATCGAAATTTCAGATCTTTTAAATGTTAGAATATCAATCAATCAAAAGACAGATAACTACATCCTAACTCATATTAGATCAAATAAAAGTCACAAAATGCAACCAAAATTTATAAAAAGGAGAGTAAGATGAGATCATATATTATAAATTTAACGGGCATATTCTAGCCTCATCAATAGAACTAGAAAAAGAGGGATGGAAGCTATCTTTTTGAGTGGGAATAAAAAGGGGATGCATTAGAGGAGTCTAGGCATGAGTAACACAATTGCAAATGTGTTTACAAGATCATTCTCATGGACCACAACTAAATAAAGAACTGCAAGGGATGTGATGTGGCACAAAAACAAGCAATGGAAAAGAAAAGGAAAGAATAAGGAATGTAAACATGTTAGTATAAATAATAGTCACAAAACAATGCTTCTATTACTTCCAAAAATACATAGAGCTATTACAATGGCGAAAGAGGTTGATATCCACATGCATGAGCCAAATCTAGAGGTCTACAACTTAGAATGCATAAAATATGAATTCCTTAGAAAAATGTGTAAGGATTCAGAGTATCCAACATTAATAATGAGCCCAGCTCTTACATTTATAGATGAATCTATGGAAGGAGAAGAGGAAGAAAAACCTGAATTTGAAATACAACCACCAATAAGAAGAATTAAATGCCTGTAAATTTTCCTAAGAATATTTTGAATGCACTTCCCTAGGTATTTTGGTGTGTTAGAGGAGGAAAGAGGGTGGATCATATCAAATTAGGTGGTTAAAGCAATCAAATCTTCTTCATTAATGCTCAAAAAGATGTTTTCCCATTTCTCACCTACCAGGTCTGCCAAAATTTGAATTTGAATATCTAGCACTATGGTTGATGTCAAAATCTCTCTGACAAGTCTAGGAACATGCCAATCAGATATTTATAGCAAAATATATGGCTATCAAAGGATGTCAATCCGTCTGCATGTGTAAGACATGTGGCATGCATGAATTGGTTGAAAGGATGGCCAACTATGTAAAAATAAAATAGTTTCTCGCCATGTTTCAATTACTTATTTATTACAATTATTTGATGCCCTATTGGCACACTTGTACTTTGGTTATGTGTGGCACACTCAAACATGTCGAAGATTACCTTACAGCACGAAAGGGTGCAAAGGAGTTCATGAGGGAAGGGCTGCATGGAAGAAAATAGAGGAACACGTAGAGGAACATGTGCGGTGGATGGGGAAATGAGGCAAACTAGTTAGCATAAAATGAATGGTCAAGGTGAAACCATTACAAGATGATGTGTGGGAACGCATGAGGGTGAACAATCGCCAGAAGAAGGTGAATGCGTAGAAGACGCATGCACAAGGAATATGGAACAAAGAATAAAAGGAAAGGAAGGGAAGAAGGGGAAGTGCATAAGGGTGCACAAGGAAAAGAAAGGAATGTGCCAAGGGAACTTGAGCACATGTAATCTTTCAATGAAGATCTCATAACTAGAAGATGTATATAAGTTATCTAAATCACTAGGAGAGTTATTTGGATAACAGTTTTGGTGACTTTTGAGGCCTCCTGCCTACTATATGAAGGAGATCAATATCCTGAAGCATCCATTGGGCATGGAGTGAATCATGTAATAATTTTAAGAACTTCCCTAAAGCCACATAAAGGAACATTTATCGACACTATTCTAAATCCTACAGAATTCAAGAAAGAAGATCTACATTTTGGAAGCAAAAGAAGAGCACGCACAGGAAGCGCGTGAAAGGAAATAACTATGTACAAACAAACAATGTGAACAGAGAACACTTAAAGAATTAAAAATACTAAAATATATACAAAATGATGTAGAAAACTTAATCGAAGGGTTTGAGATAGACCCCATTGACTGGGATTTGTAGCACCCCTCCATCAAGATGAATTAACTCAAAATATTTAGCTTCTTTGCATGAACTAATGATATGGGCCACTCCAAAGTGCATAAAACTTTGAATGGCACCCTGGTTTAGCTCTTTCAACATCCCATTTCAAGACCAAATCCCCAACTTTGAAATCTTGAGGCCTAGCCTTTCTATCCAACTATTTCTTTGTTTCTCATTAATGTTATTCTAGCTTGATCATGGCAAAGTTTCTTGATTCTTCAACATTAACCAACTCTTCCATTCTAATTTCTCTCTGGTCTGTGCCTTTGAATTCTAACTACTTTGGGAAAGTGCCAATGAGTTCAACTCTAGTGTCAAAGGAAGGGTAGCCTCCTTTCCATAGACAAGCTTGTAAGGTGAAGTTCATATTTCCTTTTTACTATAAATTGATCTACCCAGAGCATGCGTGAGACCTTTTTATGCCACTATCTTTGGTTAGTGTTCATTGTGTGCTTCATGATTCTGATCAAGTTCTTGTTTGTTGACTCTGCCAAATTGTGACCACTAGGGATAATAATTGGAAGAAGTATTTAATATATGACCATATTTAGGGCCCAATCAGTGATTTTGGTCCTAAGGAAGGCTTTTGCATTATCAGATATAATGGTATGAGGAACGCCAAACCTTATGACTATACCTTCAAGAAAGTCAAGGGTGAATGACTCGGTTGATTCCTTGAGTGTGAAAAATTTTGTCCATTTGGTGAAATAGTCTATAGCTATCAACATCCACTTCTATCTAGTACTTGAAGGTAGATTGATCATACCTATGAAGTAAAGACCCCACTGTGTAAAAGGTTGATCCACTTGGATTGGTCGAGGGGAAGTGCTGCAATTTTTTTCTTTCTTGCAAAGAAAGTGCATTCCTTACATTTTATGACCCACTAGTGTGCATTTGTAAATAGGGTAGGCTAGAAGATTCCTACCATTATGATCTTCATTATTTTAGTTTTGGTAGAAAAATGTCCACCAGAGAATCCATCATGAAATTCTACTAGCACTTTTTTATTCTCGCACATTTTTATACACCTTAGAAACATGCCATCAAGATTATTCTTGAAGAGAAGTCTAAGGGCATATATTGGTTTTGTGAAAATAATGCAGTGCATTGGCATTTTGGTAGAGGTTTGGCTAGCTCTCTTATGTGGACCATATTGATATCAAATTTTGGAGGAGGATAAAAGGCTTATAGAGGGGGAGATGAAGGTTATTGAATAGGTATGAGACAAGGATGTGTAGTGATAGGTGCAAATGGAATAGGTTTCTCATCTAAAAGATCATCGTCATCAAATTTTTCTTCGAGAGGACATAGTTGGAGAAGAATAGTCTTAAGAGCTTTACATTTTTCCACATCATGCCCTGACACATGATGGTAAGCACAAATTTTTGTATCATCAAACCCTTCTAGTTTAGGTTTGAGTGGGTCATAAGGTCTAAGTGGTGGAAATGTGATGATAGAGGTTTCCAAAAGGTTAGCTAGGATGTTTACGTAAGACCCCGCTAATGGATCACAATGTAAGTAAGTGCTAACCTAGATAGAATTTTGGGTGAATTTGGTGGGAGAGACACCACTAGAGGTGGAATCGGAGGTTGAGTAAATTTGGACACCTATTTGATAGATAGTATGGTTTTAGGTTTGTATTACACACCGCTTGGGTAAAGATGTAGTAGGTGAACTAGTTGTTAAAGATGGTGTAGGTTTAACTACCTCTTTGGATGGTAGTGGGTTCTTAGGCTTTGGTTGCACCTTCTTGGGTAAAGCTAAAGAAGAAGTGTGTGATGTAGAAAGGAAGGAAGATGGCGAAGGGGATGCGTTAGCCATGGCGATAATGGAGGTGCAATAAGGTTGTACTAAGAGGAAATTTGGAAGGTACTAGTTGAAGAGAATGGAATATCATAGGTGATGATGAGGATATTGGAAGTGGTGTAGGTATAGGTGGTAGAAAGGATGCGGATGATGGTGAAGGCATAAGCCATGTAGTTAGTTTGGGTTTAATAGAGGATGGTGATGAGGTGGAATGTTTGTTTTTTTTGGTTTACCTTGGGTAGGAGGCTTCATGGCCAAGGTTGATGGGTGGGGCTCTAGGATAGATGGAAGTGGTGAAGGTGATAGAGGGGTAGTGGGAGAAGCCGGTGTATATAGTCTAAGAGGTTGGATCTTACTCTTAGGTGGGGGAATAATATTTGTATTGGCTTGTGAGGACATGGCTAAATCTAGTATGACAAGGGGATGGACTATGCTTAATGTCGGCATGACTCCTAATGTGGTAATGGGTTTGGATGTAGAGGAAGATATAGATGTAGGTAAGGCTTTAGGCATTGAAAAATTTCAATCGATGGTAAAGGTTTAAGTGTGGGTGAGGTTATGAAGAATATGTCGCTCTACAACCGCATGGGCATGGTTGGTTTGGTTATCTAAAATACCTTTGGATAGATCATGGAACTATCAATAGAAAATATTTTCATCTAAGTTGAGAAAGGTAGTCAAAGGCATCCCCAAAGCATGGAATTTTCCACATAATCCAAGTGGTCAACCAAATGTGAAAACTGCACCATTATAGGATGGGATGATGTTGATTTGGTAGTGATCCTTGTAAATTATGTCTGTGAGATAGGGAAATGGTTGGCTTCAAACTCTGTGGGTAAAAGGGTTGAGAGAAAATCAACCGGATCCTTGAAAGCCAATGGAGAATTGTCACCAATAGGAAGGGGCATTACTAATGGATCCCCTATGGGTAGGGTAGATGACAAGTAGGATGAGGTAGGTTAAAATTTTGGAAAAGAGGAAGGTAAGCATGACTCTCCCAAATATTGTAGGTTGCTCATCAGGTTGAGAGGTGTGTGGGGAAATTACCTCTCAAGCAAATATGGTAGACTCCTTCATGGGTGAAGGGGGAGATAAGGAATACTCTTTTATGGGTAAAGGAGCAGATGAAACAAAATCTTCCATGGATAAAGGGGCTCGTGCAAGAATATTCTTGATAGATGGAGTAGGAGGAAATTGAGGAAGGGATGTTTTGATGTCGAAAACAACATGAACCTCACGAACATCACTATCATTGGTCAAAGGTTCACTAGTTCTATTAAATGATGGGGTGTGGTTTGGGAATGGTTACTTGAAGATGTGAAGTTTCTTATTATCTAATGTGTTAGGGTTATCCAAGATGAGATCTCCACTATATAACATTTCCTGGATGATATTTTTCAATTTTATACAACTACTATCGCTATAACCTTTAATATGATGGTAGTTGCAATAATCATTTTCTTTCTACCATGCAGGCATATGATGAGAGAGGTCAAAACTTGTATGTGGTTTGACAGGTGGAAGAGTGATTTCTCTAGGTTTTAGAAGTTTTTATAAAACTGAAGAGTAGGGTTCTCCTATGGGATTATATTTTCATTTCTCCCGCTTGAACTACAAATCCTAAATAGGAGAAAGGTTACAAGAAGGCTTTGATTTGTATGATGGATGACATGGGCTAGCTTTCAAAACTAACTCATGGGTAGACCCTTTTTCTTTGGAGTAATTATTTTTCAATTTAGAATAAGAAGAGGTATCGTTTGATGTAAATGAAACATTATTGTTACACAATTGTATCTTCTTCTCTTCAATGGCATGAATTTCAAGTTTTCGGGCCATGGTGAATACCTCATCGAATGTGCGAAAGGTTTGAACTTGAAGAGTTGGCGAGATGTGCCTAGCACAAGACTTGGTGAACAACTCTATTAACTCAATTTAAATTAATTGGAACATAAGATGGTTGATTAGGCATCACCAACAAGAAAAAAATATGTGATAGATTCGTCTTCGTATTGGCGTGTTGAGTACAAGTCATTCATGGTGACTTTCTTGACGATGTTGATAGAAAATTGGTCTAGGAAAGCTTGAGCTACTTGGTTGAATGAGAAAATGGAGTGCCTAGGTAGAGCACTATACCAATCCAATGTAGGT
This sequence comes from Taxus wallichiana var. yunnanensis, assembly GCA_018340775.1. Lineage (NCBI taxonomy): Eukaryota > Viridiplantae > Streptophyta > Pinopsida > Cupressales > Taxaceae > Taxus > Taxus wallichiana. Next base: position 74,986,249 of record CM031235.1, on the reverse strand, counting down.
CTGTCACAGGACACTAGAAATTTTGTAAGATCAAAGCATCATCATGAGTGATTCAAATAACACCCATGTTTAAAATACCATAAGTGTTGTTTTGGATCTTCTTTGCTATTAAATCGATTGAATTTAGTAATTTCCCAATGCATAGGGTATGGATGAATCAGAATGGATAGGTGAATGGGCTCATTACAAATATCATCGTATGTCAGAGAATTACATGAGCCGGAGACCAATGCTTCCAATATCTACATCTTTTCTATCATCATTTTCATAAGATCATTAGTAGGTTGTCAAGACTAGGCACCCCTTGTAGTATAAGGGGTAGATGATGAAGGTATGACGTAGGTGGCATCCTAGTATATGGTGGTTCCGAGTACAAAAATTTTGAGGGAGGAATAGATACAGGTGCAAGTATCATGAATAAGTGATAGATGAGATAGGGGTTGTTGGTGATAATATAGGTAATTGAGTGTACATAATGACTCTCGTAGTAATTGGAGGAAGAGATTGCGGGATGGAGGGGACAATGTTTTGGAAGTATGGGCTACCAACACCATGGGTGGCTGAGATGCAATAGGTATATGAGAGGTGGCGGTTGCGAGATAGGCATACACTCAATGAAGTTGATAAAGGAATGGTTGAAATCACAGGAGAAACTGACATCAAAGGTGTGATAGATGCCATAGGTGCAATAGATATCAATGATGTAGGGTCAAGTTGGGACACCACAGGTGGTAAGGTGGAAGAGGGTAAGCCGGATCTAGTAGTAACTAATGTAAAAGTCGGTGTGAGGGTAGGACGAATGGACACACAAATGTCATATACAAGATTCCCAATGAATCTTGAGTGGATGAATGGGATAAAAATATTATAAAGTAGTGGGTTTTTTTTTATCAAGGAGTCTTGCAAACTCCTCATCCCCGATAATGATGGTAATATGTTGATTGAGATCCATAGGTGAAAGAATTGAAGGAAACAATGGTCTAAGAGGGAGTGACTGAAGGCTAGCATGGAACATGAGGGTGTTGTCTTGGCTACAAGTCAAAACCATGTGAATTATAGTAGACCTAGTAATTTGAGCTCCGTAAATGACACAGGAGTATAGAAGGACTAGAGAAAATGGTTCCAAAAGGTGACAACTGAGTGTTGTTTTAATTGAAAATTTAAAACATAGCAACCGATGACGGTTGGGTAACCGTTGTTAGTGATGAGGGTAACCAATGTCGATCAAACAACCGATATCGGTTGCTTATGGAAAATAAAAAGATTTGTAAATGTGGTAATAAATGATAAAAATGAAGCAAATATGGACTTTGAAAGTGATTTCAAAGACACAGAGATATGGTGAGGTAACTGAGGAAACCCCATAAAGAAAAAAAATGTGATGAATGCTACTTTGGTTAAAATGACCAAAATAGCAAGAAACCGACAATAGTTAGTAAACCGATGATAGTCGATGGACCAACACTAATCACTATGAAATTTGTGAAAAGATGGAAAAAAGTAAATTTGGTGATTTAGATCAAATAAAAGACCAACCCAGAAACCTGAGTATGGAAATGGTTTCCCCTAAAACACACTCAAAAAGAGTTAGAATACACCAACTATAATTATGGAGTGTGAAAGGAGCGAAGAATGAAGAAAAAAACTTACAACTTAAAACACAAATCAAGAAAAAACTAGCAAACAAGAAATCCTATGTGGTAGATTTTATGTTATGTATTATGCCATTTAGGACATAATTGTGAATAGAATAGAGTTTTTGGTTTGATAAAAGCTTCCCTATGAAAATCCAACAACTAAGGATAGTTTCAGGTAAGTTTTAACGAGGGAGGTCCTTTCTCTGAGGTATTGACTGGATAGAGAAACTAGTTTGGAGCCCACTGTCAATCCTCTAATCATGTGATTGTTGATAGCTTCTTCAGGTAGGATGTTGTTTAATAAAATGAGTAATTTATTTTTACTAATTTAGTGTAGAGAAGAAAATGTGCACTATGATTCAATTTTTTAACTAGCAAGCTGGGCATGACTTCCGACATATAGGTTGTCCACAACTTTTAAATGAGCTACAAATGAAACATTCATAAATCATATGAAAATATTTTATACCCAAATCCACAATGACATTCGATGAGAGCAATGATGAATGTACAAGAGTATGTATTTAACTAATTCAATACAAAAATAAAAAGAATGGTTATTTTTAATCCAAAATATGAGTGTCAATGATCTGAAAGCAAAGGAGAAAGAATGTTCCAAAGGAGAAAATTTAATGTGAACACTTTCAAAAGGAAATAGACACACAATATTTCACCTAGGAATGAACAATGTAAAAGAACCCAAATGAGTCCCACCGAGCGTGCCAAAATATTTCACCAAATAAGTTGTGTGATAAAACAGATAAGGTAAAATGTCAAGAAGGAATACTTATGATATGTAGGTTGAAGGTTGAATGCATGCATTGTTGACTTTATCCAAGATGATTAAACAACTCCTTTTTATTTGGGAAGGACTACTAGATGTCTTGCAGATATTAGGAGTTGGAATGGTTGATGTTTTATTAGAGAAAATTTCTTGACTCCGGTGCCATGGAAATATGGCCTATGTTCTCCCGTGAATATTCCAATGCTATAAAATGTAAAATGGTTTCTTGTCTTACACTTTGTTGTTGTGTGTGTTCATTTTTGGATACATAAGGGCTTGAAGATTCAAATTTGAATGAAATCAAGCTCCAATAACTAAATAGCCAACCCATGTAAAGAGTTTTGAAATTGTATATAAGTTAACCGATGGTGGTTAGGTGACCTAGCATCGGTTGAGGGATAATCAACATCGGTTAAGGTGGGAAAGTCTAGGTTTACCAAAAATAGGTAGATCTTTACCATTTTTGGCATGATTTTAATTGAGTCCACTTACGAAAGTGGATTTCATGTGAGATAAGGTAGGAAGGTAATACAAGAAGTCCAATTAGGTATAGGAAGAAGTCTCGAGTTAGTTAAGTCAAGTGGTGACTCAACAATAGGAGTGATGAATCGATGCCGAGAGTGATGACTCGGTCTTAGAGTGATGACTTAGTCATTGTGAGTTAAATGCCCTTGGAATGGGTCTAGGGTGAGGTGTAATAATGATGTGGATGTGTGAGGATGAAATTAACTTAATTACGATAATTAAACTAATTAATAATGTGAGGATGAATATTAATATGGATGAAGGGGTCATGATGTGTTTAAATATATTACATTAATTGATTGAAGGGGGCAAGGGAGTGTGACCCAAATTTGGTGTCTATAGTTGGGGCATGTTGTTTCAAAGTGGAAGGATTATCAATAGATCTATCCAGGATTAGTTTGATTATGGCCTTATCTCTCCTAAGTCACAAAAAGGGTTTCTAGAGTTTTTGGAAACCATACATTTCATGTGGAGATTCATTCCTCAATTCACACCATTGGCTAAACCACTGATAGCCATGCTTAAGAAAAATATGCCTTTCTCATGGAAAAGGAAGGGAAAGAGAGTTTTGAATCCATTAAGATAGCAATTTCTCAAGCACCTACATTGGTGAATCCAAAATTTGATAGGATTTCATTCTCTATGCCTTTCTTTGGTAAGGAAAGTGTTTCTGGAATTCTCACTCAAAAAAATAACAAATCGATGGAACAACCAATTGCCTTCTTTAGCCAATCCCTAAAATATTATGAGCTAAAGTATTCATTTGTTGAGAAACAAGTCTTTGTTGTTATTCAGGCTTTGAAGAAGTTTAGACATATGTTATCTAATAACAAAATTCATTTGATGGTGTCTCATCCCGGAGTTAAAGACTTTTTGCTAAATAAAGACATGAATGAGAAATGTGTTAGATGGGTTACTAAAGTTATGGAATATGATGTACACATTAAGGTCACTAAGATCATTAGGGGTAAAGCTTATGTTATCAGTTGGCTAAATATTTGGAGATAAAGGCTGAAAAGGATACAGTGCTCTGAATGAACCTCAAGAAAATGACCAGGTTGATTGGTTGTCAAAGATGAATTTTTTTCTCCTTTTAGGAGTATATCCTGCTGATATGGATAAAACTCAAAGACAAAGCTTTCATCTTCAATCCATTCCTTATGTTTTGGTGGATAATGTTCTCTTTTGTAGATATTTAAATGGTGTTCTACTTCGATGTATAGGACCAGGGCAGATGGATAGGATTTTGCAAGAATTTCACAATGGTTTGTCTAGAGGGCATTACTCTGCAAGGACTACTATAGTAAAGATCATGAGGGCGATTACTATTGGCCATATTTATTCAAGGATACTCATTTCTAGGTAAGGAAATGCAAGGAATGTGCTTTTTTCATAGGAAAACAAATATTGGCAACCCTTCCTCTTCACCCAATTCAGGTTGACCAACCTTTTGTCTAGTGGGGATTGGATTTCATCGGAATGCTTAATCCTCCATCTAGTGATGGACATAAATGGGTTCTCACTGTAATGGACTATTTCACTCATTGGACGGAAGCCATGGCACTAAAAGAAGGAAATGAAAAGGTTGTTCTTGATTTTCTGGAGGGAATAATGACACGTTTTGGTATTCCATTTACAGTAATTTCAGACAATGCAATGGCATTTATGTTAGGAATTAATTAATTAGTGCTCTCTTATTCATATTTGTAAAGTGATTTATAATCACGTACATGTATATTGGTGAGTGAGTTATAACAACTCACATATATAGGAAGTTGGTAAGTTATGTAGTTGAGTTAGTTTCCTATATTCTAGGGAAACTCCAGCCTATATATTAGGCTATCGTATTGTGTGAAAGATATGAAGAAGTAATATAATAATTCTTTGCATTGTTTCTTGTGTCAATCTGATTCAGAGTTTTCATTTGGTATCAGAGTGACCATGGAGCTTTGATATTTTAGCAAAGGGGCAGTGTTATTATTTTTCCCTGATAGATGGAAATTTATTTGTGATGAGTTTGTGCTTACATTGTTTGGTGATTTAGATTTTAGATTATTAATGGGTCCATGAAGAAGCAAATTCTAGTTGAAAAGGCATCACACTACCCATATGTCCACATGCAACATATGACTAGTTATGGGAATACGGCATTGTGTATTTCAAACCATCAAGTTCTACGTGTGGTATTTATATTGATCCTGTAATTTATTGGATTTCAAGGCTCGTTATTTTCATTTCAATTTTTGTTTCCAACTCAACAACATCACCGATCAGGCACCTCCTCTGGCTGCTCCAACAAACTTCCGTGGTATCTTGCATGACCTGACAACAAATTTTTTTGCAAGGAAACTGATTTGAAGTCGATTTGGCATCTATTCTACACCTGTGTATTTTCTCCAGCCGTGATATCTTCCACATATTGGCTACATGGTCATTAACTCAGGATTATGCTTATGAGCAGTATCACCTATTCAACTACCTATGTTGTGATCGGTTATCCACGTATATTATAGAATATCAATCAATTGCATTGGAATCTCCACATTCTATTCCATCCGGGCCTCTGATCTGCAAAAAATTTGAGTTGTGCATCCTCCTATCCGTATCCTGGTTCTCGGATATTTGAATATATGCACACAGATCTATTCTATACAGGCACGAATTAATAATCTACTATTCATTCACTCTGTCTCATGCATTTGACACCGTATTGTGGATCTTCTTCATCAATTCCTCAACCCATAAAAAAGAGTAAGTTGTATTTATTTGTTCTCTTATTTGTTAAAAAGTCGAGTCAGTGGCCTTGTAATTTTTTATTTGTTAGTATCATATTTATTAACAGTCTAAAGTCCAAATTGTGGTGTTTCAAATATTGGGTATCATGTAGTATGTCATTATAGTGTTATATGTCGTACCAAGTTTTTATGTCAAGTCCAAAAATGTCATTATCATTTATAAGTTTTTTAAGATAGCGTATCAAATCAAAATATTGTTATAAAAAGTAATCTTTAATTACTTTTTAATAGTTATTTTTTATTATCCATTTCGTATTGCCATCTTGTATAGTCAAAAGAGTCAAGTCAAAAGTATATTGTAAAAGTTTCGTTGTTGTCAAGTTAATTAAAATAGGTGATTTTAGGTTATCTGTCTAGTCGAGTCTTCTTGTCCAAGTCAATAGTGTTATATGGTTAGTCAAACCATAAAGTTTTGTTTTGTGAGTCAAAACTTATTAAAAAAATTACCTCGTGGATGAATTTTCGGTGTTACCCGACGTCCGGAAAAAATAAAGTGTTTCACATTGTGGGAGGGAAGAAAAGAATAAACAATGTGGAAATAGTTGAGCTTCATATCCAAATCCGGTTGAGTTAGCAACATGTCATGGAGGATGGAAACACAAGAGGATGGAGGTCATTCAGTGACCTCTCGTCAGTCACCAATGATGGGGCCGCATAGCAGATGTGGTGGCATATATATAGTATGGGTATATGCTTTTCAGTGTGCTTTAGTTTTGTAGTGAGTTTCTTTGCAGTGTTCCTGTTGCATTATGTATTGTGTATATTGGAAAACAATTGTATAGGATGGCAGAGAACTGTAGTGATCCTCTGGTGATCCTCTGACCTACCGTACTTCATTGGAAGATGATCGGTCAGTGAATACATTCATTGGCAATGGTGATCATGTGTAGCAAGATCCAGATAGCAAGATCCGGCAGTGAGATAAAACACGATATATTTTTCCTTTTTTGTCTTCCTATTTGGAATTTCACATTGTGGGGGGGAATAATAACCAATGTTCCATTCCCATTTTGTGCCAAAATGGCTAAATTCAAGGGTAGCTTCCATGGCGGTGATCGAAGACAATGGCTACAACTAAGAACATTGTGATTCTTAGAGGTGGAAATGTGAAATCTTTCCAATATGTGTTTTATTGTTCAATTTGGTGAGATGTGTTTCCTATGTTATTCCCTACAGTGTGATATTGATGAGGGATAAAAATAGTACTTGGCACATCATGATGTGGTTTGTGGTAAACCACTTGAAAACCACTAGCATCAATTTGTAGTCACCAGAGTAAAACCATCCATCATGTTTTTGATTGTCCTGTGAAAATCACTTATCATGAAAGTAGGTGCAAGTACAAAGGTAGGTTTTCCCCATGTTCGCACTAAGGGGGGGAATGTTAGGAATTAATTAATTAGTGCTCTCTTATTCATATTTGTAAAGTGATTTATAATCACGTACATGTATATTGGTGAGTGAGTTATAACAACTCACATATATAGGAAGTTGGTAAGATATGTAGTTGAGTTAGTTTCCTATATTCTAGGGAAACTCTAGCCTATATATTAGGCTATTGTATTGTGTGAAATATATAGAGAAGTAATATAATAATTATGTGCATTGTTTTCTGTGTAAATATGATTTAGAGTTTTCAATTTATTGGTTTTAAATTAACTAAATGGGATGTCAAGAATGGGTTTATCTCAAAACTTTATCAAATTACTACCCACAGGAAATGGATTAGCCAAGTCTAGTAACAAAAATCTCATACAGATCATCAAGCGTACAATGGAAACAAATAGAATAACTTGGCACACTCAACTTAAAACTACCTTGTGGGTAGACCAGATCACACCCAAAAGGGCTATTGGGAATTCACCTTTTATGCTAGTATATGGAAGGGAAGCAAAGCTCCCACTATCTCTAGAGTTTCCTTCTTTGGAATTAGCACATCAACTGGAACTTATGGAAAATGATTCAATGATAATCAGGTACTCGAACTAATGGAGCTAGAAGAAACAAGGAACAAAGCAATGAAGACCCTAGAACAACATCAATCTCAAGTTAAAATATATTTCGACAAAAGGGCATCCAACAAGGAGTTCCATGAAGGATATTTGGTTCTCAAATGGGATGTTGATAGAGCCAAGCCGGGTATGCATGCTAAATTTGATTCCCTCTGGAGTGGACCATATATCATCACAAGTTGTAAAGAAGAAAATTCATTTTTCTTATCAAGACTCAATGGAGAATAATTTCCCATCCATGTGAATGGGATTCATCTCAAAGCTTTCTTTTGACAACATTTTTACATTTGTATAATGTTTTTTTTCATTTCCTCCAAGTGCTTTGCACATTGTGTTGTTTGTTTTTTGTTTCTTTTTGTTTGGTGTGTGCTCTAAATATATTTTATTTTTAGGAATCTTTTTCCCAATGGTTTGTATAAGGCTATTGGCCTAAGGCTTAGTAGGAAATCATTCCCTGATGTCACCAAAAATGTTAACCTTTAAAAATTACCTCTACAGAAGGTGTTTTCAAAAAAATTGTCAAATTCCTTGAACCTTCAGTAGAGTTTTCTTGCCTGAAGGTGTTTTCAAAATTTCAAAGTTTTCTAAACTCAAGTCTGAATTTTGGACTTCGGAGGTCTTCTTATTTTGGATTTTTATTTCAAGTACAAAATAAATAAAAATAGAGTTCTAAACTCTGAAAACCCAAAGTTCCAAAATTTCAAAACTTTAGACTTTCGAGTTTTGGAGTTCTCCTTGGCATTTTCATTATTTTTTCTTCCGGTCTCGAATTCCAAAACTCTAAAGTTTTCTAATTTTGGAACTTCAATTTTTAGGTTTTAGAGTTTGACATTATCATTACCTTCATGGATATTTTCATTCCTAAAGTTCTGAAATTTTAGAATTGAATCCTTTCGGAGTTTCATACTTCGGGTTTTGCATTGTAATGGTCACTTCGGCCCTTCAAAGTTTCAGGGGTTGAAATTTTTGAATTCCCACAAAACATTTAATTTCCAACTACCCCCACACATGTCAGCTTCTGAGCATTAATTCTAGGGTTCCCTATATAAACTCAAAATTTTACCTGTCATTTTCACTTGGCTTTTACTCTGACACCCTAATTTTACTTGCACCATTTTGTACTTTTAAGGCATCACTTTCAAGGTAATTTTTAGGTTATTTCTTCTTTTTTATTAAGGATAAATATTTTTTAAAGGGACTATACCCTGTTTACAAAAAGGCTCAAAAGCTAGAGATAGCAGTAAAAATAGTCCAAAGATAAAAGGGACTAAATCCCTTTACAATGAGGCTCAAAATCCAAATACAATAGTAAAAACAACAAAAATGGATCAAAATCCATGAAGAACTTGAGGACCAACTATAGTTTAACCAAGAACTATAAAAAGGAGAAAAACAGAGACAAAGCAGCATCAAAATAGCAAGAAAACATATTCTTGATAGCAACACAAAGAATAAACCGGAAGTAACTCTACTTGACTGCATTATCAATCTTCATCTTGACTTTCTGCAAAGAGTTGAATAATGCTAGACAGTGACATGGGAGGGATCATTCTCATTTAATTGTGAAAATACCAGGTCCCTTGCAGTTTCTGACTCCTAAATAGTAGATGGAATGTCACTGAGAATACAAACACTTTTGACATGTTGTTTAAGAAAATTGTAGATAGTTATTTCTTCTTTTTGGTTTATGATTAATCAGGGATTTTTTGTTTATTTATTTTTTTTTTTTCTTATTTTCTTTCTTGGCATGAAATATCCTATCATCCACTATTCATCTTTAACCATGTCATTTGTTTCTTTTCTCAACACTGTAAGCTTCAATTCATGTAGGCATCTAGTCTCATCAAATCTAAGGATTGTGCAATAAGTTCATTTGGATCTCTAGAATATTTAACTTTTTCTCTCTCAAAACTATGCCTTTCAATGATTTTGGAGTTAGCCGCACTTTCAAAGTTTCAGAGGTTCACTTTTCATAACTGAGGGATTTGAAATTGTGACGGTTTTATGAGTTTTGGAGTTTTGTCAAAGTTTTAGAGGTTTGCTTTTCGGAACTGCAAGGTCTTCAAAGTTTCATAGGTTTACTTTTTGGTGGTTCAAAACTACGAGGTCTTTGGAGTTTCGGAGGTTCACTTTGTAGGGTTTCAAAATTGCGAGGTCTTAGGAGGTTTGGAGGTTTGTACTTACGAGTTTCTATTTTCAGACTTTCAGACTTCGTATTTTGGAACCTTTAAGGTTTCTTATAAAATTTTCAAAGATAAATTAGATTCTGAATTCTGAATTCATGTCAACTTCCTCATCAAAGGAAAGGGAAAAATGAAGTACACATTCTTAGGAGTTTCTCCTCACTCATGCCTATCTTCAGATTTGGGGAATATTGGAGATACTGATCTTGGACAAGTGGATATGCCAGAATTTTGGGAAAGATTAAAGGCCCCTAATAAGAAACCTTGGATGTAGGCCATATTCAACAATGGAATTTCTTTTGCTATAGTTTTTCCTTCACCCATACATTTCTTTGAGTTTGTTTTGGCTGCAAAAACCCACTTTGATAGGGATTTTGAGTTGGTAAAAGATGACAATGACAAGGTCGTCATTAGGCTGGACACTAATTTCTTCAAGATTTATTTAGACTTCCATATGTTGAATGATATGTACAAATTTCACCAGAAGCTGCAATTGAACATTATGATAAAGAAACTAACTATGTACAAAGGTCATGATGAAGAGTTACTTGGCCAAGAATGTCATCAAGCTTCCTAAAACATTGTTCTACTCAAACTTCATCTAGGAATTAAATGATCTTATTGTATTGTTGAGTAGAGTTTCAGGTCTCACTTTGGTGAGGGAATTTCAGAATGGATGTTCCTTTATATTGCTACTATCAAGAAGAATAAGGAGTTCATACGATGGGGGAACATATCAACAGTTCAATTTGTTTTCAGTTGAGAAATGTCTTGACTTCTAAAAACTTCTTCATGAATTCCTTCCTCATTTATGTTGCAGCTTGCCATGGGAGAATTCAATGGTTTGAATATAAAAGGTGTTAGAAGTGTGTCACATATTTATCAATTTTATCCTCAAATTACAATGGAAGAAGGAAACAAACATTTATGTAGGGTCAATGATGCCTTTTTGTTGTCCTCCTTTATCATTTTGATAAAAATTTGTATAATTGAAGAATTTCTGATGAAGCTTTTAAAGAGGTAAGAGAATGGGGAGCCATCTATCTTCAATTCCCGACATTCACATACATCAAGATTCTAGGTTTTTAGGCATCCCTAGAAAATTGTTAAGATGTCCTACTTGATGAATGGGTCTTGCTTATATAATTAGTTTGATAATTGTTGGATTACCATAAAATTAAAAATAAATGACATAAGGTGGGAGTCTATTTTCCTATTTCAATAGGAAGATATACTTGTGCCATTATTTATAAGGAAAAGAATGTGGATGGAGAAATGTTCTAAAGTTACCTTGTGAACTTTCCATCCCAGAACTAACTTTGATTATTGGGGTAAGTTCAGTGAAACAAGATTGGCCAGTTCTCATGTTTCTTAGCTAGAGGATATTTGGATTCACTATTGGGATGAGATTATTATCAGACAATGAGAATATGAGAGGTTGACCTTGGATGAAGTTAAACAATTTGGTATTACAGATATTCTAGAAGGAATTGAGGATGATGATGAAGTATTGGATCTGATTTACAGGAAAAATAATGTTGCTAATCAACCTTTTCATGGATTAATTGGTACTAAGAAGAACATTGTAATACTAAGGAAAGGGTGGGGCCCATTCTACAAAGGACATATGATTTGTTGGATACCTTGGGAATTTCACCCAAAGGATTAGATCAATCTATAAGAATAGAATCCCAACCAACATTGAGTCTCCCTACACCCACAAAAGGTAAGAGGTCTACCCAAAAGGCCAATATAACTCCAAGGAAGATCTCATTTGTTGTTGGGAGTTCCTCTCTTTCAAAAGTTCCCATTGCCAAGGTTATGTCCTCTATAACACAAGTATCGAAGTTGTTGAAGTTAGTGATTCTCTAGTTGTATCACAATATTTTCCACCCCCTCCTTCACTACCATTGTCACCATCTTCAGCTCCACTTTCCCCATCATTATCCATTGCTCCTCTACTCATCTCTTCTTTTCCATCCCCATCCATGGCCCAAGTGTTTTCATCCCTTCATGTTCTCTTAGTAGGGAAATGATTGGGTCTCCATTTTCCACTCCATTTTCTTAGCAACTTTCATTTCCTTCCATTTCCACTTCCAGTCCTATTGCATCCACTCCCGAGGCTATTCTCACTTCCACCCCATCTATCATAACCACCTCCATTTCATTGTCAATGGTTATGACTAGTCTCATTGTTTTATCCAGTGCTCTAAGTATCGAACCAGCCATGCCACCTTCATCCGCATCTACTATACCTAAATGGCTATATCACCAAACCCAAAGCAAAAGAAAAAGGTGCCCCTTGTAGATGTGATAGATCTAAGCATGTTAGAACCTACTCCAAAGAGACAGGCCAAATGACCAAGGATCGTCTCTAATTTATCAATAAACTAGTTAGGAGAAAGGTTCATGGAGGTAGCTACTCCCATTGAAGGGAAAACTAAAGAAACCATTACGACAATAGATTATTAGATCTCTAGGTTTTCACTAGGAAAGGAAACACATGAAGGCACTAAACAAGATGTTCAAGTGGCCCTTGGAAATTTTTTTGGAGAAGTATGACAAAGATAAATCTTCCAAAGATGAATTGAATTCAAAGGTTGAACAACTTACTGCTCTTTTAAGGAAAGTAACACAACCCACTCCAACTACTAATCCTTCAACTACAACTGCTCTGACAATTTCTTCCATTTTGGATGATATTTCATATCATGAAATTGAGAAGATAGGTTAGAAGGGAATATCAGTAGATGGATGGATAGAATGCATGCTTTAGGAAGTTAATCCTTTGATCAAAACAACTGTTGAATTGTATAATGATTTACAAAGAACTTTTATTTGCATGATAGATGAAGTCCTCTCTGAGGACAATAATAATTTGAATCTGAATTTGACTACATGGGGAGAGATTAGAGATGTGGACCTAGATTTACTCCTCCAAGAAGGATTAATTGATGATACTTCTAAATTTTTTGAGTTTCAAAAAGCTATGGAATTTAGATCCCAGGTATTATAAGATTTGATCAAGAAATTGGATGATAAACGTGTGGAAATAATGGATGGTCTAAATGATATTTCAGAATAATTTGATAATATCGACTACAAGTTTTTCAATGAGAATATTGATGCTCTTCCAATTGACCAAATTAAATCAAATTTCAAAGATTTTGTGAAGAAGGATGATGAAGTGACTAAAAATTTCAATATCAATTCAATTTATAGGTTAGTCTCATGCCAGAATTTCATAAGTCAGCTGAAGAAAGTAGTGAATAAGTTGAAAATGTTTCTAGCCAAAGTTACGAGGAGATTGATATAGTGGACATGGTAAATCATTATGCATGCAGACCAAAGGAGAAGGAGGTACAAGGAATCATCAAACATTTTGTTGATTACAAACACTAGATGGCTATGTGGGAAGAAGATCAGGGGAAAACCGAACAAGAGAGAGATGTTGCAGGTCCAAGCTAAGCCAAGTAGCCATGATTGGGATGGTTCCAAGCTCTGAATCAATCAAATTTTTAGGGTTGACTTATTCAAACCTTTGCAACAACTTTACTATTTTTATGGGATCCTATTCCCTTGAACTTATTATACTCTATTTTTAGTAACTTGTTAATTAAGGTTCAGTTGTAATGGATCAACCTCTAGAACTTATAAATAGTTAAATGCATTAAGTTTATGTAGACCTTTTAGATCATTTGAAAAGTTACTCTTCAAGCTTGGAAGAGTGCTTCATATACTTTGAGCCTTTCAGTTATATTCAGAACAATATTTTGTCATGAAATGTTTGGTTTATTGTGTTAATCATTGATCAATTTATAGCTTGTGAATGTTTAATTCCTTGATGTGATTGGTTAATCTATATTTATCTTAGTTATCTTATTTCAATCTATGTGAAAAGTGATATAGTTACTTTGAATATTTGTTGTGGAAAATATATTTACTTTTTTTTACAAAGTTGCATTATTATTTATAGTCATGGATGGAGGAAGATTACAAGACATGTGTATATCATATATTGTTGTGAGGAGTTGATTGTGCATTTAAGTAGGTCTATCTATTCAATATACTTGGTGCATCACCTTATTTTTATTTTGTTTATCTCTAACTTTAAGCCCATAAATTGAGTAGATTAGAGTTATTTTCAAATGTTTTAGCCTTGCATATTGATCTTAAATCAAGTGCTCCAAGTCTCAAAGGAAGCCAACCTTCTCTAGAGGTTCATCCCAAGGTGACAAGGTCCCACACCTTGGGATGTTCCAACTTTGCACGATATCACTCAGAGATTCAACGGGTGCACGATCCACATGATAACATGTCCCACATTTCCTTGGGAATTTCACACTACATGACCTTGGCAAACTCTATCTCAGTTAGTCCACACAAAATTGCGTTCATGGCTCTTAAATATTCGCATGAGCTTGTTTATCAGCTACTAAAGTAATCATTGTATTAAGAATGGTGTAACCATTCACAACTTCTTCCCAAATATCATGTCCAAGATATTAAAGATACACATTCATCTTGACACTCCAAAAGGTGTAGTTAGTCCCATTAAAAAGAGGTGACTTGGACATAGAGAAGCCTTGAATAATGTTCATGTTTTGTAAGAAGGATCTCCTTGAAGTGGTTAGACTTTATCCTAAAGGTACCTACTCTGATACTAATTGTTAAAAATTCAAGCACTTGATATGGGGTGAATCAATGCTTACTAAAACTTGTGAACATGAACTTAGAAATCAATACAACATACATTCATTATCCTCTTAAGAAATAAAACATTCAAATCCAACCATCATGCAAGAGGAGACAATCAAGCACATGAGGACATAATATTTGAGGTGGGAAACCCAATAAGGGAGAAAACCCATAGAAAAGGAGAAATCAAGGCAATATCAAGGACAATTGTCCAGCAAGTATTACAATGATCTCACCAAGTGGTGAGCACCCACTCACCCTGAAGCTATAACTTCAATTTTGAAGCACCCACTCCAATACAATATCAAACACACACTTTCTAGAAAGCACCCACTCCCAATTTGAAGCACCCACTCTAGAATTGCTAAGAATAACTTAGATTTTAAACATCAAATTTTGATCACCTTCAACTTATTTTCTTGCATCAACATATGTGATATTTTTTTAGATCTTCACATCATTTGCACTCTCCTAACATCCAAATCTCATTAACTAGTCAAAACCATCTCATTCCTTTTTCTAAATCTTTCACCTTTGAAACGATAAGCCATACATATTTCATGTTCCTTCGTCACTTGTTTACCTTTAAAATTTCCAACTTTTGGCCTTTCACAATCCCTTGTGAATTTTTGTGTTCCCTGTCTTCCTTACCAAAGACCCGAAATGATATCAACTTTCATTGATTTCATGGACCTCATGTCCACTAGGTGCATCTACTTGAGGAAGTGTCGAATTCTAACACATGTCCAACATTATTCATTGATATTACGCCAACTATCATCCCCTAATTTTTCATGTTTATCTCTTACCACACTGAATTTTTCTTCCTCGTTGTGGACCCAAAATGCTATCAACTTTCATTTATTCCATGTACCTAATGTCCACCAAGTGCATCTACTTAAAAAGTGCTTGAATGTTGACACATTTCCATTTGATACCTTTGATATATATCACTTTTTCATGCTTTTGATTGTGTCTTCTTTTTTTTTCATCATGACCTTATTGATTTCATACATCAAGACTCATTTCTTCACTCTGGGATATACAAAAACTTACACATCTTTCTCAAAAAAATTTGTGAGCACATAGGAGACATCAAGAGCTATCTAGAACACCAAAAATTTCTTCATGAAGGACCCAACACACTCCTGTACCTATAATTTTTGTCTAAAATTGTCCTTTTCTATATAGTATAGTTAGTCCTACAAATGCACACATGGATTTTCATGACCCCTCAAGAGTCCTTAGCATGTAAATCTCATTAAATACACCAATGCAACACATTTTATTTCCATACTACAAATATCTTATATCGCTCAAGGAGAAATCTATGGAAGCCTTCAAACCAACTTACCCATCTCATTTTCCTATGAGCGGTAGGCATGTTCTCACTCTTCATTTATACTAAGTCTTCTTCAAGCACCAAAAAATTGATTTTTGACTTTTAGGCCTTCAAGTTCCTTGAACACTGCTTCTCCATCCTTTACAACCTTAGAACAACCATATTATACCTATGAAATATCATACACTATGGCCAACCTAGAAATAGGCCTTTGTACTTGACCTTGTTTTCACTTTGATCATAGAGGGATGACTTGGAGAGCACTAAAAGAAACCCTCACACCTCTGAAATACATTTACAAGACATAAAATAAAATCTCATACTGCCAAGCCCAAGCTCAAGCTTGTTTGACATCAACAACAACAATGAAAAAAATTTCAACATAGAATTCATTGGTTCTTTGAAGATGTGACCTTAATTGGTTTGAAGATTATATGTGTTAAGACCTATGATATCTTTAATGAGGTATGGGCCTCATCATTTTGAGTGTATTTTCTTTCTTTGTCATGTGTATGATCAATTTTTAGGACAAAGTCACCAACATCAAAAGTGAGTGGATGAATAGTTTGTTATATTATTTATCAAGGAATTTTTTTATGTTTTTTTATTATGAGTGTATGCTTTGTTGCATCATTCTTCTAATAGGTCAAGGTCCTAGAGGTGAACTTCCTAGATTTCCTCATCTGAAATTATATTACAAAGGAAAATTTCAAGTGAACGGAGTTTCACCTCGAGTGGAATGACTTCCTCGATCTATAGGTGAGAAAAATTGGGTTTCCCTAGTGGACATATGGACAATGGGGTGTCGTATGCTCATAATGTAGGATATATATTTTTATGCCAATCTATGCATGATTCAAGATTTTTTTATAGGATTTTTTCCATTTTATCCCTATGGGAAAAATGGACAACAGAAAAGCAGACTAAGCTCCGCACAAGCCCCTAAGGTTGAAGTTAAGGTTTTCAAGAAATTTCATGAGTTTCAAGAGCACATTCAATGGTTTCAGGAGTGTTGAGATCATAATAGGATTTTTTCCTCTTCTAGGTTTTAAACCTAGAGATCAATTTGAAAAAGAAGGAAGATGGGCCCCACATGCCCACACCTATCTAAAACTACTTGGCAAGAAGTTCAAGTTGTAGAGTGCATGTATTAGAAACGAGCTCACCAAGTAGCAAGAAAGGTGAGATATTTGGCAAGATGAGTTGAAGGATTTGAGAGAATTCGGTTGAATCAAGCTTGATGTAACTTGGGAAGTTTGGAAAATAGAAGAGCCCATAGGAAGCTTGATTTAGATTTTTTGTTAAGGGGCCGATCTATTTGGAGTGAAGCCACAAAGGATTTCAATGGTGATTTCACATGGTATGATGAGAAAATTGAGCCGAGGATTGTGAAGGAGGTGTCGGCGATAGGGTCAAAAATGATCTCCCAAGTTTGGCGGAATGGAGGTATCGGTGGTCGATCTGGGAAGCCAACTCAACAACTTGGCATCATGGCATGGGAGAATGAAGGACTCACCGAGGTGAGTCAATATAAGAAGCTCATGGGAAAATATAGGGAAACATTTTTGTGTCCATCTAAGTTTACATAAATCTAGGGGAATGAGTTTAAAACGAGCTAGGTTGGCATACAAGCACGTGGCAATGGGGGTGACCATGTGTAAAATTTATGGACTCGGCGAGTTGAGTCACATATGTACTAGGTAGTTTTACAAGAGTGACAAACCTTTCCATAGGGATCTCAATGCATATGTGAAGTTCGAGGCTTGGTGAGCTTGGAGAATACACAAGGAATCGGAGGAGATGAGCTCATGCTAGTGAATGGAGGAATCAAGCTCAAAGCTCACTAAGAGGAAATCAAGGGGAGACTTTTCCAAAAAGAAATAAAATAAAGCTCGAGGTATTGGAAATGTTGAAGGCCTGAGATAAACTTGGGTGAGCTCATTCAAATCTTGACATATAACAAAGGAAATGTTAGGAAGATAGAGGAAGTAGAGCCACTCAGCAATGAGGTTGAATGGAAAGTAGGGTGTGAGGTCCAAATTCTGTTTCAAACTTTAGACATTCATAAGTTTAGATAATTTGAATGGGTTGGAAAATAATAGTTCCACATGGAGGAGAATAAAAGTTCTAAAATAATCAAACCCCAAACTCTAAAATTTTGGAGGTCAACTTGATCAACCCGAGGTGAACATTGGAAACATAAAGTAGTAAATCAAGAGTCCTCATTCTAAAGTCTGAATTTTGGACTTCAAAATTTTAGGGGTTCGGGATTTTGAGAGGGAAGCTTGATGAATAGTAAAATGGCTCAAAGGGGTCAAAAATATGAAATCCCGATGCAAAAAGAGATCCAAAGTCACCAAGATCAAGGGTTTAAGGGCCGAGGTGTCGGGGGTATGTGGAGGTCATCATATGGAGAGCTCGAAGACCGAGTCAATTTTGTGTCATGGTGCCATGAGGTAATTTAAGAGGTGAGACTGGAATAGTGGAAATTGAGGATTGAAGTAGATGAACAATTCGAGAGTTTACCAAGATGCTTAGCCAAGCCTATTTCGGAGGTGGCCAATGTGATACAAAGGACACATGGAGCCAACCCAATGGGGTGATGAGGCTTGAAGTGTAAGGAGGATAGTTTCAGAGGGGATCGATCACGTGAAGACACAAGGTGATTCATTTAATACATGGTAGACTTGAAGGTTTAAAAGATGTGTTGAAATCTCAAAAAAATGTTTACATAGAGAAATTTAACCATGAAAATGGTGAGCGAGGAAGAATGGTTGCGTGTGAACATTGGAAAAGTGTTTGTTGGGTTTCTCGGGGCTTGACCAAAATGGGGAATAAAACATAGCCTTGTTATCAATCAAGTACCGATTGGAGGAGTGTAGGAAGACCATTATAAATGAAACTAGAAATCTCAATGCGAGTTGGTGAGCATCTCGTGGAGCTAACTCTCTAATGCAAAACCATACACAGGCTTGAAAACACTAAAACCTCCTTTCATAGAGATGGTCATATCTTGAGTACTAGGTTTCCAATATTCACAAACTTACATTCAACAATAAGGTGGAGAAAAATATAAATGATAAAGCCATAAAAATTGGTTTTCAAAGGTTTTGTAACCCCGAAATTTCTAAACTCTCCAAAAACCCAAAATAGTGTATCTTGAGCTAGACAACTCAAATTTTTGCAAGATCCTAGTCATTGGAGATCTATCCACAACATGAAACCATCAAAAGTGATTTTTGGAGGTTCTGTGCCTATGAAAATGGTGAATAGTGTACAAAGGTCAAGCTAGGTGGGGGTACAGTTAATAAGGATATGGTCATGGTTTCTTCTCCAATAAGGCAAAGTACAAGAAGATATGGTTTTTTCAGGCCTCCCCATCCTATTTTTAGGTTTCATCATGGATGTTTTGGGTGGTTGAGACAGATTTCAAGTTTTCATGTCTCTCTCTCCTTAACCCCTCTTCTTTTACAATATGGGGCTTCAAGTCTTCCTCCTAAAAATTATAATAACAACTCTTGCCTCTTTTTTCTAAAAATGTATTGTGCATATTATTGATTAATGAAAATCCATGTTCTATGTTAATCTCTCTAACCTCACATGTTCTTGATTGTTCTTTCTTGCCTCTCATTTCTATCGGTTTTCTATGAAAAGAATGTTTCCATTCTAGAGTTTTGGTGTTGTTTTGTTTGTTTGGGAATGGTGTAATGTGTGCAATCTGGTCCGTGGTTCATCACACCCTCTCCAAATGCATTCTTTTTTTTTTTACACCTTTGGGAGAGTGATTGCACTTCTTTTCTTGGTGTATCACTGCTTCTAGTGTAGGTTTTATTTCATGCAAGTTTCTCTATCCCTTTCCCCTTGGAATTTTAGTTTAGGTGTGTAGGTAGTTTTTTTCTTGTATTAGGAGTAGTTGTGGTAATTAGGATTAGGAATAGGAACCCGCATTCTCTGGAGGGTTATCTCAAGTTTGTAAGTCCTAAAAATTTAGGGATAACCCATGTTAGAAATCACACTAAATGACCCATTCACAACTTGGCCATTCGGGGTGCTATGATTTTTCCACAACATTTTTGGCATGCTTGGTGGGACAACATTGAAGTTAGGGTTTCATTTTTAACAAGTTGTTCCATTGCATATCTAAGTCACATTGAAGCCAAGTTAAAAAACAAGTCAATTTTGGAAAACCCTTAATGCTTTGAGTTTCAAAAGTTACAAATTTCATATTTCGAGGTTTTGTTGCGGGATTAAGTCTCGAAATCATTTTCAAGGGTTCCACATGTGCAAAATGGGCTCAAAATTTCACAAAATATAGATCAAAGGTTGAGGATCAAAACGGAAGTCTTAAAAATCCAAAATTTTACATTTTGGAATATTTTTATTTTGGAATTTTGGAATTTCATACTTTTGGGGTTTTCGGCATTTCGGACTTATCGAAATTTTGTAGTTTTCTACATTTCTGAATTTTAGAATCTAGACTTTTGGGGTCTTGCTTTATTTCAAAATTTGGAGGTTGCTTGATTTCAAATTTTGGATTATAGATATTCTTAATTTCGGAGGCTATGGCATTTTGGAGGTTTTCAAGCAGGGCCAAGTTACGAAATTCAATTTTTGGAGATCATTTTCTTTTATAAATAGTCCACAACCATTTTTGAGCCCTTCAAGGTGTGCATATATGTATCTATTCCATTCCATCAAGTTTTTTTTTCTCTTTATGAAATCATCATCTTTGGAGAAACATGCAAGTATAACTAAGTGACTCTATCTCGATTAAAATTCCATCTTCTCTTAGTTACTGAGATCATTTCTTTTCCACCCATTTCCATCCATTTTTCATTTCATCTCTTTATTTTCTTCCATTTCATAAAGTCATTCAATCATGCCTTCATTTACATCATGGGATTCACATCTAAGGCATAATTCCTATCAGTTCAACCTCCTCCCGAGTTACAAATTTCATTCCCGATTATTAAAAAACACCTCCATATCAGTACTATAATCACAAATAGTACTATTCCTACCCATATGAGTGAGACATAGATCGGTTTGGTTATATTTCGAGTATGCGGTGTAAGGTTAGGAGTATATAATTTTGGAGGCTATCCTTTACTAGAGATGTTGAGTTGTAACTTAAAGTTCAAGAATTAGAGGTCAAGATGGTGCAATCAAGGGCTACATCTCATATTCAGGCATGTAAGATTGGTTTTAGGACCCCTTGTCCATGGGTGGGTCCTATTCCAAGACATTATAGCCCACAACACAAGCTCAAATTCATAGTTGAGATGTTTCCAACGCTCACAGAGTGGATTATAGAGATAGAATCTTTTGTAGACAATGCTAGTCGATCGTATCAATGGGAAACCCTTGCATTGCCATCCCACAATCCTCTCTCCACTCCCTAATTAGAACCATCTCATCCTAAGTCTTAGCTTCCAAGATTCTTACCTACTTCCCTAGTATGGAATCCCCTTCTCCACCCATTTCTCCATCCCTTAATCTTCCACCTCATCTCATTTTCTCTACCCTTTTCCTTCCAAATGCAATTCCCCTTCACAAGAGTGGAATTGTAAACCCCTTTGTCACCACCAACATTGAAAACAACAATTGAATCCCAAACCATCTCTCCTCTTACATTTCCTAATTCTTGTTGGGAGGAAACTCAAAAGGCCATTCAAGAGGAATAGAAAAAGAAAAGCCCAATAGAGAATAAATCATGAAGTTATTAAGGAATTAGGATTCAAATTATGTATTGTTCAAACCTTCGAGGAGGCCAAGGTTGGGGTACAGGTGGCTAAGACTAATTTTGTAGCAATAGCATCGTAAGAAAATGTAGAGGAAGATCAGCAATCGGTATGTTTGGAATGTAGTGTCCACAATGACACTTTATTCGCAGAATTTGTTGATCATTCACCAGCTAAAAAATCAGCGGAGGAAGAAGGAAGAGTAGATCCAAATCCAAAATAGGAGGAGCATGCCCATGCTATAGAGGATAAAAAAATTCTTGGAGGTATTGAATGTAGAACATGCTACATAAGAGGTTTTCAACCCTTCTCTCACTCCATCCTCTCCAGATTCTAATTTTGGGGACAAGTTTGAACTCTCAAACTTCATGTTTGAGGATAAGGAGAATCATGATGAGAAATATGTCATTCCTAAGGACATCATAGAAGAGGTTTAACTCTTGACATATGCAGACAATGGAGGAGATGATTATTTAAAACTTTGCAATGTGCTTTGCATTGTAAATAATCACTAGTTTCAGTGTGCTTCATACTTGGAAAAATTAGGTTTTGGGATGAGTTTGGAAGTCCATCTTCAGCCTCATAAATCAATATTGTAGAGAAAAAGGGGTGAAAATCCTAGATTTAAATCAATTTCCCACTCTCACAATAAATTGTAATTTAAAAATCTTGTAAGTGAGATGGTCAATTAAGTGTTACAGGTGGTTTCCAAAGAAATTGCAAGGTTTGGATTAACTTTACAAGTTATCAACAATGAATTCATGCCCAATGGAGGCTTTATGATATTGGTCTATGAGCATCTAGTAGGAAGATGCCCCCATGAGTCACCAAAATTGTTATCCATTTTTCCCCCTTGTAAAATGGAAAACATAGAGAGAGAAGACTCAAGAACTGATAGGCCCCCAAAGGGTGAAGTTAAGGTTTGCAAGAAATTTCATAAGTTTCAGGAGCACATTTAGTGGTTTTGGGAGTGTTGAAATGATAAGAGGATTTTTTTCTCTTATGGGTTTTGAACCTATAGATCAACTCAAAAATAACGAAGCCAGTCCCACGGGCCCACACCTATCCAAAATTAGTGAAAATTGGAAAAAGTCCCACTACCTAGTCCTAGGAAAATTCATCAAAAATTCAAAATACCAAAAATGAAAAAAGGGTCTAAAGGGAGGGGCCACCAAGCCAAAAATTGTTCACAAGTAGCTCGCTGAGCTACTCGAGCTAGTCGAGTCGAGTTTAGAGGGGATGTATTGGAAAAAGATCATCAAGTACCTCGGTGAGCTACTCATCAAGCTGATTTGAAGGAGTTAGGGGCATTCGGTTGAGTCAATCCCAACGCAACTCGTGGTTTGGGAATAGACGAGCCCACAGTGGCTTGGTTTGGAGTTCATGTTGAGGGGATGATTCATCAAGAGTGAAGCCACGACTCGAGTTCCATGGTGAGGTCATAGGGCATGGTGAGAAAATGGAGCCAAGGTCATGAAGGATATGTCGATAGTAGGGTCAAAATCGAGCTCCCCAATCTTGGAGGATTGGAGGCATTGGTGGGTGATGTAGAGAATCCAACTCAGCGACATGGCATTGTGGTATGGGAGAATGAAGGAATCACTGAGGTGATTCAATACAAGAAACTCACAGGAACATTTAGGGAAATAGATTGATAACCAAATGAGTTGACATAAAGTTGGGGAACGAGTTTAAAACAAGCTAGGTCGGCACACAATTATGTGGCAATGGATACAACCATGTGTGAAAATGATAGACTCACCGAGTCGATTTTCAGATCGACCAGCAGCATCTCACAGGGGTGACAAACCTTTCAAAGCAGGTGTTCTCGACACATGTAAAGTTCGAGGCTTGCAATCTTGGAGTATACATAATGACCCGAGAGGATATGAGTTCGAGTCAACGAATGAAGGAATCAAGCTCAAGCTCACCAAGAGGAAATAAAGGGGTAACTTAGCCACAAAGACATAAATAAAAATCTCAAGGGCTTGGACATGTCAAAGGTCCGAGCTAAACTTAGGAGATATTGTTTATATCTTAGAAGAGAATGAAGGAAATGTCAGGAAGATAGAGGAAGTTGGGCTACTTGGCAACGAGGATGAATGGAAATTAGGGCACGAGGTCTGAATTCTATTTTGTACTTCGAGACATTAGGAATTTCATATAATTTGAATGGGTCAAGATGAACAATACCATGTAGAGGAGAAGAAAATGTCTAAAATAATCAAACCTTGAACTCTAAAATTTCAAAGGTCAACTCGGTTCAACCTAGATGTGAACATCGAAAACATGAAGTGGAAAATTATGAAGAGTCTGGATTTCAAAGTCTAATTTCAGACTTCTGAATTTCAGGGATTTTGGGATTTAGAGAGGGAAGCTTGATGAATATTAAAATGACTTGGAGGGTAAAAATCTGAAATCCCGATGCAAAATATATATGAATTCACCGAGCTTGAGGGCCAAGGTGTCATAGGGTAGGTGGAGGTTGCCATGTGGAGAGTTCAAAGATCGGGCCAATGTCATGTCATGGTTCCACTGGGTAACTCGAGAAGATAGCATGAAATGGTGGACATGGAGGATTGAAGAAGGAAAAAAAATTAGAAAATTCATTGGGATGCTTAGCCAATCCCATTTCAAAGGTGGCCAATGCAATGCAGAGGACACATAAAGCCGAGCCAATGGGGTGGTGAGGCCCAAATTACAAGGAGGACGGTTTTAAGGGGCTCGATCGGGTGAAGACATAAGGTGGCTTTTCGATGTATGGAAGACAGGAAGGTTTTGAAGTTGTCTTGAAATCTTAAAAAAATGTTTTCATAGAGCAAGTCAACTATGAAAATGGTGAGCGAGGATGAATGGTTGAGAGCCAACATTGCTCAAGTGTTTGGTGGGTTTCACGGGATTTCCCAACATGGGGAATAAAACATAGCTCTTGTTATCAATCAAGTGGTTAGTGGAGGAGTTTAGGAAGGACGTTATAAATGCAAACTATAAATCTTAATGTAGAGATCGCTGAAAATCTCAAAGGTGAGTTAGCTCAATAATGCAAAACCATACACATGCCTGAAAACACTAAAACCCCCTTTCATAGAGATGGTCATATCTTGAATACCAGTGTCCAATATTTGCAAAATTATAGTCAACAAAAAGGTGGAGGAAAAATCTACATGATGAAGCCATAAAAAATGGGTTTTTGAATTTTGGAACCCCAGAATTTTAAGACTCCCGAAACCCGAAATAGTGTATCTTGAGCTGACAACTCACATTTTTGCAAGATACAAGTCATTAGAGAGCTATCTCAAAGATACATAACATGAAACCATAAAAAGTGAATTTTCAAAGGTTTTATACCTCTGAAAATGGTGAAAATGTAGTGTTAGGGTATGTGGGGGTGTAATTAATAAGGGTATGGGCATGCTTTCTTCTTCAATGGGAAGATATGGGTTTGCAAGCCTCCCATCCTTTTGTAGGTGTCATGATGGATTTTATAGGTGGTTGAGGAATATTTTGGTTTTCTCTCTCTCTCTCCTAAAAAAATCTTCCTATAAACTTTAAAGGGGTTTTATTATTCAAAGAGTTGGTCATTTTTCTCTCTATGCGCCCTTCTTGTTTTCATATATGGGGCTTCAAGCCTTCCTCCTAAAAATTGTAATGGTAATTCTTACCTCCTATTGATGAAAATTTTACTCGCATATTCTTGAGAAATAAAAATCCATGTTCTATTTTAATCTCTCTAACCTCACATGATCTTGATTGTTCTTTCTTGCCTCTCATTGCTATCAAGTTTTCTGTGCAAACTAATGTTTCCATTTTAGGTTTTGGTGTTGTTGTGTTTGTTTTGAATGGTGTAATGTGTGCAATTTGGTATGTGGTGCATGACCACCCTCTCCAAGTGCATTCTTCTCCATTTTTAGACAAGGAGAGTGATTGAAACTCCTTTTCTTTATGTATCACCTCTTTTAGAGTTTGTTTTATTTCATATAAGTTTTTCTATCTTTCTCCCCTTGGAAGTTTAGTTTAGGTGTAGGTAGTATGTTTTCTTACATTAGGAGTAGTTTTGGTAGGTAGGATTAAGAAGAGAAATCAGACTTCTCCAGAGGGTTATCTCAATTTGGCAAGTCCCACATCTTGAGGGATAACCCCATGTTAGGAAATCACACTAAATTCCCCATTCACAACTTGGCTATTCGAGGGGTGTTGTGATTTTTCCACAAGGATATTGTTGAGGATTTCATTTATAGAATATTATTTTCTATTGCATTACAAATGATATGGGTTAGATAATTGATGTTTGATTTTGAACTTAGTGTAAGGTTGTTTCATTTCTTTACATTTGAAGCTCCCACCATTATCTCGATATTATGGTATGGGAGTTCCAAAGTGGAAAATGATTTGATTGAGGATGAATTTGGATGTAATAATTCCAAACATATTAGTGAGAGGCATGGCTTCAACCCACTTAGTAAAATATTTTTTGTGTCTTTAATGATGAAGACATGATCATTTTCAAACCGAGGAAATTTCCCAATATAACTCAATCCCCATATATTGAAGGTCCAAGGAGATACAATAGCTTGCAACTAATTTGGAGGGGAATGAATCAAGTCATTTTGATATTTTCAACATTTGCACTTTCTAGTAAAGACACAAGCATCGATTCTAGTGTAGGCTAGTAGTAACCCATATGTAGGCACTTGTGTGTAGTATCATGACCGATATAATGGCCACCACAAGTGCCCCCATGTTATTCCTCTAAGAAAAGTGGGACCTCATATTTTTTAATGCATCAAAGTATGGTACATTTGAAGTTGTGATCATAAAATATGTTGTCCTTAAGTATGTAATTTAGATCATTTTTGTATATGTGTAATCGTGTTCGAGGATCAATATATTCTAGGTAGGTCTCGTATTGTATGAATTAAAATATATCATCATACTAAGGGTCATTCGTAAGGCCATGTGGCTCGATTTGATATAATTCCTACATGTCTCAAAGAGGTGAAGTGGATGGATTTTGATGGATTTTAATAAGAGTATCATCTTGAGAATCGATGTGACAAAAATTGGGTGGAATATGTGGCCACAAAATCAGCTAAGGAATTATGTTCGCATGGGATTGATTTAATTATAAATGAAGTTAAGTGTGGTATTAACTCCTAGACTAATTTATGATAAGCTTTAAGGTTTTCACTATGACATTGATATGCACCACTAACCTATCAATACACTAACTGAGAATCCCCTAAGGTGTGGAGATAGGATACTTTCTTAGCTAAAGTAAATTGTATGCCTGATATAAGAGCCTTATATTCTACAATGTTATTGGTGATTTCAAACTCAAGTCGATAAGGAAGAGGGAAATCCTGACTAGAGGGATAAGTGAGTACATAGCCTACCCCAGCTCCTTGGAGGAAACTTTTCCCATCAATGAAAAGCATCCATATATACTCATGGAGATCAATGGTGACCTCCTCCTCAATGATTGTGGCCATTGGTTTGGTTTTAGGTGGAGGAAGCACTTCATCAATGGCATCAAAGGACTTTACCTCAAGATCAGTCGTAAATATATAATACTAGTTTTTATGGAAATGGTGTTGCTTATGTCATTAATGAAGAGGATGTCCTCATCGAGTAGTGCATCATAAATAGGCTTAGAATGATATGGATGTAAAGAACTAATTAATTCCCTCATGACTTGGAATTTTACCACATTTCATGTGATTATACAGAGGTAAAATTACATTAGAGGATCATCCACTTCCCAATATGATCCATGGGGGAGGATAGTGTGGGATAATAAGTTCTGCAAGGGATCTATATAGATAATGAGGTAAGATATAGTGATGTAACTTTGTAGCTGCATAATATATGGATAGGCAAGCCCTCTCAATGGATGTATATTGTGCTTCATAGTCTAGTAAGTCTTGACTTACATATTATATGGCACGATTCTCACCTTTTTGTCTTCTGTGCCAACATTTTCCCTACGAGACACAAAAGTGGAAGATGTATATAGTAGCAAAAGGTCAACTGGAGAAGGATGTTGTAAAGTGGGTAATGAATATAGAGATTGTTTGTATTGTAAAATTCTTGTTGAAATTCCTTGGTCCATTATAGTTTGGTAGATTTTTGAAGAAGACTATTTATGGCATGAGTTTGATAGGTAAACTCGTGGACAAATTTTCAGATTTCCCCAATATTTTTGAGGAAATTGTGTATGTTTTTTATGGAAGATGGTCATAGCATGTTGAGGATAGATTTAATAATTACTAGGTTGACATTGATACCATGTTTAGATACTAATAATCCTAGGATTTTTCCTCGTGTCACCTCAAATATGAATTTTTCGGGATTAAGGTGAACCTTGTATTTGCGAAGGCATTTTAAGGTAATGTCTAAGTCATGATTGTGATCATCATTGCGTCAATATTTGAGGATTAGATCATCAATGTATACTTTGACTATTTTATGTATGAGGTCATGAAATATGTGTGTATGGCATGTTGATATGTTGTGTCGGTGTTTTTGAGTCCAAAGGGAATCTTTACATAATAATAGGTCCCCATTTTGTAGTGAAGGTGGTGTTGTGTTGATCTTTGGGAGCAATTTGAATTTGGTTATACCTTGAGAACCCATCCATAAGAGATAACATTTCATACCCTGTTGTGGTGTCAATGAAAATTTTGATGGAGGGTACAAGGATGTTATCCTTATGAAAATAAATGTTAAGGTTTATAAATTCAATGCAAATGCATATGGTCAACATAACATTCTTTTGAACCAAGACAATACTAGAAACCCACTCGAATATTCTATTGTATGAAAAAAATTGTGTCTAATATTTTTATGATTTCTTTATGACATAAATCATAAATCTTAGGAGGGAACTTCCATATATTTTCCAAACAAGAGCATCTTCATGATAGGTGATGATATTGTGGAGAAAATTTCAGGAATAATTCTAGGAATATCGACATATCCCCATGTGATTACCTCCTTATGTTTTGTAGGATGTTTATGTGACACTCATGTAAGTGAGGAAAGTAATAATTAAACATGAATACATGAGGTATCATCATCAAGCTATACACTAAGGGTTGATTCATCCAACATGGCATTTTTCTCTTAGAAATGATATGAGGCTTTAGGTAATTTGGCTTCTTCATCCTAGCTAGGATCGATAATAGCAACATAATCATCAAAGTGCATAGGTATCTTAGAAACTTTTCCCAACTTATGATGATTCGAGGGAGTTTATCTTCTCAGGAATATAGGAGTTCTAGAATAGCATTTTCATTGCCAAGGGTAAGGAGAGGCCCATGGTATTCTACATCAATTTCTAGTGATGCATATCATCTATCATCTCTATGTTTCCTAGATTTGGTTTTTCGTACATATAATACTTGTTATTCAAATAACTCTCCTAGTTATTTGGATAACTAATATAAATAATATGGCTCTCGCTTCCTCATTCAAGGTTACGTGCGCAAACAAGATCACTTGGCACATTCCTTTGGTCACAGTTTCCTGTTCACCCCTTTCTTTTCACTCCTCCTTTGCACCTCGCACCTACTTCAATAGGATAATTCCTTGGCCCTCTCATGCACCACGCCCATTACTTGGTAACAGTTTCATCTTGACCATATGTTCTCTACTCACTATTTTTCCTCTTTTCCCCATACAACACGCATGTTCCCTTCTAAACCTTCCTCCATGTGCCCTTCCCTCACACCCTCCTTTTCACCCTTCTTTTGCTAGATCTTATTCTAACATACATGAGTGTGTCATGTGTAACTAGTCAAAGCATGCCAAGAGGATTTGAATTCTTGAAAAAATCGATCAGTGACACGTGGTAGAAATGACAAATATTTGCATAGTTTTCCATCATTTCAACTAATCCACACGCTCCACGTGTTTTACGTGCGCTGATGACTCGACATCTTCCGAAAGATGTATATTTTTATACAGAGCTCAAATCGGTGCATGCTTGGACTTGTCGAAAGCTTCTAACATCAAGCATTCTGATGCTGATTCAAATTCAAATTCTTGGTGGATCTAGTAGGTGATAAATGGGAAAACTTATTTCTGAGAATTGATGAGTAGATCTGATTGCTCCACCACTGATTTGATATGATCCACCCTCCTTTATTCTTCAACATGACAAACAGGCTTGGGGAAGCATATTTCATAGATCTTCAGGTGGATTTGTAGGCATTGAGTGCTTCTTATTGGTGGTTTTGTTTCAAATTTGAATTTTCCCTCCTTCCCTTCTTTCGCCATGGATTCATCTATAAATACAAGAGAAAGGATCATTTTTTATGTTGGACACTCTAGATCCTTACGTGTTTCTTAAGAACTCCATACTTTCTATATTTTGAGTTATAAACCTCTAGATCTCGGCTCTTTCGTATGGATATAGGCCTCCTTCATCATTGAATAGATGTTGTGCATTTATGGAAGTAATAGAAGCATTTTTGTGACTATTCTCTATCCTAACGTGTTTTCATTCCTTCTTCTTTCCTTTTCTTTTGCGTTGTGTGTTGGTTGTTCTATTTCAGGTCCCTTACAGTTCTTTATTTAGTTGTGTTCCATGAGAATGATTTGGTAAATATGTGTTTCTTTGTGTTACTCATGCCTAGCCTCCTTTCATGCATTTCTTTTCATTCTCACTCAGAACAGATAGTGTTCATCCCTCTTTTCTAGTGCTATCACATTTTAGTGTAGTTTCCTTTCATGTTATCCTTCTATCCCTAGTCCTTGGCATCATTAGCTTAGTTTTCCCTTCCAACACTAGGAGTAGCAATAGTAGTAGAAATAGATAAAGGAACCGGCCTTCTCCAGAGATCTGTCCTAAGCATGCAAGGTCCCACAACTTGGTGATGGTTCCATTGTGGTCTCAAACACCTCATCCCTTTTGAGATCTAAGATGCGACACATGTTTGAGAAACCAACAATACATCTAAGGTGGCCTCTTTGAGTATAGAATCAATCTGTGGCCATTCTAGGAGCACAAGAACCATTTTTAGTATAGAGGATGGATTAGAAGTTGTTAAGGGTGTGGAGTTATCTTGGGAGAATGATGAAAATTATAGTTAGATATTTACTCTATAACCCAAGGAGTATCAAAGAGTGGTGGATTAGAGAGAAGAATGTAAAGAAGTGTCTCTTCCTCATCCTCATTTTCACTAGTATCATAGATATCATTTTGTAAGAAGAATTGATGGTATTAGTTTCAATTCAAGAAGATTTTATTTGGGCCAAGGTATGATGGTAATGCAATACTTCTAAGTTCCTAGACTCAACTTGTGAAATGATGTAATCTTCATCAAATGAAATCCCTTTTTCTTCATGGTCAACTACTTCCTCCTTAACTCAAACATTGATCTTTCAAAAATATGTTTTTAAAAGGGGAGGGTGATGAGAAAAGAGCTATGTAATTTGTAACTCAATATATTCTAATTGGTTGAAGGTTGAGGTATCACTCGTTGGCTCCTCCATATTAGTTTGAGGTCAAAATCGATCTTGGGGTAAAAATGCCGAGGTAATCAATGCATATCATCCGATAACCTATTTTTAACTATGTTTTATAGATCATTAGGTTAATCATCATCTAAATCTACTAATGTAATTTAGATTTTGGACCTAAGTTCAAAGAACTTTGGGTAGGGAATACTTTGAATCTTATGATTATTTGGCATTAGAAAATGGTATTAGGATCAACATCGTTCATAAAGAATTGAATATTATGGATGAATTTAATACATTGGTACCTGGATGATTTTACTGGGTACATGTGATGTGTCCATGTTCATCCCAATAAGAGGTTGTAAGAGAGAGGATGATCTAGAACTATTAGTTTGGTGGAGACCATTTTAGGTCTAATTATGATGGGTAACTAGATGCATCCTATGGGTTTTGTTTGGTTTATTCAAAATAGTGACAATTCAAGTGGGTAGGCTTAATGTCATCGATAGAATATATGATATTCTTGATGAGGAGAAATAAGCTAAGTTAATTATCGATCCTTCATCCATGAGGATCCTATGCACTTGTGCATCATGAATGATAACACTAATGAGTGGGGATAGATCATCTACACATGAATAGAAATTTTTCAAGAATCATGTCATCCTCGATAAACTCCAAGGCTAAGAAACCTAGACATGAGTTTTGTAAGGATGATCTTGTAGTTTCTATATCATGGATTTCTAGATTTGGGGATGTGGTGGGAATCTTGGAAGCCATATGGGAAGGATCCTCAAATATTTGCAAGTGTTTCAGGATAAACCTTCAATGTGAATCCAAGGTAGGCATGAGCTCCATAAAAGGTATTTTCTTGTAAGGGATTTTATCTCATCTAGAAAATTCTAAGTAGGCTTAAAATAGATTCCATAGTGATATTGTAGTAGTGGCACAATGGAAGACATATCTAGATGTGATGATTGTTTAGTTAAAGTTATCTTGTCAGAAGAAGGTGGGATAATATCTTTAGTTGGTAGTTCTAGTGACACAAATGAGTATAGGCTCGACTGTAGGAGCAAGCTACGTCATTGATGGGTCTTGGGAAGTATCAATCAATGGTGAATTATTAGACTATTGTTTTGGATTTATAATGGGATCCTTATGGGTAGGTTTACATATATAGTTTACCTTAGTCGTATTGACATATTGATAATAAATGATGTTTTTATCATATGAAGGCTCTATGGTTCCCACGATATTGTTCATGGGGATTTTATGATGTTTATTTTGATGGTTGGAGTGAGATTTCTCTAAATATTGATATTTCTCATAACACTCTTGTATAATGGAAGAGTAATCAAAAGAATAACAAAGGAATAAGTCAAGATTTTATTTATTGAGATCCTTAAAATAATTGTGAGAGTGTCCTATAGTGGAAAGCCACCAACAAAACATATCACCCCTAAAATTAGGCAATGCCTATTTTGAATGAGGAACTATTAGTGGAGTAGGAAATATTAAAGGAAGTTCAACATGAGATAAAGGAGTATGAAGGGATAGAAAAAGAGATTCATGATTTCCTCCCATTCCTTTTTCTCTTGGAGGATTCAAGGGATGATTACACATGTCATTCTTTTAAGCTTAGGATGTGAATTGGAAGTGCATTTGAATTCACACATGATATGGTCTTGTATTTTTCTTGTTTAATGGATTCCTCTAGTGTGTTGGGAGATAAGGACCTAGCTTAATATTGGAGAATAGGTGTAAGGGAATTAATAAATATTTGACATAGGCTCTTATTATCAAGATTACGATTACCTTTTATGGAAAATGTTTTCCATTTATTAAAAAATCCTTGGGTAGATTTGTGAGCCCCTTTCTTAATTTTTATGAATCTTTGTAGATTGTTTTCGAGGAGGTCTTATTGTTGAAATTGAGAGATGAAAGCTTTGACTAATATTTTTAAATCAAGTATCGATTTCAAAGGAAGATAGTTGTGACATTCTAGTTCGTTACCTATGAAAGCATTTTCTAGAAGCTTAGTGGTTGTGTAGGTGTTTGTTTGAATCCATTCTTTGAATATTTTGCCAAAAATTTTGGATAGAAGGGTTGGATTCATGGATCTATCGTAAGAGACAATACGGATAGTATCTCCCAAGTCTCATGACAACATTATATAGAGTTAAAGGTTTTATTTTGGATAGTTTGTAGCATCTTTCTTCGATTGGTGGAGGAGGAATATGATTCCCATGTGCATCCACCAAAAGGGGGTATAAGAAGGAAATATAGGAACCAAATTTTGAGATGCTATCTGCAACATATGATTTTTCATTTGGATCATGCTAGTTGTAGCGGTAGGTTGGGACAAGGCCACCTGATATAGGAGCTTGACTATTACCATATTAGGATCCACAGAGGATGGCCTTTGTTTGTTGGTATTTGTTCGTGATTTTCATGTTCATGAGTGGGGGTTTTGTGAGATTCATTCTAATCAGTCCTTTAGGGAGGAGTTTAACCATGATATGGTAATCCCTAGTCAAGATTGGGGAATGGTCATTTCCATGGCATTTGTAGATATCTTTTAAAAATTTATATCCTTATCGGGTGAAATACATATTATTGGTGAGATTATTAATGAAAAATCTCAAATCTATTTTCTCAATCTCAACCACATTACATTCTACTAAGTGACCCTACTCGATTGATCAATGGGGCAAGGTTGGGATAATAGAGTTTCATGGGTGAGATTAGGGTGACTAGGAATATTAGTGCTTATAGGATGAGAACTAGAGAATTTGGGAGCATGGAGAGGAGATGTGGGCACAATGTAATATCCCGTGGATAAATTTAGAGGGTTTAATTGTGCCAAAAATATCATTAGAGGTAACATATTTGTAACTTGGAAGCTGAAAATAAAGATCTCCAAATCTATGGTTTAGAAAAAAATTGGCCCTATCGAATGTTTAAACATGGATCGATGGTGTAATGAAGAAAAATCATAGAGGAATAGATAGATACAACCTTGCCAAAAATTTTTGCATAGGTGTTGAAGGCTTCTAGGGAATGCTAGAACACAATTCGACATGATCGTTTGTGCAAGTGTGCTTGCATAGGGAACAAAGTTATGTGAAAAATAATGTGACAAAAACAAACAAGATCACCCCTAAGTGATGTTGTCTATGCAGACATATTCTTAGGTTTTTAGGATTTCTAGAGGCTTAGATGAAATTACATTTAAAGATGGGGGATTTTAACAAGTTTTTCTTAATCAAAACATCTTTAAGATTCACATCAGTTCATAAGAAATTTCTCAATAACTTACACTCCTAAATCATTCGTTCTACAAGGGTATCGATGCAACGAGTAGTAGAGGTGTGCATGAACCGGCATAAAATGGGTATATTTAAAGGTGCTACAATGAGTGATAGGGTTGTATATCTGGAGGGTGTTAATCCATATAATAGGTCAACCTAGGGTTTCCAAGGCCCATAGTCAAGATAGAGGAGAGAACCCTACTAAGATATCGGTAGTTGGGTGAGGAGAGGTATGGATCAATAATAAATAATTCAACTCGAAATGAAAGTAAATAGAGTTAAGGATATGATCATGAATAAAATTATAATGCTAACTAGTAAAACATATGTAATACTAAGCTAACGTAACACAATGAGGGAAGGAGATGAACTGATCTATGTAAAATGAAAAAGATGGATAGAGCACTCATATTGTACCTGTAGGGTGGTCACTGATGCATCTATCTCTCTAGAGAAGTAGCACACTAAGAGAGAATCTCTATTAGGTGGAGAAGGGGAACATCATTATTTTCTTAGATTCACTATAGATGACTAAATAGTGCAAGTGTAGCGACCTCCCAATTAGTTACCGAAAAATCAAACTTTTTGTTTAATTTTCTAAGATAACATGATTAGGAAATTGGCTTACTGTCAATTTATCATCCTTAACTCTAACTAAAAATTTAAAACCAAATGTTACAATAATTGTAATACACCAGTAGTAAACACTATTTATATAAACTACATTGCAAAGAGTAAAATAATAATTCAATGTTCATTTTACTCCAATTTTTGTTCTAAAAAATATACTCATTTCAAATTCTATACTCGATTCATAATTACATTTCACCTAATGATTAAATTTACTCATAGTTACTTTCAAAACATTGTTTCATAATTATCACTTTCTCATTCATTGCTACTAGTAATTCATTCATACAAGTCGTTGACTCATTTCTGGTTATAAATCAATTTGTAACTATGTTTTGTAATTGGGTTTACAATAAAAATATGATTCATTCCAAATGTATACAATAACAAACCCTCAGGTTACAACATAATATACAATACATAATGATTATTACAATCTTCTACCAACTTGTAGAGTATATCTGGATATGAGTACAAGAACAAACATTCGATACATGGTACTGAAAATCAACTAGAGATCATCTGAAGTTGCATAACCAATACAAGAGGTGAGAGAAAGCATCATTGGAACACTTTTCCTCCAACCACAGACCTGGTGGTCTCCCGCACATCCCCTGAATACAAGAGGAGTGGCCCTACCCTTCAACAAAGTGAGTAGATATGGAACTGATGTGGTAAGAGAGTGAGTCATCTGTGTAATATTAAGTTTTCACCTACCCTCTGGTATCTATGTGAAAACAGTGAACTAGAAAAGGATGTATATAATACTCCTAAATAACAAATGTTAATGTTTTGCTTGTGGCCACAAGACTAAAGGAAGGTAGGTACCTCCTACACATTCTCGCTCTAAGCATTGGGGTTGTCTTAAGAACATCAAAGTCTATAGACCAAGGAATTTACTCTCATCCCATATGCACTGAGAAAATATGAGCACTGCCACTTGGCGTGTCATGTTCTCATGTTCACACACCCTCATCAAAGCTAATGTCAACTCACAATCTTGAATTAGCTTACAACACCATTGATCTCCAACATATATATTCATACATATACATGAAACACATCACATGGTGGTGGAGTTATGTCATACCCCACAAGTTTCCTATACTGGTTGTGGAGAAATTCATGATCCCTTTTCCCTCTAGTATGGCATTCAATGACAAGGAAATGTAATAATGTCTAATTACTTAACGATTAGGGTTTACACCAAATTAGATGAAGACTCATGTTTATTTATCTTGTTAAGAGTATGGGGATAATATAATAAGTAGTCAACCACTTTTAGAAATGAGCTTAGGTTACATATATTGTTTAGTCACAATATAATATACGGTGTATGATGAGAAATCAACAAAACGAGTTCCAAATAGTGGAAAGAGTGAAAGTGTTTTGAGTTGATATAATAAGAAAAAGACTAATAGGAAGATTAGATTGATCATGAAGTATTCAAACGTACTTATTGTGTGATAAATTAATCATTATATTGGTAGGAGGACTATTCCCAATATGGTATGGTACCTTTGTTGGCTAAAGTATTCCATTTTTCAATTAATTTCACTATATAGAAAACCCTCTTAAATGAAAACTAAATAGTAAGAAAATTTTAAAATTAAAAATTACTTGACTATAATTAATCACTATACTTTAATTCTTAATATGATAATCTAGTACATTGTATGATAACAAAATAATAACAATAAAAAAATGAATAGTTGAAATTTAATTACTCAATAAAAAAATATGTTTTATTTAATCATTAAAATTATCAAGTCATAAATTAGATTTTAATATATATATCCATAAAGTAAACCTTATTAAAATACTTGAAGTCAAATTCCAAGAAGAGCTAATTATCTAAAGTGGATAAAGATTATAACAATTACACATTAATTCAATTGGTTAAAACTATATAATAGTTAATTAGATTGGTAAATAAATTTGCCCATAATTTTCCAGCAAAATAAATAAATTTAAAAGTATATAATAGTTAATTGGATTGGTAAATAAATTTACCAATGAGATTTTCTTAAAATGCAAGTGTAAGTGTAATATTCCACCAATGTATATAAGTTTAAAACTATATAATAGTTAATTGGACTAGTAAATAAATAATAAATAGATAGGTTAAACCATATGTTATCCTATTTATTTATTTTGTTCTTTTTTTTTATTTTTAAAAGAGGATTTTCATATTTGGGCATTACCTAAAATGCACAAAGAATTTTAGCAGCACCAAATTCATAAGATGGCGATGGAAAGATCCAACCAAAGGTGTTATATATATATATATATATATATATATATATATATATATATATATATATATATATATATATATATATATACACCACAGAGATATCGTTAATATTTAGATGTTGGGTTTTTATTTTTAATTTGTTTAAAGTAGAATAATTAAATAAATCCCTCGTCATTTCTATTTTTACTTTGATTTAATTCACAAGAAGAAACACTAGGATAAATAAAATTCTTTAAACACAAACAAGAAATATATAGAAATAGAGGAGGAAAATAAATTTATAATTATATAATTTTTCTATTAGAGGGAGTTTCATGGCTGCCCGTACCTTAGTTATTTTGATGCTTAAACCAATCCCAAACCCTTCTCTTCGTCCTCCTCAAACACTCTGCTTCTTAGGTAAATCAATTCTCTCCTGATTTTTTTGAGGTACCCTTCTTTTACTCTTCAACCTCTATTTAAATTCAACCGGCCCATCCTCCAAAATGTATTAAAAGATTTGGTTGAAAATTTTCAATGTTATTTTCATATATTAAATGGTATAGGAAGATTGTCATATTTTTAATTATGATATTAAATATCATTATTGCCCATTCTTTATTGGGTTGCACTAAATTTATTACAATTGAATGTGTTGAATAATATGAGGGTTCTAGAATATTAAATGTCAATATTCCTCGTTCCTTGTTTGGTTGCACTAAATTTATTACAATTAAATGTGTTGAATGATATAAGGGTTCTAGAATAGTAGTTATTATTATTATTAGAATATGAAAAATCACAATTTTAACTTGATCGATGTAATTTAATATTTAATATTATTTAAGAGAAATTATTTTCTTAAATATAATAATGGTTTAATTCTTTATATCTTGGATTATTTTTCTTTGATGTTGATATATGGAGTATCGTGGTGATTTCATTCACCTACATATTGGGATGAAACTTATATGTGGTCTAGACAAGTCACTATGATTAACACAAGGGACACTAGATCCTAGGATCAACACATTGTGTTTAAATATCCATAGAAGATTATGCAAACAAATTAAAACCAACTTACCCTTGATTTCTCATTGTTCTCCCTAAAGGTCTAGATACTGCTAATCCTAAGGTTAACAAGTTCACATTTGTACAGTCTCTCATAC
The DNA here is from genome assembly GCA_018340775.1 of Taxus wallichiana var. yunnanensis. Lineage (NCBI taxonomy): Eukaryota > Viridiplantae > Streptophyta > Pinopsida > Cupressales > Taxaceae > Taxus > Taxus wallichiana. The sequence continues at coordinate 74,947,724 of CM031235.1, read as the reverse complement.
CATTCCAAGTTCCATATATATTTACTTCTTCTCAATGATACTCTCCCTCTGTTATAAGGGTGAATGTCCTTTGTACACTTTACACAACACTCAAAAAGATATGTGTTAGGATTAGAATGATAAATCACATCATATGTAATCAAGCACTTGTCCATATTCATGTTCCTTCTTAATAATTTCAAAAATAAAAGTAGCTTAATATATTCATCCATAATCATTTAAAATCTAACATAAAATCATAATCCAAATTGAAATTAGAAGTACACCATATTTATAGTTATAATCACTCTCATGATAAGTTTCCACATGGAAAAAGTACACCAATTGTTATAATTAAATAATAAAACATCTACTTGAGGATTCGTGGATGTGACATCCTTCCCCACTGAGAGGAAGACATTGTCCCATGGCTACTAACACAAACAACTAAACTACTCAAAGAGATGAGGAAATTTATTATAGACTTAATGTAAGTCATACCATGTAGCACTCTCCTTAGAGTATTGGTCCCAATTAGACCTTACACTAGAGACTTATCTATTTCATAAATGAACCTTGCGAGTCTCAATAACCCGTATGGGTTCCACATAACTACTCCTAGATCCTACAACTACAAGGATTTCTAATCAATAACATGAGTGATATTAGCATGATATTTCTTAAGCAAGGATACATGAAATTCATTATGGATCTTAGCTAGAGATGGTGGTAGAGAAATTTTGTACGCCACTGGATTAACAACTTCTATAATATCAAAGGGCCCTACATAACGTGGGGCAAGTTTAGATGCCTTCCCAAACTTAATGGAACTCTTCTTAGGTTTTAATCTAAAGAAAACCTTGTCTCCTTTTTCATAGGTTATGGGTGTTCTTTTTTTATTAACATAACTCTTTTTCCTATCTACAACCTCAAACAATCTCTTTCTAATTAACCTCACTTTTTCTTCCATCTCTTGAAGCATCTCTGGCCCTACCACAACTCGATCTTCTTTCTTGTCCCAACTAATAGGAGTGCGACACTTCCTACCATAAAGTGCCTCAAATGGGGTCATGCCAAGAGTGGATTGGTTGGAGTTATTGTAAGAAAAATCTACTAAAGGTAAGTACTCTTCCCACTTGTATTGTTGGTCCATACAGTACATGCGAAGCATGTCCTCTAATACCTGATTCACCCTCTCTGTTTGACCATCAGTCTCAAGGTGGTATGTTGTGCTAAAATTAAGATTTGTTCCCAAAGATACAAGTAAAGTTTTCCAAAACCTTGATGTCATGTGAGTGTCATAGTCGAGATATCATCTTTTATGTAACTCCATGCACTCTAAATACCTCGTTAACCAACATTCATTTCAATATTGGTGATTCATCCTTTAAATTTATAGGAATGAAGTGTGCAACTTTGGTGAGTTTTTCAACAACCACCAAGATAACATCATGTTTTTTCTTAGACATTGCAAGTCCTTGAACAAATTCCATACTAATAACTTATCATTGCCAATTATGCACATCATTTAGATAAAGTAATCCAGATGGGTGCACGTGCTCTTGATTGACTCATTGACACTCTAAGAATATTTTCACAAAAAAGTGGCATCTCACTTCATTCTAGGCCACACAAACAACTATTTAATATCAACCATCATTTTTGTCACACCCAAGTGACCTGAATAGGGAGCACAATGTGCTTCCTCCAATACTATGGTTTATAAACCACCATGGTCATGAATATAAATTCGACCATTGAATCATAGGAATCCATCTCCATCAATTTGGTAGCCCTCATATTTATGATCTTAGTTATCAATCTTAAGGGCAGCCTTGACCTATCTCATAAAAATCATCTAACAAAGTAGTTGATATAAACTTTGTTGTCTAAATTTAGTCTTCACAATAGTTATGGAAGTGATATGTCAACGATAACTAAAGGAATAAACCATATTATTCTCTTTTCCCTTGATGTGGCTAACATCAAATTCATATTCACTCAAAAATTATAACTAACGTCATTTACAAGCCTTTAGATTAGGTTGTGTGAAAATGTATTTAAGACTCAAATGGTCATTCTTAAGCTCGAATGGCTTCCCAAGTAGGAAATGCCTCCACATCCACAATGCATGAACAATTGCAATGAGCTCTCTAATCATGGGGTGCATAATTCAATTCTCCTTGCTTAATATTTCTAGATTTATAAGCAACCAAATGATTATCTTACATCAAAACACCCCCAAACCCTTCATCTGATGCATCTGTAATGACTGTAAAACTTCCATTTGGATAAAGAATTTTCAAAATCGATGTCGTTGTCAATTTTTCCTTTAAAATTTTGAAAGCTTTCTCACTATTTTATGTCCATACAAAATTTATGTTTTTCTTTTGTAAGGAGGTGATGGGACTTGCTATCTTCGAGAATCCTTCCACAAATTTCCTGTAATATCCTGCTAATCCCATGAAACTTTAAACTTCGTGTACATTATTTGGTGGACACATTTATTTGTATCTTAGATGGGTCAACTATTATACCCTCAGCAGAGATATGATGTGCCCAAGATATTGCACTTATTGTTGAAGGAAGGAACATTTTGACAATTTTCCATAAAGTTTGTGTTCCCTCAATCATTCTAGTACTAACCTCAAATGCTCAAGATGTCCCTCCTCTGTTTTAGAGTATATCAAAATGTTGTCTAGGAAGACTAACACAAACTTATCCAAATAATATCTTGAAAACATTGTTCATTAGATTCATGAATGTCGCAAGAGCATTCATAATCACAAATGGAAGTATAGTGAACTCGTAATGCCCATAACGAGTCCTGAATGTTGTTTTATGAATATCTTCCCTTTGATTCTAAGTTGATAACCTGACCTCAAATCAATTTTTGAAAATATTGTTGCTCCTCACATTTGATCAAAAAGATCATCTATGTGTGGCAAGGGGTACCTATTTTTCACCGTAGTTTTGTTTAACATCATGTAATCAATGTAAATCCTAAGAGTTCCATCCTTCTTCTTTACAAAAATTATTGGTGCACCCCAAGGAGATACACTAGGATGGATCAATCCCTTAGCTAACAATTCTTGCAATTGGGATTTTAACTCAAACAACTCAGTTGTAGTCATTCGGTAAGGTGCTTTAGACTGTGGCTCAGATCCAGGAAGGATGTCAATGGAAAAATCAAATTCTCTACGAGGTGGGAGTCCTAGTAGTTCATCAAGAAAAATATCATGGAACTCTTGGAGAAAAGGATAATCCTCAATGGATGGTTCCTTCTCGTCTTCCATATCTTGGATATGCACTGCATACATGATGCACCCCTTTCTCTTTTCCTTTTTTAGTTGCATTGCAGAAATTTTCCTAAGGCTTATTCCTCTTTTGATTCCTTGAATATATACAACCTTACCTTTGTCATCAAGGCATGAAACGGTCTTGGTGAAGCAATCGACCTTTGCACAATGTTGCCACAACTAGTTAACCCTAAGAATTACATCATAAGAGCCCAAAGGTGCAACATATAGATTAATTGTAGTCACAAATTCAGTAAGTTATAACTCAGCTTCAAAGATACATTGCTCTACCTTCCTCTTAGCTTGGTTTCCATATTGGACTGACCATGAATTAGCCATAAAACTAGCATTTCTAGGTATTTTATTTAAAATTTCTAGGGCTACAAAGCTTTATGTTGCTCTTGTATCTATCAAAACTAAAATAGGGTAGAAAAACAATTACGATGCCATAATAGGAGTTACTTAATGGTCTTCCTAATGGTTATCAACTCATACATGAATCTGTTGTTGGAACATTTCTCGTTGATTTTGAAGTGGAGCCCTATTGTTTTCCCCTATCAATTTTTTTGGACATTGATTAGCATAATGATCTCCTCCACACTTGAAGCATCCTTCCTTTGGACCCTTCATTCCTGTAAATTTATTGTCATTTCCACCTCTTCCATTTTCATTATTCTTGTTCCATTACAAATTCCATTACCATTTCCATTCTCGTGTTTATGCCCATTAGTATTTATGAAATTACCACCTATTTTGAATCTCTTCCTTGCACCTATATTCCCATGCTTATTACCCCTCCAATTCTTCTTTCGAAATGGAGTGGAGTTAAAGGGATGTTGAGATTGATTTCCTTTTTCCTTAAAATCCCTTCGTGCTTCAAACAAGGTCTTTATTTTTGTTTCTTTTTAATGCCTTCTCAAAGACCTATTCCATAGTTGAAGGCTCATGAATATAAAATTTTGCACCATTTGGGGCCTTAATTCCAAAATGAATTTTCTAATCCTGAATATTTCATCTTTTTGATATTGTGGCACATATTTTAGAAGTCTTGTGAACTTTTCCCAATATTTTGTAACTGTCATGCCTCCTTGCTAAAGGTTTTGGAAATTAGAAATATTTCTATCAAAAAAAGTTAGGGCAACCACCTCTAATGTCAAAATAAAGAGACAAACAACTCCCAAGTGATGTTCTTAGGAGTGAGATTTCATTCATCATTTATGTTGTTCCATCATGCAGATGTTTCTCCAAAAATTTGATAAGCACCCCAAACTACCTTTGTCTCCTCAAAAGAATTTGAAGTTCAAAATATTGTTCCATCTCTATGAGCCATGACTCAGCTCCATCTCCTAGAGAGTCTCCCTTATACTTAGGAGGGTGAATCCTCTTCAAATCCTCTTCATGATTAAGTTCTTCCTCTTCCTCATTGTCTTCTTCTCTCTCATGTTCACTATGGACCCTCTACTCTAAGTGAGTTACCCTATCTTTGGTTTCCATAAGCATACCTAATATTTGGTCTAACTTGTCATGTTGGCCATTATCGAGATAATCGTTATTACCATTTTCTATTCCATTTCTCATCATTGACATTTTCTCAACCTTATACAAAATGTAAGAAACACATCTTATATTTACATGTTATGAACACCATTAAGCTCAAGTATTGAAACTAGCTCTGATACCACTTTGTAGCGACCTCCCAATTAGTTACCAAAAAATCAAACATTTTTTTTTCTAAGATAACATGATTGAGAAATTAGCTTACCATCGATTTCTCATCCATAACTCTAACTAAAAATTAAATAAAAATGTTACAATAATTGTAATGATGGCTAGGAAAGAAATGTCTGAATGTTTATTCAATGCATTTGTAAAACAAAACATGTGAGCCATATATAGGTTGCAGAGAAGAGAGGAACATGAACAGTTAAATAATTGTTGACAACTAACAATGTATTAACTTATTAACTAATGCGCTAACATTCCCCCCCTTAATACATTGTTCCTACATATGTACCCCTAAAAAATCAAACTTCACCTTGCCGAGAGGCTTGGTGAGAATATCTACAACCTAAAAATCAGTAGGGCAGTACTCAAGATGAATTTGGTGGTTCAAGACCTTTTCACGAATGTAGTGACATTCGACCTCAATATGCTTTGTTCGTTCATGAAAAACAAGATTCTTCACAAGTTTCAACACACCTTGATTTTCGTAGTGAATGATGGGAGGTTTCTCTTCAAGAATCCCTATATTTGCAAGAATGTGACGTAACCAAATCACTTCACACATAGCTCCTCGTGCGGTGCGGTATTCAGCCTCAGTGGATGATAGAGCAACAATAGTTTTCTTCTTGCTAATCCACGAGATAGGCCCAGATCCGAGATGAAAAACATATCCTGAAGTGGATTTCTTGTCATCAACGGATCCTACATAGTCTAAGTCTATATATCCCTGTAAGAAGAACTGAGTGTTCTTCTGATACTCTAGACCAAAGTCAACTATACCTCAGACATATCTCAACACATGCTTTGTTGTTATCCAATGACATTTCTTTGGCTCTTGCATAAATCTAGTGAGATAGCTCACTATAAAGCAAATATCTAGCTTGGTATAAGTCAAGTAAATGAGACTCCCCACAAGCTTCCTGTAGTGAGTACCATCTACCTGTGGTGAATCCTAGAATCTAGATAATTGCAAACCTTTTTCCATAGGTGTGGACATTGGTTTACAATCTGACATTCCATACTTCTCCAGGAGTGTCTTGGCATATTTCATCTGGGAGACGAAGATATGATTCTTCTTCTACCATATCTCTAAGCCAAGATAGTAGTGAAGTAGCCCCAATCAGTAATGTCAAGGATTTCTTCAGATCATTCTTTACATCATCCACAAGATTGTCAGAACTTCTTGTGATCATAAGATCATCTACGTACAAAACTAGAATGAAAATCTCTATTCCTACCTTCTTGATATACAAATTTGTATTTGAGGGGCTACGAGTGAATCCATGCTACAATAGGTGATCATCAATTTTTATATACCATGCCCTAGGTGCTTGTTTGAGTCCATAAAGTGACTTTATCAGATGACATACCTTGTGTGGTTGATGCTTGTCTACAAACCCTTCAGGTTGGGCCATGTATACTTCTTCTTTTAGATCACCATTCAAAAAGCACTCTTGACATCCATCTGCTGAAGTTTCCATCCATTTTGTGTTGTCAGTGCCCAAACAACTCTGATGGTTTTGATCTTCGCAATGGGTGCAAAGGTCTCTTCATAGTCAATTCCTTCTTGTTGAGCATAACCCTTTACAACAAGTCATGCTTTGTGTTTTTCGATTGAACCATCTACCTTATATTTTGTTTTGAAAATCCATTTGCAGCCAATGGATTTCTTACCTGGAGGCAGATCGACAAGTTCCCACGTCTGATTCTAAAGTAGGGAATCATATTTAACATCCATATCCTATTTCCACTGTGGTTGGTCTAATGCCTCATGAATAGTGTCAGGTTTGGTGCTATCAACAATTGAACTCATGAGTGCAAAATTTACCTCATGTCTAGCTTGACTTCATGTTCTAACTCCCGTAGAAGTGCCTAGAAGTGAGTTCAGGTGTGCATCCCTAATAGTATTTTGGACCCATTTCATACGTTGGTGTGTCATGATGTGAAGATGTGTTGTCCAGTGTGCCTAGATCAATGAAAAAGTCTCCACTCAACTCTTCTTCTCTTTGAGAAGAGTCATCTTGCCCATCATCTAGATGTGTGAGCAATCTATGTGACGAGGTCGATACTGGATCTCCATTGTGTGGCAGGGAGTCAAAGGATGACTCATCACATACTACATCTCGACTCTCATAGATCTTCTTTGTCTCAAGATCCATGAGACGATATTCCTTTGGGGTAGTACTATACCCCAAGAAAAGACATGTCAGTGTTTTTGGATTGATCTTCTTCTTTTTCTCATCTGGAACATGCATATATGCAGTACAACCAAAAACTCTCAAATGATGAATAGAAGGTTTATGACCAGTCCATACCTCTTCCGGTGTCTTGTTCTACAAGATCTTCATGGGTGCCCGGTTGAGTAGATACACTGCTTTTTCCCAAAACGCCCATCCTCCAACTTGGCGGTGGAGAGCATACAATGAGCCATCTCCATGACAGCCCTATTGTGTTGCTCGAAATCCCATTTTGTTGGGGAGTGTAGGGTGCAGTCAGATGTTGTTGAATGCCATGCTGCTTCAGGTATGCTAAGAACTTCTTTGATACAAATTCCCCCTCGATCTAAGCGGAGGAGAAGAAGAGGATTCCTAGACTACTGGTGGCTTCTTGGTAAATGTTTGGAAATTGGAAAATGCCTCACTTTTCTTCTTCAAGGAAAATATACCCACATTTTCTATGAGTAATCATCAATGATGAGCTGGAAGTATTCAAAACCTTGGAAGCTAGCTGGCAAGGGTCCGCACAAATCGGTGTGTACAACCTGAAGATGCTCCGTAGAATGATAAGAGCTCTATTTGAATGGACCTCTATGTTGTTTTCCCGCAAGACATCCCGAGCAAATAGGTAAGGAATGGGAGAGTGGAGGAAGCCCTCTTACCATTTCCTTGGCAGCCGATGATGCGAGCCCCAGCGAGAAAGATGACCATATCGAAAGTGCCATAGTGTAGTGGACTTGTCATTGAAGCAGAGAGAGAAATGTTAGATGAAGTGACCACATCCAGTGTAAATAGACGGCCCTTCATAAATGCTCAGAGCAATTATTGAGTCTCCCTGGGAAATGATGCAGGACTTGACCCCTTTCTCAACAAAGAATTCAACCTACATTTGATGATTAAGAAGTTGACTCACAGACAAGATATTTGAGGTCAAACCTGGAACATATAGCACCTTTTGAGTGTACATCTTCGTGTCCCAAGAGGAATGATGACATCACCAATCCCTGCCACAATATACTCTTGATTATCTGCGATGGTGATCCGATCTCCAATGGGCCGGTCACTTAGGGTATGGAACAACTTCTTATTGTCCGTCACGTGTTTGTTTCCTGAATCAATCAACCAGAAACTTTCTGATGGCTGTGAAGTATGTGAGACTAGGACAATGTCCAAATGAGTTATGTCTGGAACCTCTTCATCGGAGGTGGCATCCTGCTGAGCAATAATGTGACCTTTCTACCTCTGATTACGAGCACGCCATCGGGATTTCTTAGAATATCCTTGGCTAGAAGTGCTCTCTTTGCCAGAGTTTCCATACTTATGACCATTGTAATAACAGTTCACAGTCATGTGCATATCCATGGAGCAAATGTGGCACCATCGATCCACCTTGTTGTTCTGCTACTTCTGGGGTGGCCATTGTGGTGGCCACTGAGAAGGTTGTTGGTGAGGATGATGCTTCTGATTATGGGGGCTGATTGCACTTTCTGAGCCTTATGTTTTTTCCTCGTGATGAGAGCCTTGTCTTAGAAGGCTTCTTGAACATTCTGAATGGCTTCTTCCTTCTGGAGATAATTCACCAGTGTGGTAAAACTCACCTCCTATTGAGTGATGGTCAACATGGTGATCGAAGTCTCAAACCGAGAAGGAAGAGCTCACAAGGTGAGTGGGACTAGCAAATTTTCATCCACCGGTTCACTAAGAGCAGAGAGTTCTACACGTAACTCGGCCACACGCCACAAGAAGGCTTCTACTAATTTTCCATCATGCATACTCATTGTGTGAAGCTTTTTCTGAAGATGCAACTTTAGTCGTATTTTTGCTTTATAGATGGTACACAATGCGCTCCATGCCTAAGAAGAAGCGTTGCTTCTCGAATGTAAGGTTGAACCTCATCAAAAGGCTCAGGTGATGAGCATTAGTGCTTTTGCATCAGCCTTTTCATACTTATCCAACAGATTAGCATCTGTGGGAGGGCGTCTTTGCCAGAAATGATCCCCCAAAGATCTTCAAACTAAAGAATCATCCGCATCTTGGTTTTCCATGTGGCAAAATTTGGCCCTTTGAGAGTTGGGCATCCGATAGCAATATGTTTTGCAGACATTTTCAAAAACTCAAAAATTATTTTATTTATTTATTTATTTTCAAAAATGGTACAATGCTTACTGAAGGAACCTATCTTGAAGATGGGCTCTATAGGCTCGTGCAGTGAGAGACGATGAATGCTCCCGTGGGTGTTCTACTTCACGTTCATCATCTGCATCATATCCATGTTCAATTTCTTGCACGAATCCATTGTGCTTGACATCAACGTCAAACCAAAAGTACTCCAATAGTTCTCGGCACACCATCTCATCAAAGAGAATATTCCCGAAGTGTTGCAGAGCTCGTTGACCAAAGTAAGAATAGTCCAACGGTGTCTTCGTTGTCATCTCAATGCCCAAATATTTGGTGCATTGCTCGTGTGGTGCTTTTTGCATCTAAAATTTGAGACATACGCACAGGATGTTTCTTCCACGTTATCTTTCACGTGGATTTGTTAGATGAGATCTAATTCACTCAAAAATAGCTATTCACCAAAGTAAAATGGCCTAAAATAGATCTTTCTCTTGGTGTCTCTTCCTTCTCTAGGTCATTGTCCAATCTCCACGCAAAGGGATGATCTTTTGTTTGGCTTCTCCATCAAATTTATCCTCGCAGGTTTCTAGGACGTGCAGAATCTCCTCACATGAGGGACCACTCTCTCTCACAAAGGTAAAGAGGACAAAGAGAAATAATGTTGTTTTCTTCAATACATGTTTCCACTTTCAACTTTCAATCCTCAGACCTAGCAAGTTGAATCTTCACCCTCCATGCCACGCATAGGAGTACAAAATGCCAAAACTAATACCTCCACGCTAAATGAAGCATCCAAGCTACTCAAAAATAATATCTTCATGCAAAACACCAAAAATGTCACTTTAATTTCTCCACTTCAATGCAGTGCTTCTCCACCATTGTTCAAAAAACATGACTCCATTCATGAAAAAAGCTCCATGTGTCAATGCTCTTGGCAGGTAAACAATTTTCCACGCAAGTGATCATGCCCTCCAACTATTTGTGATTGGCTCGATACCAATGATGGCACTCCAAGAAATGTCTTAATGTTTATTCAATGCTTTGTAAAACAATAAGATGTGACGCCTTTATATAGGCTCACGCGAGAGAGAGGAAGGAACATTTAAATAACTATTCACAACTACAATGTATTAACTTATTAACTAATGCTCTAACATGTAATGCACCAATAGTAAACAATGTATATAAATTACATCTAAAAAGTAAAATAATAATTCAATGTTCATTTTACTCCAATTTCATATTCTAATAAAATATACAAATTTGAAATTCTATACTTGTTTATAATTACAATTCACTTATGATTAATTTACTAATAATTACTTTCAAAACATTGTTTCATAATTATCACTTTCTCATTCATGATTCCAATAATGAAGTTGATTCATAGATATATACAATTCCAAGACTCAATTCTAGTTATAAATCAATTGATGTAAATATGTTTTTGTCCTACTTTACAATAAAAATTTGATTCATTCTAAATATATAAATTCAACCAACCTCCTCCCTAAACATAATATATAATATAATGATTATTACAATCTTTCTACCATCTGTAAGGTATATCTGATATGATACAAGAGAAAAAATTTGATATCATGCCAAAACCAACTCTTATGAGATCATCTAAAGCTACATCCTTTCAACCAATACATAGAGGTGAGAGAGATGCATGATTTGAATGTTTTTCCTCGAACCACATATTCCTTATACATCCCAATTTCCAAGAGGATGGCCTTTTTGCAACGAAGTGATTAGATATAAATTATATGGTAAGAGATTGATTCATCTACCTATTAATTAGATGTCACTTACCCTCATCTATATGAAAATAATGAATGACCGATAAGGATGTTTATAATAATCCTAAATAACAAATTTTAATGTTTTCTTGTTCCACTATCACTAAAAGAATGATTACCTCTACACATTCCCGCTCTAAGAATTAGGGTTCAACTATATTGAAAGAATAGAGTCATAGACCAAGGAATTTACTCTCCCATCCCATTTTATGCACTAAGAAAATATGAGCATTATTTCTTGTCATGTTATTGTGTTTACACACCAAATGTAAAGATGATGTCAACGCACATGATCTTGAATTTTCTTACACATTATTGATGAAGATATATTTATAGATATACATGAAACATGTCGTATGGTGGTGGATTTATCATCAACCCCACAAGTTTCCTATAATTTTGTATGTCTCGAAATTCATGATCCCTTTTCCCTTCTATATGGCATTATAATAAGGAAATGTAATAATGTCTAATTATTAACAATTAAAAGTTTACATAAATTGAATTAGATACAAATTAGATGAAGACTGTGTTTATTTATCTTCCCTAAGAGTATGGGGATAATATAATAAGTAGTCAACCACATTTATAAATGATTAGAATACATATATTGTTTAATCATAATATAATATACACGTCATGATGAGAAATCAATAAAACGAGTTCCAAATTATTCCAAGAGTGAAAGTTACTTTGAGATATAATAAGAAAATACTAATCATACTATTAGATTGATTGTGAAGTATTCAAATGAGTAGATACATTAATCATTATATTAGTAGGAGAACTATTCCCAATATACGCTATGTTATCTTTGTTGGCTAAAGTATTCTATTTTGTCAATTAATTTCACTATACAACAAACCCTCTTAAATGATAACCTAGTTTAGGTAAATTTTAAAATTAAAAATTTTTATTTTGTTTAATCACTATACTTTATTAATATAATTGATACAATGAATAGATTTTATTCAATGCATATATAACAAAACAACAAGCCCAAATATATATAGGCTGTGTGGGAGGAAAGAACAGTTATAACCACATAACTATTTACAAACAAACAATGTATTAATTACTAACTAATGTGCTAACATTCCCCCCCTTAATACATTTCTCTTACAAATGTACCCCTAAACAAATCAAACTTCACTTTTCCGAGAGGCTTGGTGAGAATATCTGCAACCTGAAAATCAGTAGGGCAATATTGGAGCTGAATTTGGTGGTTCAAGACCTATTCACGAATGTAGTGACATTCGACCTCAATATGCTTTGTTCATTCATGAAAAACAAGATTCTTCACAAGCTTCAACACACCTTGATTATCACAGTGAATGATGGGAGGTTTCTCTTCAGGAATCCCTATATCTACAAGAATGCGACGTAACCAAATCACTTCACACACAGCTCCTCGTGTGGCGTGGTATTCAGCCTCAGTGGATGAGAGAGCAACAATAGTTTTCTTCTTGCTAATCCATGAGATAGGTCCAGATCCGAGATGAAAAACATATCTTGAAGTGGATTTCCTGTCATCAACGGATCCTGCATAGTCCGAGTCTGTATATCCCTATAAGAAGAATTGAGTGTTCTTCTGATACTCTAGACCAAAGTCAACTATACCTCAGACATATCTCAACACATGCTTTGTTGCTATCCAATGACATTTCTTCGCTCCTGCATAAATTTGGTGAGATAGCTCACTACAAAGCAAAGATCTGGTCTGTATAAGTCAAGTAAATGAGACTCCCCACAAGCTTCCTGTAGTGAGTGCCATCTACCTGTGGTGAATCCTGAATCTAGATAATTGCAAACCTTTTTCCATAGGTGTGGACATTGGTTTACAATCTGACATTCCATACTTTTCCAGGAGTGTCTTGGCATATTTCATCTGGGAGATGAAGATATGATTCTTCTTCTGCCATATCTCTAAGCCAAGATAGTAGTGAAGTAGCCCCAAATCGGTCATGTCGAAGGATTTATTTAGATCATTCTTTACATCATCCACAAGATTGTCAAAACTTCCTGTGATCACAAGATCATCTACGTACAAAACCAGAATGACAATCTTTGTTCCTACCTTCTTGATATACAAATTTGTATCTGAGGGGCTACGAGTGAATCCATGCTATAATAGGTGATCATCAATTTTTATATACCATGCCCTAGGTGCTTGTTTGAGTCCATAAAGAGACTTTATCAGACGACATACCTTGTGTGGTTGATGCTCATCTACAAACCCTTCAGGTTGGGCCATGTACACTTCTTCTTTTAGATCACCATTTAGAAAAGCACTCTTGACATCCATCTGCTAAAGTTTCCATCCATTTTGTGCTACCTAGGCACAAACAACTCTGATGGTTTTGATCTTCACAGTGGGTGCAAAGGTCTCATCATAGTCAATTCCTTCTTGCTGAGCATAACCCTTTGCAACAAGTCATGCTTTGTGTTTGTCAATTGAACCATCTACCTTATATTTTGTTTTGAAAATCCATTTACAGCCAATGGATTTCTTACCTGGAGGCAGATCGACAAGTTCCCACGTTCGATTCTGAATTAGGGAATCATATTCAACATCCATAGCCTATTTCCACTATGGTTGGTCTAATGCCTCACGAACAGTGTCAAGTTCGGTGCTCTCAACAACTGAACTCATGAGTGCAAAATTTACCTCATGTCTGGCTTGACTTCGTGTTCTAACTCCCATAGAAGTACCTGGAAGTGAGTTCAGGTGTGCATCCCTAATAGTATTCTGGACCCATTTTAGACGTTGGTGTTGTTGTTGCTGATGTGAAGATGTGTTTTCCAGTGTGCCTAGATCAACGAACAAGTCTCCACTTAGCTCTTCTTCTCTCTGAGAAGAATCATCTTGCCCATCATCTAGATGTGTGAGCAATCTATGTGACGAGGTCGGTACTGGATCTCCATTGTGTGGCAGGGAGTCAAAGGATGACTCATCACACACCACATCTCGACTCTCGTAGATCTTCTTCTGTCTCAGATCCATGAGACGATATGCCTTTGAGGTAGTACTATACCCCAAGAAAAGACATGGCAGTGTCTTTGGATCGATCTTCTTCCTTTTCTCATCTGGAACATGCATATATGCAGTACAACCAAAAACTCTCAAATGATGAATAGAAGGTTTACGACCAGTCCATACCTCTTCCAGTGTCTATTCTCTAAAGATCTTCGTGGGTGCCCGTTGAGTAGATACACTACTGTCTAGACTTGCTTCTACCCAAAATTGATCCTCCAACTTGGCGGTGGAGAGCATACAATGAGCCATCTCCATGATAGTCCTATTGTGTCGCTCAGAAATCCCATTCTATTGGGGCATGTAGGGTGCAGTCAAATGTTTTTGAATGCCATGCTGCTTCAGGTATGCTAAGAACTTCTTTGATACAAATTCCCCCCCTCAATCTGAGCGGAGGAGAAGGAGAGGCTTCCCAAAACTACCGCCTGTGGTGTTTGGTAAAAGGTTTGGAAATTGGAAAATGCCTCACTCTTCTTCCAGAGAAAATATACCCACATTTTCCGTGAGTAATCATCAATGATGAGCTGAAGTACTCAAAACCTTAGAAGCTAGCTGGCAGGGGTCCGCACAGATCGGTGTGTACGACCTGAAGATGCTCCGTAGAATGATAAGAGCTCTGTTTGAATGGACCTCTATGTTGTTTTCCCGACAAGACATCCCGAGCAAACAAGTAAGGAATGGGAGAGTGGAGGAAGCCCTCTTACCATTTCCTTAGCACTGAGCTGATGCAGAGCCCTAGCAGAAAGATGACCATATCGAAAGTGCCATAGTGCAGTGGACTCTGCCATTGAAGCAGAGAGAGAAATGCTAGATGAAGTGACCGCATCTAGTGCAAATAGATGGCCCTTCGAAATGCTCGAGCAATTACTAAGTCTCCCTAGGGAAATGATGTAGGACTTGACCCCTTTCTCAACAAAGAATTCAACCCGCATTTGATGATTAAGAAGTTGACTCATAGACAAGAGATTTGAGGTCAAACCTAGAACATATAGCACCTTCGTGAGTGTACATCTTCGTGTCCCAAGAGGAATGATGACATCACCAATCCCCACCACAATATACTCCTAATTATCTATGATGGTGATCCGATCTCCAGTGGGCCGGTCACTCAGGGTATGGAACAACTTCTTATTGCCAGTCATGTGTTTACTGCACTCAAACAATCAACCAGACACTTTCTGATGGCTAAAGTTTGTGAGACTAGGACAATGTCTAGATGAGTTGTGTCTGGAACCTCTTCATCGGAGGTGGCATCCTGCTGAGCAACAATGTGACCCTTCTGCCTCTGATTACGAGCACGCCATTGGGATTTCTTGGAATATCCTTGGCCAGAAGTGCTCTCTTCACCAGAGTTTCCATACTTACGACTATTGTAATAATAGTTCACAGTTGTGTGCGTATCCATGGAGAAAATGTGGCACCATCGATCCACCTTGTTGTTTTGCTGCTTTTGGGGTGGCCGTGGTGGCCGCTGAGAAGGTTACTGTTGAGGATGTTGCTTCTGATTCTGGGGGGTTGACTGCCCTTTCCGAGGCTTATGCTTTTGCCTCGTGATGAGAGCCTTGTCTTCAAAGGCTTCTTGAACATTCTGCATGGCTTCTTCTTATTGCTAGAGATAATTCACCAGTGTGGAAAAACTCACCTCCTGTTGAGTGATGGTCAATGTGGTGATCAGTGTCCAAAACCGGAAGGAAGAGCTTGCAAGGTGAGCGGGACTAGCAACTTGTCATCCACCGGTTCACCGAGAGCAGAGAGTTTTACATGTAACTCAGCCACACACCGCAAGAAGGCTTCTACTGATTCACCATCATGCATACTCATCGTGTGAAGCTTTGTCTGAAGATGTAACTTCATCATCAGATTCTTGGCTTCATAGATGGTACACAACAGTCCATGCCTAGAGGAAGTGGTTGCTTCCCGAATGTAAGGTTGAACCTCATCAGAAAGGCTCAGGGTGATAAGCATTAGTGCTTTTACATCGGCCTTTTCATGCTTAGCCAATAGATCAGCGTCTGTGGGAGGGGCGTCTTTGCCAGAAACGATCCCCCAAAGATCTTCAAACTGAAGAATCATCCGCATCTTGGTTTTCCATGTGGAAAAATTTGGCCCTTTCAAGAGTTGGGCATCGGATAGCAATATTTTTGGAGCAGACATTTTCAAAAACTCAAAATTGTATTTTATTTATTTATTTTTTTAAAATGGCTACAATGCTTACTGAAGGAATCATCCCAAAGATGGGCTCTATAGGCTCGTGTAGTGAGATGCGAGACACTCCTGTGGGCATTCTACTTCACGTTCATCATCTGCATCATAGCCACATTCAATTTCTGCACAAATCCATTGTGCTTGACATCGAACGTCGAACCAAAAATACTCCAATAGTCCTCGGCACACAATCTCATCAAAGAGAATATTCCCAGTGTTGCGGAGCTCGTTGACCAAGGCAAAGAATAGTCTAGTGGTGTCTTCATTGTCATTGCTCAATGCCCAAATATTTGGTGCATTACTCGCGGTGCTTTGTGCATCCGAAATTTGCAACATACACAGCCGGTTCTTCCACGTTCTCTTCGTTGGCAATTAGATCTTTCGCACTAGTTGGTGCTTCCACTCAATTTGTTTACTACAGGTCACTACTTAGACTGGAAATTTGTAGGTATGAGATCTTCACACAAATGTCTCCAGTGTCAAATGTCTGCCGCAATCGAGATCAAAACAAAAACAAGCATTTGAAGCATGTGCCAATGCCCAGTTTCCACGCACAGGTCTGCAGTGTTTGTTGACACTTCTCTAGATGCCACGCTTCTCCAAATTTTATTCTCACTTCAAAAACTTTGCACAACCCCTCCTTGGTCGCTTTATTTTCCAATGCAGGTTCAAAAACACCAAAACAGGTTTCTTCCCCATGTGCCAAGCAATATGAAGGCAGAATAAAACACGCAGGACCTTTTCCTTCTTCATGGGGCTCCTTAAAGGGCTTCCTTCCAAACACACAACATAGAATAACATAGGATGATGGCTCGGAATGAAAGTCTAGATCTCCACGCGGCTCTCACACAGGGACTCGTTCCAACTTAGGAGAATGCATGCAACACTTCCTCGTGGCTCACCAACACTCCACGATCGTCAGTTGTAGCCTTCTTTAAAGCACATAGCAAATTCACTTGGGCTCTGTCTTCATGCAGCTCGATACCAATGATAGCATAGGAATAGATTTAATTCAATGCGTATATAACAAAAAACAACAAGCCCAAATATATATAGGCTGCGTGGGAGGAAAGAACGATTATAACCAGTATAATCACATAAACAAACAATGTATTAATTACTAACTAATGCACTAACAATAATAACCCATTACTTTGTATGATAACAAAATAATAATTCAAATAAATAAATAAAAACTTAAATGAATAGTTGAAATTTAATTACTCAATAAAAATTATGTTTTATTTAATCATTAAAATTATCAAGTTATAAATTAGAGTTTAAGTAAAAATAATAATTCTTTGATTATATATCCATAAAATAAACCTTAATAAAATATTTGAAGTCAAATTCTAAACTCATGGTTAGAAGAGCTAATTATGTAAAAGGGATAAATATTATAACAATGACACATTAATTCAAATTGTTAAAACTTTATAATAGTTAATTGGATTGGTAAATAAATTTGCCCATAATTTTCCAAAGAATGTAAACAAATTTAAAACTATATAATAGTTAATCGAATTGGTAAATACACTATAATTTTCGTGTAAATAAATTTAAAATTATATAATAGTTAATTGGATTGGTAAATAAATTCACCCATAATTTTGCAATGTAAATAAATTTAAAACTATATAATAATTAATTGGACTAGTAAATAAATAATAAATAGATAGGTTAAACCATATGTTATCCTATTTATTTATTTTATTTTATATTTATTTTACAAGAGGATTTTCATATTTGGGCATTGCCTAAATGCACAGAGAAATTTTAGCAACGCAAAAAAATTCATAAGAAGATGACAATGGAAAGATCCAACCAACTATATATATATATATATATATATATATATATATATATATATATATATATATAGTTTTATACCACAGAGATACTAGTGATATTTAGATGTTGGTTTTTAATTTGTTTAAAATAGAATAAATAAATAAATCCCTCATCCATTTCTATTTTTTACTTTGAGTTAATTTGATATTTAAAATTAAATTAGAAAAATTAATTTATTTGAGTCTTTGGAAAACTATAGAAATAAAATAAACTAGAAAATTTTGAATTCCCAACTAAATTCCCAACCACAAAGATATTATATTGTATACACTCACAAGGAAGAAGCACTTGAATAAATAAAATTCTTCAAACACAAACAAGAAAGATATAGAAATAGAGGAGGAAAAGAAAGAAATATATATATATATATATATATATATTCTATTAGAGGGAGTTCCATGGCTTCGCGTACCTTAGTTATTTTGATGCTTAAACCAATCTCAAACCCTTCTCTCAGTCCTCCTATAACACTCAGCTCCTTAGGCAATATCAATTCTCCAACGCACCAATTTTTTTGAGGTGCCCTTCTTTTACTCTTCAACCTCTATTTAAATTCAACTGGCCCATCCTCCAAAATGTATTAAAAGAGTTGGTTGAATATTTTCAATGCTATTGTCATATATTAAATGGTATGGGAAGACTGTCATATTTTTAATTATGATATTAAATGTCATTATTGCCCATTCCTTATTTGGTTGCACTAAATTTATTACAATTGAATGTGTTGAATAATATGAGCGTTATAGAATACTAAATGTCAATATTTCCCATTCCTTGTTTGGTTGCACTAAATTTATTACAATTGAATGTGTTGAGTAATATGAGCGTTATAGAATACTAAATGTCAATATTGCCCATTCCTTGTTTGGTTGCACTAAATTTATTACAATTGAATGTGTTGAATAATATGAGGGTTCTAGAATAGTAATTATTATTATTATTATTAGAGTGTGACAAAGTCACAATTTTAACTTGATTAATGTAATTAACTATTTAATTTTATTTAAAAGAAATTATTTTCTTAAATATAATAATAGTTTAATTCTTTAGATCTCGGATTATTTTGCTTTGATGTTGATGTATGGAGTATCGTGGTGATTTCATTCACCTACCTATTGGGATGAAACTTATATGTGGTCTGGACAAGTCACTATGATTAACGCAAGGGACACTAGATCCTAGGGTCAACACATTGTGTTTAAATATCCATAGAAGATTATGCAAACAAATTAAAACCAACTTACCCTTGATTTCTCATTGTTCTCCTTGAAGGTCTTGATATTGCTAATCCTAAGGTTAATAAGTTCACGTTTGTACAGTCTCTCATACCATTTCAGGTTCCATATCTATTCACTTCTTCCCAATGATACTCTCCCTCCGTCACAAGGGTGAATGTCCTGTGTACACTCAACACAACACTCAAACAAGAGATGTGTTAGGATTAGAACAATAAATCACATGATACGTAATTAAACACTTGTCCATATTCATGTTCCTTCTAGATAATTTCAAAAATAAAAGTAACGTAATATATTCATCCATAATCACTTAAAATCTAACATAAGATCATAATCCAAATTGTAATTAAAAGTACAACATATTCATAGTTATAATCACTCTCATGATAAGTTTCCACATGGAAAAAGTACACCAATTATTATAATTAAATAATAAAGCATCTACTTTAGGATTCCGGATTTGACAACAAGCAATCCAACCAATAAGAAGAGTGTCCAATCCAATCTAAGAAAAGTGCAAGATGAATCAAGAGTTAAGGAGAAGATGCGAAGATGGCGCAAAAGAGTAGAGTAGGCGGTAATTCCTTTTATTATGGCTTACTCTCTTTTGAATGTGAAGATGAGGTGTGTATAATATGACGCCATCATTCGTGGGTGATGGTGTAGGCTAGGAAAAACCTAACACGCCACCATCACCCATGGGCGATGGTGTCGGCAAGAGATGATAAATGTCATGCAAAGTGAAAATAGGTGACGTGTTTCACATGGACATGGGTGAACAAGGTGCCAAGAGGTGAGATACAAGCAAGATGTCATGAATGTAATGTGTATGAGATCTAAAGGGACAAGGATGACTAATGCAAGGACAACTAAGGCTAGGACCAAATAATGACATGCTCTTTGTGTATTGTCTCTAACCCATAATGGTTACGTGAATAACCATTCCCCATTCCCGTAGGCCCCTTAAGACATCCACTCAAGAAATAGATGCATCAGGGACCCTAATCTACATAAGGAAATTGTTAGTAACATGTATGAAAGATGAAAAGTGAAAAATTAGGTGTATACGAAGTGCAACTTTGTGTAAATATAGAAGTAACATTTTGTTTGGGGGCATTGGCCATAGGTTTTTGCTAAGTATTATGTTTATGCATGGAGTGACTAAGTTGAGTTTTGACTAAGTATAAATGTGCACAAGAGAGGATTTGTGCAAAATATGGGAGCAAAAAGAAAGTGTTGCACATATATAAGTGCACACATAATTAGGTAGCCAACGTTATACTTATTTGATCTAAGAATCACAACAAAAAATCTAGAGGGGTCAAGGAGGAGTGTCTAAGAAAAGCATGGTTTTTGTAGATAAATACACGACTCAAAATGATCTTCTGTCTTAGGAAATAAAATAAAATAAATTTAGGGTCATGATTTTATAATGCAAAGCATGGTAGAGAAGGTGCCTATATAAACCATCTTGCTAGAATTGAATGAATATAGAGAGAGAATGAATGAGAAAGAATATTAATGGAGATCTGATGCAATATTATTATACAAACTTAGATTTACAAATATTATGATAGATGTATTATTTAGTAATATATTCCCATAATACATGTTTGACTCACTTTATTCACAATATTTTTATAAATGGTTGTGAATCATAATCTACTTTAGATTGTTTCAATGTAATACATAAATATATCATGATGAGTAACCAAATTATCAATATAACTCCAATTTCTCATCCTATTTCTCTTGTTATACTTTGAATGGGTACTTAAATAACCAATTTAGTTCATATGTAGGTGTATAAATTGTTTGTTCATATACACTACTAACATAGAGTTGTTAAGCTCAACACAAATAAAACCCAAACAATGGGAAGAACCTCTCAAAGTCCATTTCACTTGACATCACTAGTAATGATGAGATTGAAGGATTAATTGAGCTCCGGGTCAGTTCAAACGTCTAGAAGAAAAGACACGGTCCGCATCACGTGCGATCTCGAAGCCACAAAATATCATCTTGACTCTTGCAAAATCAACATTTGAATGTTATCGTACAACCATAAAAATTTCTCCGGTCAACAGCTCACAAAAAGTTTCCAGTCAAGAGCTCACTAAAATTTCTCGAGTCAAGAGCTCTCAAAATTAGCAAGACTGAAGCCAACAATGATACATGTAAAACATATCGACCTGATTTGATTATTATTATTATCAGCGGGGACTACAGATTAGCAGTAATTTTAGTAAAACAGAGTATTCAAAGTGGGATAAAGGAAACCCAACGAAAACCAGAGCTGGCCATGTTAGAAAGGACGGGGCAAGGAGGAACCCAATGCCATTTCCTCCTCGACAAACTGTACATGAGCACCTCAGGCCAACTGATACACGATACACAAACAAATTCCCCATGTCCAAAGCAGTATATATGCTCGTAACTGTGATAACACCCTGAGAAAAACGCGTTAGACACAGTCTCCGGAGCGCAATCCACTTGTCTCCACTTGCTTGAAGTATCATCAAGTTCCCAAATACAGAGGGTCTTGGCAATGCCGTCGGACCCAATCCTCCCACAACAAAAACACGCTCTCCACAGCTCACGAGCCTCCCAAACTCAAGAGCAGGAGCTTCAATCGTCGTCCATGCCGACTGCTCTACATTATAAATCACAACTTCCATCGCCTCCCACGTTATGAAATAGAAGCTTCCTTTGCAGAAAACCGCGTCGCTCCTGAGATTCGATCTCGGCGCCGAATCGATATTTGTGTTCCACCGATCTGATTTGGTGCTGTAAATGGTCGCTCTGCAAGTGGAGACCATGATGAGAACGTCTTCGTCTGCAGCGAGAGTGGCCATCGAAAAGGCGCGGTGCTTTTGCTGGGTTAATGGAGTTACGAGTCGTCTCCATTTTTTAGTGAGAGGATTGCACACGATTGCACAGCTCTCCGTTGTAAAACAGAGGAGGTGTTGAGAGGCAGTCAGCAGCTGCAGATGATGACGACGATTATATGGAAGAAATTCCACGGAAATGATATGCCATTTGTGGGTGAAGGTGTCGTAGGCTCTGCAAATTCTGTAGTGATCTTGCCTGTTAAACATGAGCAGCCACGGCCTGGTGATGTTGTGGGTTTTAAAGCGAAGAGATGAAATAAGAGAGTTGTATGATTTGCAAATGCACTTGAACCTCGCCAAGCTTCCCACCTCTAATTTGGCCACGATTATCTCCAGAATGTGCTCCGGGAGATTTTTCCATATCTCCCGCTGCATATTACTCCTATCCCTCCCCAACAATCAAATTTTTCATATTACTTCCAATAACAGTGGTCTCCTTGTTTCTATATATATTGAATTGCTCCGATTTCGAGTCTGAATCTTTATGCAATTCGCGTTTAACTTGGAAATTCTAGAAGGATAATTATCCACGGACCCCAGTTCCTATCAATGAGGATCGCGATCTTATTTTAATTAACAAACCATTTGACGCAGCAGTCACATCAGCAGAGTCTTATTAGAAAACTGAGCCCGCCATCATCGCATCGCCGCCCTGCACTTCCACACAAACAAACAAATTCACTCGAGAATCTTTTAATATTATATTGCCTCTGGACTTTTACTTTTGTTTATGTATTTGTTATAATGTTTATTATATTTTTAAAAATGCAATACACGCGTTCACTTCTCTTTCTTTTCTTTGAATTTTGGCAACAAAAGAGCACATACCATAAATTATTATATACTAGCAAATTGTTCATGAGTTGTAAAATACGCCCAAGGGTTTAAAAAATTTGTGTAGACAAAAGCGTAGGGCATATATTTATTCGTTTAGGTTATGGTCATATTCGATGCAATGAATCTTTGAATCAAAAAACATGTGTATCTTAATTTCCACTCTAGATTGCAAGTACTATGTCATATGTGTACTGGTAGAAAGTGAACATGTACAAATGACTGTTCCCTAAAAGTTCACATATTTGAGTAGTGGCTAACATGTTTTATAAAGTTTGGACCCCCTATGGTTGTTATACGTGAAAGGGAAGTTGTCTACAACATAATCCGCACTCTCTTCTTTGCGTGCATGAACATTTTTGTACTTCATTAGACTTGTGTAGCGCTCGAATGTAAAAGCAAGTGAGATTTGTATGTTGGTGAGCGCATGAACTCTTGAGATTGATGTAAATGTTAGTATTGTATAATCAACATTGTCGATGTCTAGTGTGGCCTTGTCAAGCATAATCCCTTGTGCCGTGTGGATAGTTAGACCCCACAAAATTCTAAGTGGGATCTAAAAACTTCCTCATGCAACAGAGCCATTGGCAAGCGTGTTGGGTTGACGATATCTCACGGGGGCCCTTGGTAGTTCTTGAAGTCGACAACCAAAAAGGATGAAAAGTCCGGGGTTGTTGTTTTGGATTATACACAACCTCCACAACCTGTCTAAATACCACATTAACCAATCCTGAGTTGCCCCACAAGGTAGATGTTAACATGACCTCTTGTCCTTTACACAAGAACATTTTCGGTCGAGTTGAGTGTCATTTAACTCGACATCACTATATGTCTGTTTCCTTTGTGATGCTTCATATACCTAGAAGGCACAAGGATTTTAGCATCCACTTATTGTGTAAGGTTGTTAACTCTTTCTTTGTAAATAGGTGCTTTACACCTGTGAATCTTGTTTGTTTTTGTAGGCATGAACACCTCTGTACATGACATGAGGAGATTCTAGTCATGCATTGTTGGTTTAACATTTTTTATGTTGGTCAACAAATGTTTGAATTGAAGTTGTGTTAGGTTCAATTCTTATTGTTTGAAGTTTGTATCTAAGCTAATGATTGTGTCAAATTTGTGCCAAAGGGAGTGCCCAATTGATTTTCCTACGTATAGTGGTATGTCATTATCGGGGGAGGCGACACAAGTCACCCACCAATATCATCGAGTAGGCACCGAAAACAATGTTTCTTTATTGAGGGAATACCTCACACAACCTAGATTTTATGGTGCTCATCATTTTAGGTCGTATTTAAACTTAGTTCATCTATGAGAATGTATTCCATGGTCCTCATATGCTCTTGAAAAAGTGTTAGTGGCCTTCCTTTAAGGGCCTTCACTTCGTGGATGGGTATTCGGAGACTTAGTGTATAACAGATGTGTTTATGTTGACCACCCTCTCCAAGTGCGTTCTTCTCCATTTTTAGACCGGGAGATATTAAAACTCCTTTTCTTGGTGTATCACCTCTTCTAGAGTAGGTTTTATTTCATGCAAGTTTCTCTATCTTTCTCCCCTTGGAAGTTTAGTTTAGGCATAGGTAGTCTGCTTTTCTTGCATTAGGAGTAATTGTGGCGGTGTAGGATTAGGAAGAGGAAGGACTTCTCCATAGGATTATCTCAATTTGGCAAGTCCCACAACTTAAGGGATAACCCGTGTTAGGAAATCATACTTTGAATTCCCCATTCACAACTTCGCCATTCGAGGGGTCTGCTGTGATTTTTCCACAAGGATATTGTTGATGATTTTATTTATAGACTCTTCTTTTCCATTGCATTACGGATGATATGGGTTAGAGAATTGATGTTTTATTTTGAACTTAGTGTAAGGTTGTTTTATTTCTTTGCATTTGAAGTTCTCACCATCACATGATATTATGGTATAGGGAGTTCCAAAGTGGAAAATTATTTGATTAAGGATGAACATGGATGTAATAATGCCAAACATATTAGTGAGAGGCATAGCTTCAACCCATTGAGTAAAATATTTTGTGGATTTAATGATGAAGACATGATCGCTTTCAAACTGAGGAAATTTCCCAATATAATTCAATCCCCATATATTGAAGGGCCAAGGAGATACAATAGCTTATAGCTCATTCGGAGGGGAATGAATCAAGTCATTTTTGTATTTTCAAGGTTTGCACTTTCTAGCTAAGATGTGAGCATCAAATTCTAGTGTAGGCTACTAGTAACCCATATGTAGGCACTTGTGTGTAGTAACATGACCGCTACAATGGCCACCACAAGTTCCCCCATGCGCTTCCTCTAAGACAAGGGGGACCTCATCTTTTTAACGCATCAAAGTATAGTACCTTTGAATTTATGATCGTAAAATATGTTGTCCTTAAGGATGTATTTCAGAGCATTTTTGTATATGTGTAATCGTGTTCGAGATTCAATATCTTCTAGTTAGGCCTCGTATTTAATGAATTGACAGATATCATCATATTAAGGGTTGTGTGTAAGGCCATGTGGCTCGATTTGACAAACTTCCTACATGTCTCAAGGAGGTGAAGTGGATGGATTTTGATGGATTTGAATAAGAGTATCATCGAGAATCAATATGTGACGAAACTAGGTGGAATATGTGGCTAATGAATCACCCAAGGAATTATGTTCGCATGGGATTGATTCAATGGTAAATTAAGTTAAGTGTTGTGTTAACTCTAGACTAATTTATGATAATCTTTAAGGTTTTCTATATGACATTTACATGCACCACTAACCTATCAATACACTAACCGAGAATCCCCTAAGGTGTGGGGATATGAGACTTTCTTAGCTAAGGTAGCTTGTATGCCTTAGATAAGAGCCTTGTATTCTACAATGTTATTTGTGATTTCTAACTCAATTCGATAAGAAAGGGGGAAATCCTAACTAGAGGGATAGGTGAGGACATATCCTACCTCAAGCTCCTTCGAGGAAATTTTCCCCATCGATGTGAAACATCCATGTATCCTCATGGAGATCAATAGTGACCTCCTCCTCAATGAGACTGTGGCCATTGGTTTGATTTTAGGTGGAGGAAGCACTTCATCACTAGCATCATAGGATTGTACCTCAAGACCAGTTGTAAAGATATAATAGTATTCTTTTATGGAAATGGTGTTGTTTATGCCTTTAATGAAGAGGATGTCCTCATTGAGTAGTGCATCATAAATAGGCTTAGGAATAAAGATGGGTGCGCAAGAGCTAATTTATTTGCTATGACTTGGAATTTTACCACCTTTCATGTGATCATACAAAGGTAAAAAGAAATTAGGAGGGTCATCCACTTCCCATTATGTTCCATGGGGAGGATAGTGTGTGAGAAGAAGTTACGTAAGGGATCCGTATAAATAATGAGGTAAGTGGTTTGATACAACATATAGTGATGTAACTTTGTAGCTGCGTAATATATGGCTAAACAAGCCCACTCAATGGATGTATATTGTGCTTCATAGCCTTTTAAGTCTTGAATTACATAATATATGGCATGATTCTTTCCTCTTTTGTCTTCCTATGCAAACATTTCCCCACGGTACACGTATGGAAGATCTATATAGTAGAAAAGGTCTATCTAGAGAAGGGTGCTGCAAAGTGGGTAATGAATATAGAGAGTTTTCATATTGTCAAATGCTTGTTCAAATTCTTTGGTCCATTCTAGTTTGGTAGATTTTGAAGAATAATATTTATGGCATGAGTGCGATAGGTAAACTCAGTGGGACAAATTTTTAGATTTCCCCAATTTTTTTGAGTTGTGTATGTTTGTTATGGAAGATGGTCATGGCATGTTGAGGATAGATTTAATATTTGTTTGGGTTGACATTGATACAATTTTTAGATGCTAATAATCCTATGATTTTTCCCTCGTGTCACCCCAAATTTGAATTTTTTGGGATTAAGGTGAACCTTTTGTTTTCACATACAACATCTTAAGGCAATGTATAAGTCATGATTGTGATCATCAATGCATCGAGATTTGACGAGTAGATCATCAACGTATACTTTGACTATTTTATGTATGAGGTCATGAAATATGTGTGTCATGGCATGTTGATATGTTGTGTTGTTGTTGTTGAGTCCAAAGGGAATCTTTACATAATAATAGGTTCCCCATTTTTTAGTGAAGGTGGTGTTGTGTTGATCTTTGGGAGCAATTTGAATTTGGTTATACCCTAAAAACCCATCCATAAGAGATAACATTTCATACCCGATGTGATGTCAACGACAACGCGTTGATGGAGGGTACAGGGAAGTTATCCTTAGGACAATAAAGGTTAAGGTTTCTAAATTCAATACAAACACAAATGGTCGATGTAACCTTCTTTTGAACCAATACAATATTGAAACCCATGCAGAATAATCTATTGTACAAAAAAATTTTGTGTGTAATATTTTGATGATTTATTTATGACATAAATCATAAATATTAGGAGGAACTTCCATATCTTTTTCCAAATAGGAGCATCCTCATCATAGGTGATGATGTTGTGTAAGAAAATTTCAGGGATCAATTCTAGGCATATTGACATATCCCCATGTGAATACCTCCTTATATTTTTATAGAATGTTTATGTGACACTCACGTAAGTGAGGAAAGTAATCACCAAACATGAATACGTATGAGGGATCATCATCAAGATATACACTAATGGTTGATTCATCCAACATAACATTTTTGTCTTGGAAATGATATGGGGCTTTAGGTAATTTGGCTACTTCATCCTAGCTAGGATTGATAGTAGCGACATAATCATCAAAGTGCATAGGTTTCTTAGAGAAGTTTCCCAACTTATGATGATGTCGAGGGATTTTATCTTCTCGGAATATAGGAGTTCTAGAATAGCATTGTCATTGTCAAGGGTAGGGAGAGGCCCATGGTATTCTACATCAATTTCTAGTCATGCATATCATCTACCATCTTTATGTTTCCTAGATTTGGTTTTTTGTAAAATTAATACCCTAGTGTCTAAGGTCACCTCTTTGGGTATGGAATCAACTTTGGCCATTTTAGGAGCTTAGGAACCATTTTTTAGTATAGAGGATGGCTGATAAATTGTTAAGGGTGTTAGAGTTGTCTTGGGAGAATGATGTAAATTATAGTTAGAGATTTACTCTATAACCAAGGAGTATCAAAGAGTGGCAGATTAGAGAGAGGAACATAAAGAAGTGTCTCTTCCTCATCCTCATTTTCACTAGTATCATAGATAGGGGTTTGTAAGAAGCATTGATGGTATTATTTTCAAGTCGAGAATATTTTATTTGGGCCAAGGTACGATGGCAATGCAATACTTCTAAGTTCCTAGACTCATCTTGTGAAACAATGTAATCTTCATCAAAGGAAATCCCTTTTTCTTCACGGTCAATTACATCCTCCTTAACTAAAACATTGATATTTCTCAAATATCTTGTGAAAAGGGGACAAGTGATGAGAAAAGAGTTGTGTAATTCCTAACTCATTATATTCTAAGCGGTTGAAGGTGGAGGCATCACTCATTCGCTCCTCCATATCGGTTTGAGGTGGGAATCGATCTTGGGGTAAAAATACTAGAGATAATCAATGCAAAATATCATCGATAAATTTTTTTAACTATGTTTTAAAGATCATTAGGTTCATCATCATCTGAATCTGCTAATGTAATTTGGATTTTGGACCTAAGATCAAATAACTTCGGGTAGGGAATACTTTCACCTCATGAGTAGGTTGCATTGGAAAATGCTACTAGGATATCCCAAGGATTGGAATCAACATCGTTCATAAATAATTGAATATTATGGATGAATTTAATACATTGGTACTTTGTCATCACCAATCCAAAGACTATGATAATTCTTCACCGGGAACTCCTCGTGCTATAATTATTTACTAATGCACGGCCTTTAGTTTGGTGGATGTAATCTGAAACAAAACAACAACCGAACACAAGAATACCATTGACTATGATAAGACAGAGAATGACGACAAATCTGAAATATCAAAATAAATTATAATATTAACATGAAATCACATAAATCGCACCCATGAGATACTTCAACAAGACTATGGGAGAAACTTTACAATTACACCTCTCGATGACTTCTTCAACACACCTTTAACTCGATGGCTTCCTTTACACACTTCCTACAATATTTCTCACTACTTCTTTCTATGCTAAATGAGGGGGTGGCCTCTCTATTTATAGAACTTCCAGCTTATCCATCCTATCTCTAAGATAGGATAAGAAATCCACTCGACGAATCATATTCCATACCTTAACTCTTATCTCGTACATGTAAGCTTATCTCATAAGATAAGATAAACCTTATCATTTTACATGGGTTCCACATTTTTAGACTTTTTACAAATAAAATACACAAAATATTTATGACCTCACTCCTTGTCCTTATTACCAATATAATATTTCTAATTCCTAATCATGTAGACCCTACTTCTCTAATTACCCAAACTTTGACATTTTAACATTACCGACCATTTACGACAAATATTTACTTTTTACAACATTCCTATTATACTTTGACCACACCGTACTCCACATTATTGGCGGCACCGTACTGACGGCGCCGTTATCTTCTATCGGACGCTACTACTAATTACACTTAACAACATCCTATTCCTAATACATACATTAATGAAATAGAAATTATGGAGGAAAATTTTAGTGTCGACATCTTCCCCCTTCCTAGCTTCTACTCCGTCCCTGAGTAGACTATTTTGGTGCTTGGAAAATCTTCAACTTGTCGTGGTTGACCCATTTCGTAATGGGAGTGCCATCCAATTCCTCCAGTTGGTACGTACCATTTTCATGCACAACTGCTATTTTGTAGGGCCCCATCCATTTTGGAAGAAATTTTCTCCTCTTCTTTTTTGTATCTGGAATCGTATACTAGGACCAAGTCATTCACATGAAATGGAGACCATCGGATCTTTGATCAAAGTATTCCTTCTGCTTCATTTTCTTCTTATGGCTTGTATCCTTTGCTATTTCCCTCATTTCCTCTAGCAAATGAAGATGTACCAACCTTTCTTTTACTAAATCACTTTCATCCATCCTTTCATTTTTCATAACTCTCACAGTGGGAATATCAAACTCAATAGGAAGAACTAGATCAATGCCATAGGCCAACTGAAATGGGGAGTATCATGTTGCTAACTTTGATGTTGCCCTATATGCCCACAATGCTGCATGAATCCTTTTATCCCATTTATGTACTGTAAGGCCGCATCTTTTGCTAGAATTTGACACAAAGACAAAATTTGTTGCTCCACCTGTCCATTTGTGCTTGGCTTGTATGTTGTTGCCTTCCTGTGCTTAATAGAAAACTTATTGACTAGGGCTTCTACCACCTCATTAATGAAGTGGCTTCCTTGATTTGTTACAATTTTTAATGGACAACCAAATCTGGTGACAATGCGTTCATATATGAACCTTGCCACTTCATCCATGGAAATTGTTTTCAATGGCCTAGCTTCAACCCACTTGGTTAAATAACTGCAGGGCAACTACAATATACTTATTTTGACGTGATGTAGTCGGAAGTGGACCTACAATGTCTATTCCCATTTTTCAAAGGGACCAAGGGGAAGAATAGGACATAATGGAGCTGATGAAGTCTTACGGTTACCATGTGTTTGACAAATATCACATGTCTTACAATAATTATAACAATCTTTAAAAAGAGTGGGCCAATGATAACCTGCATCCAAGATCCTTCTTGTAAGTTTTCCAGAGAAGTTCCCTCCACATGTACCATTGTGGAATTCTTCTAGCAGCTCCTTTCCTTGATCACGCCCAACGCCTCTCTTGATCTGCTCCATCGTGTCCTATTCGAAATAATGCTCCATGTAGAATAGAATATGGATGACTGGCTTGAGTAATCTTTCTCTTAGTCTTTGCATTGGCACCATCAGGAAACTTGAATTCATTCAGATAATTCCAAATATCTATGTATTCACTAGGGATTGTGTCAAGGAGAACAATGCAGAGCATCGGAAAATCATCATCATCACAAGATGATCCTAAACCATCATAGGCTCGAGAGAGTGCATCTGCATTGACATGCTTCTTTCCTGGCCTATCTATAATATCAAATTCAAATTCTTGTAGCAAAATTATCCATCTTGCTATCCTCCCTGATGGGTTAGGCTTATTGACAATATATTTCAGAGCCTGATGATCCGTTACAACTATAAATTTCTGCCCTAGCAAGTAATTTCTAAACTTCTTTACAGCAAAAATGATAGCCAGAGCCTCTTTTTCAGTTACAGTATAGTTTACCTCAGCACTGCTCATTTGTCTGCTCCCAAAGTAAATTGGATGTTCATTCCCATTTTCATCCTTTTGGCTCAAAGTACTACCTAGTGCTGCATCTGAGGCATCAGTGTACACAATGAATGGCTTGCTCCAATCTGGATTCTTCAAAATAGGTGAAGACACCAGGGGCTTCCTTCAGAATTGTCCAAAAGCTTCATGCGCCTTGTTTCCCGGTTCATAAGCAACATCCTTCTTCAAGAATCAAGGGTTAGTGGTCAGCAATCTTTGAGAAATTCTTGATGAACCTTCTATAGTAACCCACATGGCCTAAAAATGATCTCAACTTACTTCTATTCATAGAAATGGTAAATCTTTGATTTTTGAAACTTTATCGTGGATCGCACCAATACCATCTCTTGGATACAACATGCCCTAACAAAACGCCTTTAAACATCCAAAGACACACTTTGTAGGGTTTAGTGAGGCTTGTGCTTCATCTAACCTTTGAAATGATGTCTCCATCTCAAAGCAGTGGTCCAACTTGCTCCCATAGATGCAAAAATCATCCAGAAATACTCTGATGAAGGTCCCAATGTAGGGTTCAAACACCCTATTCATCAAACGCTGGAATGTTGCTGGAGCATTACACAACCCAAAAGGCATAACTCTATAAGCAAACGTTCCCCAAGGAGTGGTGAACATGGTCTTCAACTGATCTTTCTCTGCTATACGAACTTGGTTGTAGCCGCTATATCCATCAACAAAACTATAGCACTCTGCCGCCTACTTCGGCCCAAGATCTGATCTCGAAATGGAAGAGGGTAATGATCCTTCTTTATTGCCTTATTGAGCTTCCCCGTAATCAACACAAATGCGTAGCTTCCCATTCTTTTTATTGAGATCACAATGGGAGAAACCCATTCTGAATTCTCCACAGCAAATATGAATCCTGCATCAAGCAACTTATCTATTTCTTCTTTTACAGTCTTGGAAAAATTAGGATTCATTCTATATGGCATTTGCTTTATAGGCTTAGCACCATCTACTAGCTCAATACAATGTTCTACCCAACTTACTTGATGGAGTTCCTTGTAATCAAAAGTGAATAGGTGTATGTACCTTCGAAAGAGCTGGAGGTAGGATTCCTTCTCACTCTCCATCACAACATCACCAATCTTTATTTGTTGGAGACGATCATCAACTTCTTCTTCAAATAATTTTATGGGGTCATGAGTTGGTGTGACTGGCAGGATATCCATGACTAAAACATCCACCTCGCTTTCTTCATCTTCAAAGTGTCCACTTCACCGGTACTAGAGTAATCGAGGATGTCCAATCATCGGTTTCATCACTTGAATCCACAGGTGTTCTACTTTATGATGTCGAGGATCACGTTTATCTTCACCCTCTCTCTACACATCCAAGTGTCATGAAACCTTCATTCCAAAGAGTTTCTTGCATGAACTCTCCTTAGCCATGGTCTTCCCAACAGCATTGGGTACGCAATAGTACCATTTTTCATCACCTGAAAGTCTACCACACATACAACACCCATAACAGATATTGCCACATTTGAAACTACACCTTCTGGTTTAGTTTTTCCCTTATTTAATGACCTTAACATAAGTGTTGAAGGGCGATCAATTTTTAAACCCAACATATTCATTACAGACTCGGTCATTACATTAACTGCAGCACCTCCATCAACTAAGACATCATGAATTGAAATACCATTACATAATACCTCAGCTTGTGGAGCATAGGGATCTGCCTCTGCCTCCAAAACAGGGACCTCAACCTCCTTCCTTCTTCGAGCATTGAGTCCACCTCGCAACTCCCGCCTCTTCTCAGAAGACATAGCCAAGAGTTGACCATATGTAATATTTGCAGCCTTTGGACAGATCTTCCAAGATGGAGTATGGTCCTTGCCCCCGTGAAATCGAAAATCCCGCACACCCAACTTTCTTCTCCTATGTTTCTTACTAGTTTCTTCTTTCATCTTCTTAGGATCATTTCCATCTTGATTATCTTTTTCTTTCTTTCTTTTTGTTACAAACACATCTACTTCATTATTTCTGCTCTTATCTACTACATCAAAAGAATTCACAGGTGCTTTTCCTTTATCATTATCTCCTTACCGTATGTGTAGAAGCTCTATCTGACAATTATACTTATAATGACCCTTTTATAACAACCATAACAAACAACTTCAAAAATATTTCTTTTGACCTCTATCTCCTCCCTGAGAACTAAATTCCTTTCCTTGAAGAAGATTAATAGTTAACTGACCCATCTTTTTGAGCAGATCTTCATACTCAGTAGATGTATTAGGAGAAATATTTGTGCTCACCGGGAGTGGTTGTGGATTCAGGACCAAAGGTGCTGGTGTAGGCTCTACTTTAGCAACAATTTCTTTGGGCTCCTCTTCCATGCTTTCTTCTTGCCTTCTTGCAATCTCCTTTGCTTGTTCAATGGTAGTTGGGCGGTCATACTTCACTCGTTGTCTGATCTCCGGCTTCATCCCAAGAATGAAGTGCTTACAGAGGAGATTATCCACGCCATTCATCAACCCATCCGCTAGTCCTTCCTTCCGGATCTGGGCATCGAGCTTCCTCCTTAGCTCTAGAACACGAGCATGATAATCCCTTATCTTCTCCTTCTCTCCTTGGGATAGCTTTGTGATCTCGATCATGAGATCTGCCATATTTCTGTTGTTCACCAAATTCTTCAAGAAAACTTTCGGTTAATAAATCCCATGAATTTTTCACATTATCACCTAGTGTTTCAAACCACCTAAGTGCTGAACCATCCAAAAAGGTAGGAAAAAATTCAGTCCATTGTTCCCTTCTTATAAGGCCATTACAAATACAAGATCGTTTAAACTCTTGAATGAAAGAAGAAGCATCTTCATTAGATTGAGCTGAAAAAACAGGAATCTTTCCCATTTTCAAAAGTAACCACCGTGAAATACCAACCCACAAGTACAATTAACAAGACTTATGTGCACAAATAATTGGAATCACTATACTAGAAAGTGACTTTACACCTTTCTACAGTAAAATAGAAATGACCACGGTAAACTATGGTAAAACTTGACTTACTACGGTAAAAACTGACTTTACTGTGGTAAACACTATTCACGGTAAAAAGTGAAGTTACTGCGGTAAATACTATTCACGGTAAAAAGTGACTTTACTGCGGTAATTACTATTCCCAGCAAAAAGGACTTTACCAGGGTAACTACTATTCATGGCAAAAATGACTTTAACATGGTAACTACTATTCACGGTAAAAATGACTTTACCATGGTAACTACTACGCACAAAAAAACAAGGGTTACCCTCCAATTAATTTTTGCCTAAGTGGGAATATCTCTCCGTAAAATCCACTAACGAGGAATGGTCCCGCAACGGAACCAAAATGTCATCACCAATCCGCACTATGATAATTCTTCACCAGAACTCCTCGTCTATGATTATTTACTAATGCACGGCCTTTAGTTTGGTGGATGTAATCTGAAACAAAACAACAACCGAACACAAGAATACCATTGACTATGATAAGACGTAATGACGACAAATCTGAAATATCAAAATAAATTATAATATTAACATGAAATCATGCTAATCTCACCCATGAGGTACTTCAACAAGACTATGGGAGAAACTTTACAATTACACCTCTCGATGGCTTCTTCAACACACCTTTAACTGATGGCTTCCTTTGCACACTTCCTACAATATTTCTCACTACTTCTTTCTATGCTAAATGAGGGGGGTGGCCTCTCTATTTATAGAACTTCCAGGCTTATCCATCCTATCTCTAAGATAGGATAAGAAATCCACTCGACGAATCATATTCCATACCTTAACTCTTATCTTGTACATGTAAGCTTATCTCTTAAGATAAGATAAACCTTATCATTTTACATGGGTTCCACATTTTTAGACTTTTTACAAATAAAATACACAAAATATTTATGACCTCACTCCTTGTCCTTATTACCAATATAATATTTCTAATTCCTAATCATGTAGACCCTACTTCTCTAATTACCCAAACTTTGACATTTTAACATTACCGGACCATTTACGACAAATATTTACTTTTTACAACATTCCTATTGTACTTTGATATTCCGTACTCCACATTATTGGCGGCACCGTACTGACGGCACCGTTATCTTCTATCGGACGCTACTACTAATTACACTTAACAACATCCTATTCTAATACATACATTAATGAAATAGAAATTATGGAGGAAAATTTTAGTGTCGAAACGATTACCTAGATGATATTACTCGGTACATGTGATGTGTCCATGTTCATCCCAATAAGAGGTTGTAAGAGAGAGGATGATCTAGAACCATGAGTTTTGTGTAGACCATTTTAGGTCCAACTATGATGGGTAACCAGATGCATCCTATGGGTTTTGTTTGGTTTTTTCAAAATATTGAAAATTCAAGTGGGTAGGTTTGAAGTCATCGATAAAATAGATGATATTCTTTATTAGGGATGAATAAGCTAAGTTAATTCTCAATCCTTCATCCACGAGGACCTTACGCACTTGCACATCATGAATGATAACACTAATGAGTAGGGGTGGATCATCTACATGAAATAGGACTTTGTTAGTAATCATGTCATCCTCCATAAAATCCAAGGCTAAGAAACCTAGATATGAGTGTTATAAGGATGATCTTGTAGTTTCTATATGATGGATTTCTAGATTTGGGGATGTGGTAGGAATTTTGAAGCCATATGGAAAGGATCCTCGAATCTTTGAAGCTGTTGTAGGATAAACCTTGATGGGAATCCAAGGTAGGCATGATCTCCATAAAAGGTACTTGCGTAAGGGAGTTTATCTCATCTAAAAATTTCCAACTAGGCTTGGAATAGATTCCATAGTGATATTGTGGTGGTGGCACAATGGAAGACATATCCAGATGTGATGATGGTTTAGTTGAAGTTATCTTGTCGAAAGAAGGTGGGATAGGATCTTTACTTGGTACTTCTTGTGACACCATGGGTGGAGGCTTGACTATAGGAGTAGGCTCCGCCATTGATGGGTCTTGGGAAGTATCAAACAATGGTGAATTATTAGACTATTGTTTTGGATTTATACTTGGGATCCTTATGGGCGGTTTACATCTATAATTTACCTTAGACACATTGACATATTGAGAATAAATGATATTTTTATCATATGAAGACTTTATGGTTCCCACGATATTGTTCATGGGGATTTTATGATGTTTATTTTAATGGTTGAGTGAGATTTCTCTAAAGATTGATATTTCTCATAACACTCTTGTATAATGGAATAATAATCAAAATAATAAGAAAGGAAGAAGTCAACAGTTTATTTCTTGAGGTCCTTAAAATAATTGTGAGAGTGTCCTATAGTGGCAAGCCACTAATAAAACATATCACCCCTAAAATTTTGGAACTTCTATTTTGAAGGAGGAACTATTCGTGGAGTAGGAAGTATTAAGAGAATTTCAGCATGAGATAAAGGAGTATGAAGGGAGGGAAAAAGAGATTCATGATGTCCTCCCATTCCTTTTTCTCTTGGAGGATTTGAAGGGATGATTACATGTGTTGTGCTTTTAATTTTAGGTGATGAATTGGAAGTGCATCTGAATTCACGCATGAGATGGTCTTGTCTTTTTCTTGTTTAAGGGATTCCTCTAGTGTGTTGTGAGATAAGGATCTAGCTTAATATTGGAGAATAGGTGTAAGGGATCTAATAAATATTTCAAATAGGCTCTTATTATCAAGATTATGATTAGCTTGTATGGAAAATGTTTTCCATTTATTAATAAATCCTTAGGTAGATTTGTGAGCCCCTTTCTTAATGTTTATGAATATTTGTAAATTGTTTTCAAGGAGGTATATTTGTTGAAATTGAGAGATGAAATATTTGAATAATCTTTCTAAATCAACTCTCAAGTTGGGAGGAAGCTAGTTCTACCATTCTAGTGCCTTACCTACGAAATTATTTTCTAGAAGCTTAGTGGTTGCGTAGGTGTTTGTTTGAATCCATTCTTTGAAGATGTTGCCAAAGGTTTTGGATAGAAGGGTGGGATTCATGGATTCATCATAAGAGACAATAGGGATAGTATCTCCCAAGTATATGACAACATTATATAGAGTTAAAGGTTTGTTTTGGATAGTTTGTAACATCTTTTTCAGATTGGCGGAGGAGGAATATGATTCCCATGTACATCCACCAATAGAGGGGGTATAAGAAGGAAATCTAGGAACCACATTTTGAGATGCTATATGCAACATAATATTTTGTATTTGGATCATTCTAGCTGTAGTGGTAGGTTGGGACAAGGCCATCTAATATAGGAGCTTGATTATTACCATATTAGGATCCACAAAGGATGGCCTTTGTTTTTGTGTTTGTTCATGATTTTCATGTTCATGAGTGGGGGTTTTGGGAGATTCATTCTAATCAGTCCTATAAGGAGGATTTTTATCATGATATGGTAATCCCTAGTTAGGACGAGGGAAAGGTCATTTCCATGACATTTGTAGATATCTTTCAAAAATGTCTATCCTTATCGGGGGTGAAATACTCATTGTTGTTGAGAGTATTAATGATGGATCTCGATCTATTTTCTAAAGCTCAACAACATTACATTGTATTGAGTGACCTTGCTATGATTGATCAATGGGGCAAGGTTGGGATAATAGAGTTTCACGGTGAGATTAGGGTGACTAGGAATATTAGTGCTTATAGGATGAGACTTAGAGAATTTGGGAGCATGGAGAGGAGATGTGGGCACAATGGAATATCTCATGGAGAAATTTAGAGGTTCAATTATGCCAAAAATATCATTAGAGGTAACATCTTTGTAACTTAGAAGCTGAAAATAAAGCTCTCGAAATCTATGGTTTAGAAAAAAATTGGCCCTATCGAATCTTTACACAAGGATCGATGGTGTAACAAAGAAGAAGCATAGAGGAACATATATATAAGACATTGCCAAAGAAATTACATAGGTGTCAAAGGCATCTGGGAATCGTAGAACAAAAATCGACATGACCATTTGTGTAAGAGTGCTTGCATAAGGGACGAAGCCGTGTGAAAACATATGTGACAAAAGAAAACAAGATTACCCTCGGTGATGGTGTTTATGCAGACATATTCTTAGGGTTTTTAGGATTTCTAGAGGCTTAGATGAAGTTATATATGAAGATCGGTGCTTTTAATGATATTTTCTCAATCGTAACATTTGTAAGATTCATGTTAGGTTCATAAGAAATGTATGGCAATCCAAGAATGTGTCTCAATAAATTGCACTCTTAAATCATTAGTTCTACAAGGGTATCGATGCAATGCATAGGAGGAGTGTATGAACCGACATAAAATGGGTAGTTTTATCTCTATTTTCTCCCCGTCATAATTGATCAAACACGACCCTACGCAGAAGGAAATCTAAGGGTCGGCTCTGTCCTACGAGATCACACTCAAATCCAATAGTCAAGGGGGAAGGTGGGCTCTACAATGAAGGAGTAGGGTCGATGAAGGATCAAACAATGTCAAAGGAGGCCAAAGGCTCTCAGGAGGGAAATGGGGAAAGGCTCAAAGCTTTCGGACTTCACATACAATTCAAAGTAGGCCCAAATATGGAAGAGACGAAAAAATCTTCCACGTTCCTCATTGGCACATCTCTAAGGGTTAAGCCCAACAGGCGGTCCCAAACAAGCACCAACTATATTTCTCTTTTGCATTACAAGCGTTGGCATGTGATTTTCTTGAATGAGGTGTGTTTCCTTGATTGTTGAAAATCATGCTTGTTATGGATAAATCATTTCTTCTCTTGGATTCATTGGACTGAAATGATATGGCTTGCAAGAATCCATTTTCACTTCTTGTAGGTGAGTTGCAATCTGGTTTTGAGAGTTGCAAACTTATCTCTTTTACTAACTCATCCTTGGATCAATTCCAGTGATCCAAGGAATGTTTTAAATCTCCTTACTAGAATGAATGGTAAAATTGACATTCATAGGTGGAGAGACATAGTGGACTGAACTTTGTATGTTACAAATTCTTTGGTCTTGTATGAACGTGCCTTCATTCGGTTGTATGTTTGTGCTTGGGTCTTTAGGATTGATCTCTTTAGGACATTAATGGCATAAATGAAATATAGTCTACTTCATGACTATGAAGGGAATCTAAATCCTAAACCTAAAGGATTATCCTAATGGTATCCTAAACTAGGTAAAAGCACCTACTTCCTAGCTATGTCTACTTATTTGGGTTTCAATCTAACCTAAGCTTCTTATTCTATTTCATTTGGATGGCATCCTAACCTAAGTTCTTGTGCTAAATGAATAAGGGAGAAATTACTAAAGTAATGCTAGGCTATTTTAACCTAATACCTAATACTATATGGTTGTGAATTTGATCTAACCTAAGGTGGAAATTACCTATGGCAATGTTTTAAGACCTAAGGTAATTATTGTTAGACTAACCTAAGTTTTGGGAAATCTATCCTAAACTATTAAAAGGAACCTAAGGGTCACATGGCATTATGGTGATGGTTCCAATGGCAAATTTAATTGATTTGATTTGGTTAAATGAATGGAGGTACAACCAGTTTTGGCAAAAGGCAAGTAGACTTTAGTGGAAGCATACGTGGAGGCTTCACTAAAGATGGAAATGCATGTTAAATTAGAAATGGCATTCACCAGTTTTGGGAGGTGGTGGCAAGGAGAGATAAGTGGGAGATTTGGGAGTAATTGCATTAATGGACCTCGGTTTTTGTGTGTAAACCATCTTGGAAACAAGGAAGGTGGATTTGTTGGAGGTTGTTTGATCTTGCATGCATTGTGATTTTTTCTCTGCATGGAGCTATCTGGTTCTTCAACCAGTAGTTTGACTTCTACTTTATGGCTATTTTTGGTTTCTCTAGTTTATTTTTGATCGAGGGAAAGTATATGAGGCATTGGAAGAAAATATGTTTGGTTGTTGATCTTTCGTGGAGGAAGAAAAAGAGTTGGAAGCTCAGTTGGAAGTCTCCTTCGAATTGGTAGAAGCACTATCAGGCATGATAGGCTCTACCCATTAAGATTTCTTGCTTTCTTCTAAATGATTCATTAAAACAATTACTCTCATGAGATAAATGTTTTCATGATTTGTCTGGTTATTTACTTTCATGGTTTTATGAATCTTTGGTTTTGGATATAAATCCATTGCTAAATAATGTTAGCCTTTGGAAACTTTCTCTCTATGTGCAAGTTCAGTGGTGACATGCATGTGAAACTTGTATTTTGAAGCTTGTATTTCATTCTGAACTTGTGTTCGAGGTTTGTTGTTCTGAACTAGTATATGATGCCTTGTGTTTCATTCTAAACTTATATTGGAGCCTTGTGTTTTGTTCTGAGCTTGTATTGGAGCTTTGTGTTGTTCAGAACTTGTGTTTGAAGCTTCATGTTTAGCACTGTAACTCATATTCAATACTTGTGTGTTTTGAACTTGTATTCAGTCATTGTGTTTGGTTTTGTACTTGTATTATGAGCTTGATTTTTACTCGTATTCAAGGTTTTGAAATACTTAGAACTCATTTATGGGATTTCTTCTCGAAAAATCTTGGGAGAATAGTTTTGGTTTGAGTTGATTTGGTTAATCTCTTTTGAGATCTTCTCCTTGTAGCTTCTTGAGTTGGAATGGTTGTGGTACTTCTATTTTTGAGACTATACCACCTTCTTTGAACTTGTAAGGGCATGTAAATATGGAGGATATTCTTCTCTCCTCTGCTCTGAGAAAACCCACATCTTGTTGAAGGATTGACTATTTTTTTTTGAAGGTTAATGGACTGGAACTATAACTTGTTGAGGGACTAAGGAACCTCTAGTTAGTTACTATACTGTTATTTACTCTTTGGTTTGATTTAGAGTTCATTTGAAACAGTCATTAATTTTTTGAGGTTTATGGAAATGTAGTATGCATACTCCTTCTTGTGATTGATGTTTGAAACAAATACCTTCTCTATCACAATCTTTATAGATGGAGTTGAGAGTCTTTGTTGTGATTTCTATTTCAGTCACGTTGGAGGTAAAGTTGAGACATTGCTTGACTTAAACATGTATATTGGGTTTTCTTACTCTCTTTCAGATCCTCTTAAATTGATTTTGGGTTTTAAGGAAAGAAGAGTTGAATACTCTCATTCTAAATCTTGTTGATAGGATTTATTACCTCTGGTTTGGGGTTGTTTCATTTAATTTGTCTTCATGATGACCATGAACTATATGTCTCTTTTATATGGAGTTGTGTAAGACCTTGAAGTTGGGAATACAGTTTCTATTGAGTTCGTGAGTTTTATTGAAACTTGTTTATCTTATATTGTTTTGGGTTTTCTATTCTTTGTTGGATTCATTGAATGAATCTCTGGGTCTTTAAAAGAGAAAAGGAATATGTTCTCTTGTGGATAGTATATTGTTTTTGGGATTGTACTTGTGTATTCCTTTATGAGAAATGAATTCAAACTTGTGTTTAATGAATTGGAATAGATAAACTAGGTTGTATTGATTTGTAAGGGAAACTAGAAGTGTGCTTTCTTTTGACTGTGTGTTTGGTTTTGTATTCTCTTTTGGGATCTAGTAAAAAACTTCTGATTTTGAAATAGAAATGGAATTCATTTGATATTAGAAATGAAATGAATTCTTGATTGGACCTTTTCTATTTGAGATCCTTTAACTTTTGAAAAGATAAGTTCATTTGATCAAACTTCTCTTGTATCATGACTCTCTTCTTGGTTGTAGAGTGATTGTTCTCTTAGGCTACTCGACTTCTTGGGTTTGGCTTTCTATCCTTTCTATCTTGTAGGAAATAGTGAGAAACCACTCTTCTGAGATGGAAATTTCCTTGTGGATTGTTTAGTCTACTTTGTACTAGTCATTTGTTGTAATGATGTGGAAAGAGAATAATTGAGTCGGTTCATGTTGAAGAGAAAATGTAAACATGTTTAGACCAATTGCTTTGTTTGACTAAGTCATACTTCATTTGGATTTGATATTGGAAGGTTTTCTCTTTTTGCACTCTATCTTATTATGAATCCTCCTTGGATGGACATGAGAAGAGATTAACCTTGTGTGAGTCTTGCTTTGATTTTGGAACGTCTGGTTTCAGATCTTTGAATGATATCTTCTAACATGTAGAAGTTAGTTAAGACTTGCAGGTAGAATGTTTTGATTCTCTATCCCTTCTTGGATTGATTTGGGATTCTTGTTTAGATGTTGTCTCTTTAATGTTGAATCCTTATATTGTTATCCTTGAACTAAAGCAGTTATGTGTGTTTACGAACCTATTTTTTTCTTTTTCTTTGATTAGTGTATGGGGAATAGTATGTATTGATTCTTCTTCTTTTTTCTTAAGTTGTAGGATGAATCATCCTAATATGAGCTATGTTGTAAATAACTTCTTTTTCTACATAGTAAAGATAAATGTTGTATTTCTATTATGATAGAATTATGAAACAATTGGATGACAAGATTTGTTGTTTGTTTAAAAGTAATTGATAGGATCAATTAAACTATATGTTATAATGCAGATGTTGCAGGATTATATTATGCTCTTTTCTTAAAAGTGAATTCAGACTCATTATTTGTACTTCTTTTTGGTTTTTATTACTTATGCTTATTTGTATGATATATTAATTGTTTCATTAAA
This sequence comes from Taxus wallichiana var. yunnanensis, assembly GCA_018340775.1. NCBI lineage: Eukaryota > Viridiplantae > Streptophyta > Pinopsida > Cupressales > Taxaceae > Taxus > Taxus wallichiana. The sequence goes on along the minus strand of CM031235.1, from coordinate 74,904,568 downwards.
GCAAAGAGTTTTTTAATGGAACAATTAGTGGAATGCACTTCATTTTAATGCTTAGTGCTTATCATGCTCAGTTCATTGAACTGACTCGTGTCTAGCAATTTTTGCAGATGGACATCGTAAGTGATAAAAGAAGGAAAAAAATTTTATGATGCATTGGCTTATTTAATTTTGGATCTTATGTAAAGAATTTTGATTCATTCTTGAGTTGTATTGGAAAAGAGAAGTGATGTTATTTTATGATCTTAATGATGATTGACATGTAGTATGTCTAAAATGCATAGTCTTGTAAATGTATATTTTATCATGATGAATTGAAAGGTTTGGAGACTGACTCCAATTTGTTGTGTAAATTCTCTTGTACTTTATATGATGGAAATAGTAGTGATATCTTGTCGATATTCTTTATATCTGTTTGTATACTATTATTGTTATCAATTAATAAGTTGGATTAAAGGGGATAGTACAATCTCCCTTACTATAATGAAACTTGTTAAATTGTAAAAGATGTCATTCTCTAACTACACAACTATAGTTTAATAATGAAATATGCATTGGTCATACAATTAAACTATATGAGTAAAGAATGATAAAAAGGTTATGTTAACCTAACATCTAACCATGTAGAGGAAGACTCTTCCTCTCTCAAAAGAATGAAAAATAAATGGAATGGTGGTTATGATCTTTAATCCTTGTGCTTCATTTATAAAAAGTAAACACTAGCTGAATCTAGGTGAATGATACACCTTCTTGGACAACTAGGTTACATTAAAAATTAACCGTTTGATGTTTGTTGCCCTATTTTTGGGGATAACTGCTTGTTAGGCCACGTTAATGAACATCAATGCAAGCATGAGTTAATGAAGTTCTTAATATCAAATCAGATTAATTATGGATAAAGAACTTAATGAATGTTGGAATTAGGGTTAGGCATGGTTGCTGCAATTTGAATCTTAATCCAATTAAATTAAATCTAATGACCACTAAGGGGTATGTACATCATGATGAATCAGTTCTAATGGATGTTGGCACATGCCAACTATAGGAATATACCTTTGAGAAGTCTAGGGGCTTCTCGAGGATACAATGTTGTAGTTGACATGTGGCAACACCCTTCCATATTTGTTCATCTAGATCTACACACATCTGGACTTGAACTTAGTTTCTCTCTAGGTCAAGTTAGTAGCATGTTTAGGATAGGGAGTAGCTTTCTATGACTCAGGGTACCTTGGCACATTCGGTTGACTTAGGTCGGCCGAGTATGCCCATATACCCTAAGTCATCGTGAGCATCTTCCTATAACAAATTATGTTGCTAACCTGGGCTAGGGTCAAACCTTGGGCAAGTGGACTAACGGTAGTCAGTAAAGACCATTCTAGATAATAAAAGAGTGAGGTGAAGGATGTATTCTAAAATGATGAGTATGTCATCTAGGAATAGTAACATGAACAATAGTATGTTGAAAATATTTGGCCAAAGTATCACAAGTTGTTGGTTGCATTGTCCTAAGTCACCTAGTTTAAAGCAACGATGTCAGATGAATATTGGTAACAAATATTTAGATAGGTTCTTTAAACAGATCACTCAGTACCGAAATAGGGTAGGAAAACCAAGTATACGTAGTATACATAAAGTATTCTATACTTTAAGACAAACATGAGAGATCGGTTGGTAACCAAGAGTCATGGAATGAGAGATCGGTAACATACTGAGTCATTATAGTTGCATATGGTTATCTATTATGAGATTGATTGGCATGGAATGTGTGTTCTAAATGATGTTTTATTTAGAATAGAGAACATTGTGTTTAAAAAAAAATCCCTTGTTTCTAAAGTCTTAAAATGGGAATGTTACATCTTGGTATCAGAGCTGAAGGTTGCAGCTCTTGGACCTATTGTGTCCATAATCTGATGAAACTTAAATTTTCTTGTTAACAAAAATGGTTAGAACAAGAGGAAATGTTGCAAATAATCCTCCACCTGAGGAAGGAGCAGCAACTACCCAAAAACTTGATGAGATCCTTGCTTCCCTGTTGGACACAAGAGATCATTTGGTTGTACTTGAACAACAAGTAATGGGAAATGAGGAGGAAGAAGATGTTGGTAATAATAATCAGCCACCTCTTGAGGACAACACCAATTTAGGTGTTGATAATAACAATGTGAACATACCTGATCATCTTGAGAACAAAAAGGCTAGGCTGGTGAACTCACTAATGATATAAAAAGGATAAGTCCACCCAAGTTTGATGGCACCACATTAGGAGATGGAGCTGAGAATTGGCTCAGCAAATGGAGAAGTACTTTGCAATAAGGAATTTCTCAGAAGAAACAAAGGTGATATGGGGAGCATATCAACTTTCCCATGAGGCATCTTCATGGTGGGACAACCGTAAGGATGAGTTAAATATTGATGAAACTAATATCACATGGGATCAATTTAAAGGTTACTTTAGGCAATGTTGGCTTCCAAACTTTACTATGATCAGAAAATGACTGAATTCTAGAACTTAGCTCAAGGAAAGCTAATTGTAACTAAGTATTGGGAGTGGTTTACTAAACTCCTTAAGTATGTACCTCAGTATCAAACTGACGAGAAGTTTAGGATATGAAAATTCATCATGGGATTGAATCCCATTATAGGAGGAGAGGTGGATGTTCACATCCCAACCACGATGGAAGGGGTTGTTGAAAAATCCATAAGGCAGGAACAAAATTGAAGGCAATTTCTGCTCATAAGGAGGAAGTAAGGAAGAAAGTTCCCAACTCCTCTTCATCATCTCTTGCACCTAAGAAAGGACCATGGAAGAAATTTGGAATGAAAAGTAAGTTTTCAGCTGATAATAGTAAGAAAGAAGCAACAAATAAGTTTGTTGGTAATGCATGAAACAACTTTTTCAAGAATAATAATAATGACAAAAGTCCTATGGAGGTCAGAATGATAATTCTAGGGCTGGAAATAAATCCGAGCCTAGAAAGGGACCTGTAGGAGGCTGTTATAACTGTGGAAAAGATCATTACGCAAATCAATGTCCTTTGAAAAAGGATGATCATAATCAATAGCACAAGATACACGTTGCAATAGCTGATAAGCAGGATGAAAAATAGGCCACACCCATAGAGGTTCTAGGTAAGTTATTTGGCATACCTATAACTATTATTTTTTATACCGAGAGCTACTTGAATGTTTTATTTCTAGTAAATTAGCATCAAAACTAAAAATAAAAGATGGAAACATGGATAAAACATGGACTATACATTATGGAAACAATGTTGTTCATACTTGTTAGTATGTGTCTTTTTGGAGCAGTCCTTGACTTACCTAGTTTTTCCACAGAAGTTGATCTTTATGTTGCACCTTTGGGGTCTTATGATGTAATCATAGGTGTTAATTGGTTAGCTGAACATAAGGAAAAAGTGGATTGTTTTGAAAAACATATTAGTTGTTTAGATGATCTAAAAAACAGAGATTCAGGGTGTGAAACATGAGATTTTGTTAGGAAACTGTCAGCTATGTAACTTAAAAGGCCAAAAATAAAGGTTGTACCTTATATGTAGTAAAGATTGTAGAAATAGTTGAAGAGAACAACAATGATGTCATGGAATGATATCCATTGTTACAAAACTTTAGTGACGTGTTTCGGAAGAGTTACTAGGTCTTCCACCCAAAAGGAATTTGACTTCACAATTGAAATCAAGCCTAGAACTGAGCCTATTTCTAAAGCACCATATCGAATGACTACTATAGAATTAGTAGAGCTTAAGGCTCAATTGCAAGAAATTTTGTCTAAAGGTTTGATTAGACCAAGTGTTTCACCTTGGGGAGCACCAGTAATTTTTGTGAAAAAGAAAGATGGAACACTTAGATTGTGCATTGATTACAGAATGTTAAACAAAGCAACAATCAAGAATAGATACCCACTCCCTAGAATTGATGATCTATTTGATCAGATGCATGGAGCATCGGTATATTCTAAGATAGATCTTTGATCTGGATATCATCAATTATGGATTAAGGATGAGGACATTCATAAAACAACTTTCAGAACAAGGTATGGACATTATGAGTTCACGGTTTTACCTTTTGGATTAACAATGCCCTGCAAATTTTATGAATTTAATGAATAATATCTTTCAAGAATACTTGGAAAATTTTGCTCATATTCTTGGATGACATTCTCATATATTCTAAAAGTATTGAGGAACATCATGAGCATTTGAAGATAGTTTTGGAAATTTTGAGAAAGAGACGGTTATATGGTAAGCTATCTAAATGTTCTTTCTATGACACAAAAGTGCACTATTTGGGACATGTAATAAGTAAGAATGGAATTGTTGTAGATCCTTCTAAAATTGTAGCTATAATTGAGTGGCCTACACCAAAAGAATGTACATGAAGTTAGAAGCTTCATGGGACTTGTTGTTACTATAGAAAATTTGTAAAATATTTTTCTAAGGTGGTTGCACCAATAACTTCATTAAAAAAAGGATAAGAAGTTTTTTTGGAATGAGAAATGTGAATCTATTTAGAACTTTGAAGGAATAGTTAACTTCAACACCTATTCTAGTTGTACCAGATCCTAATGGAGACTTCACGGTTGTAACGGATGCATCTGGGAAGGTCTAGGAGGTATTTTGTTACAAAATGATCATGTCATAGCTTACAAAAGTAGAAAACTAAAGTTACATGAGTTGAATTATGCTCCACATGATTTAGAGCTTGCTGCCATTGTTCATGCACTACAAGTTTGGAGGCATTACCTACTTGGTAAACCTTTTGAATTAAAAATTGATCATCTTGGGCTGAAGTATATTTTCACTCAGCCAAATCTTAATGCAAGACAACGAAGATGGTTAGATTTTTGTCTCAATATGATTTTGATATCAATTACATCAAAGGTAAGGAAAATAGAGTGGTGATGCTCTAAGTCATAGGAAGCACATTTATGCTCTTATAACATTGAGAACTCAGTTTAAGGATGAAGTAAAAAGTGTTATGGAATCTGATTCTTACTTTCAACAAGTAAAAATAACACTTGCTTGTAGATCCAAATGATGTGAGGTATAAAGGTTTTCACTTTGACATGAAGGAATCTTAAGATTTGAAAACAGAGTATACATACCTTCACTAAATGATTTAAGAAAGAAATTGTTAGAAGAATTTCACAATTCACCTTTTTCGGGACACCCTGGTATTACAAAGATGCTTGCTGATATAAGACAACAATATTTCTAGAAGGGGATGAAAAAGGATGTTATTGATTTTGTGACACATTGCCTTGAATGTCAACATGTTAAAGTGAACATATGCACCCAACCGGTTTATTGTATCCTCATAGCATACCACAATACAAATGGCAAGTAATAAGCATGGATTTTGTACAAGGGTTGCCTATGTCAAGAAATAAACATGATGTTATTTTGTAGTTGTTGATAAACTAACAAAGGTAGCACATTTTATTGTTGGTAATCTGAAGGATGATTCTCCTGTATTGGCTAAAATATTTGTACATGAAATTTTCAGATTACATGGAGTACCTGAATTAATCATATCTGATAGAGATCCTAGAATGATGTCAAGGTTTTGGAAAACACTTAATGCAGCTCTAGGAACTAAGCTTGAATTTTAGTTCTACGTATCATCCAGAAATGGATGGATAGACTGAAAGAGTTAATCAAGTTTTAGAGGATATGTTACGAATGTATTGTATGGATCAGCAATATAAGTGGGAAGAGTACCTTCCACTAGTTGAGTTTTCTTATAATAACACATATCATGCCTCTCTTAAGATGGCACCTTTCAAAGCACTATATGGAAGAAAATGTAGAACCCCATTAGTTGGGACAACATTGAGGATAGAGAGGTAATTGGACCTGAAATCCTTACGGAAATGGAACAACAAGTTAAAATGATTCGTGAATGCTTGAAAGAAGCAGCAAAGATAGGAAAAAGAGTTATGCTGATTTAAAGTGGGTTGACAGAAATTTGAACTTGGTGAGAAGGTCTTTCTTCGGTTAAACCGAAAAAGAGCTCTATAACTTTTGGCAAGGCTACCAAGTTATCACCTTGTTATGTGGGACCCTTTGAGATAGTTGAAGTAATCAACCTTGTAGCTTACCATTTAGCATTACCTCCTGCTTTGTCATGAATGCATGATGTTTTCCATATTTCTTTGCTTAAGAAATACATTTTCAGATTTATCACATGTGTTAAATTAGAATTCCTTGTAGGTCCAAGACCTAGGAATAATCATGGTTAAACCCATACGAGTGCTGGAAACTCACCAGTTGCATTTAAGAAATCATGAAATAAGTCAATGTAAGGTCCAGTGGGACCAGTTTAATGAAGAAAGTGCAACTTGGGAAAACCTGGAGGATATGAAAACTACTTTTCCATATTTATTTGATCAGAATTGACTATGATGACTAATATAAAAATTTGTGATTTTATCTTTATATGTCAATAAGTCTACCATTTTGGGCAGATGACTATTTATTTTTTTAATAAACAACTATGTGAATGCTGATTTCTAGAACTTTAAATTTTGATATTGTTGCAAACATATGTTAAGAAAGTGAATAAATTGATTATCCTTAATGCAATGGTCAAAATAAGATAATCATCGGATGATGATTCTTTTTAGGAGGGAAGTATGTAACACCTTTGACAAATAGTTATATTTCTCTTTTGCATTACAAGCATTGGCATGTGATTTTCTTGAATGAGGTGTGTTTCCTTGATTGTTGAAAATCATGCTTGTTATGGATAAATCATTTACTCTTGGATTCATTGGACTGAAATGATATGGCTTGCAAGAATCCATTTTCACTTCTTGTAGGTGAGTTGCAATCTAGTTTTGAGAGTTGCAAACTTATCTCTTTTAACTTGACTCATCCTTGGATCAATTCCAGTGATCCAAGGAATGTTTTAAATCTCCTTACCAATGAATGGTAAAATTGACATTCATAGGTGGAGAGACATAGTGGACTGAACTTTGTATGTTACAAATTCTTTGGTCTTGTATGAACGTGCCTTCATTGTTTGTATGTTTGTGCTTGGGTCTTTAGGATTGATCTCTTTAGGACATTAATGGCGTAAACAAAATATAGTCTTGCTTCATGACTATGAAGGGAATCTAAATCCTAAACCTAAAGGATTATCCTAATGGTATCCTAAACTAGGTAAAAGCACCTACTTCCTAGCTATGTCTACTTATTTGGGTTTCAATCTAACCTAAGCTTCTTATTCTATTTTGTTTGGATGGCATCCTAACCTAAGTTCTTGTGCTAAATGAATAAGGGAGAAATTACTAAAGTAATGCTAGGCTATTTTAACCTAATACCTAATACTATATGGTTGTGAATTTGATCTAACCTAAGGTGGAAATTACCTATGGAAATGTTTTAAGACCTAAGGTAATTATTTTTAGACTAACCTAAGTTTTGGGAAATCTATCCTAAACTATTAAAAGGGAACCTAAGGGTCACATGGCATTATGGCGATGGTTCCAATGGCATTTAATTGATTTGATTTGGTTAAATGAATGGAGGTACAAGTTTTGGAAAAGGCAAGTAGACTTTAGTGGAAGCATATGTGGAGGCTTCACTAAAGATGGAAATGCATGTTAAATTAGAAATGGCATTCGCCAGTTTTGGGAGGTGGTGGCAAGGAGAGATAAGTGGGAGATTTGGGAGTAATTGCATTAATGAACCTCGGTTTTGTGTGCAAACCATCTTGGAAACAAGGAAGGTGGATTTTTGGAGGTTGTTTGATCTTGCATGCATTGTGATTTTTTCTCTACATGGAGCTATCTAGTTCTTCAACCAGTAGTTTGACTTCTACTTTATGGCTATTTTTGGTTTCTCTGGTTTATTTTCATCGAGGAAAGTATATGAGGCATTGGAAGAAAATATGTTTGGTTGTTGATCTTTCATGGAGAAGAAAAAGAGTTGGAAGCTCGGCTGGAAGTCTCCTTCAATTGGCGAAGAAGCACTATCAGGCATGATAGGCTCTACCCATTAAGATTTCTTGCTTTCTTCTAAATGATTCATTAAAACAATTCTTCTCTCATGAGATAAATGTTTTCATGATTTTTCTAGTTATTTACTTTCATGGTTTTATGAATCTTTGTGGTTTTGGATATAAATCCATTGCTAAAATAATGTTAGCCTTTGGAAACTTTCTCTCTTGTGCAAGTTCAGTGGTGGCATGCATGTGATGAAACTTGTATTTTCTAAAAGCTTGTATTTCATTCTTTGTGTTCAAGGCCTTGTGTTGTTCATTACGAACTTTGTATTGATGCCTTGTGTTTCATTCTAAACTTATATTGGAGCCTTGTGTTTCATTATGAGCTTGTATTGAGCTTTGTGTTGCTTTCTAAACTTGTGTTCAAGCTTCGTGTTTAGCACTGTACTCATATTCAATACTTGTGTGTTTTAAACTTGTATTCGAGGCATTGTGTTTGGTTCTGTACTTGTATTTGAGCTTGAGTTTTACTCGTATTCAAGGTTTTGAAATGCTTAGAACTCATTTATGGGACTATCTTCTCTCGAAAATCTTGGGAGAATAGTTTTGGTTTGAGTTGATTTGGTTAATCTCTTTTGAGATCTTCTCCTTGTAGCTTCTTGAGTTGGAATGGTTGTGGTACTTCTATTTTTGAGACTGTACCACCTTCTTTGAACTTGTAAGGTGTGTAAATATGGAGGATATTCTTCTCTCCTCTACTCTAAGAAACCTACATCTTGTTGAAGGCTTGACTATTTTGTTTGAAGGTTAATGGACTGGAACTATAACTTGTTGAGGACTAAGGAACCTCTGTTAGTTATTGTATTATTATTTACTCTTTGGTTTGATATAGAGTTCATTTGAAATAGTTGTTATCAGTTTTTGAGGTTTATGGAAATGTAGTATGCATACTCCTTCTTGTGATTGATGTTTGAAATGAATACCTTCTCTGATCGCAATCTTTATAGATGGAGTTGTGAGTCTTTTTTTGTGATTTCTGTTTCAGTCACGTTGGAGGTAAAGTTGAGACATTTCTTGACTTAAACATATATTGGGTTTTCTTACTCTCTTTTAGATCCTCTTAAATTGATTTTTGGGTTTTTAAGGAAAGAAGAGTTGAATACTCTCTCATTACTTGAATCTTGTTGATAGGATTTATTACCTCTGGTTTGGGTTGTTTCATTTAATTTGTTCTTCTTGATGACCACAAACTATATGTCTCTTTTATATGGAGCCATGTAAGACCTTGAAGTTGGGAATACAAGTTTCTATTGAGTTCGTGAGTTTTATTGAAACTTGTTTATCTTATATTGTTTTGGGTTTTCTATTCTTTGTTAGATTCATTGAATGAATCTCTGGGTCTTTAAAAGAGAAAGGAATATGTTCTCTTGTGGACAATATATTGTTTTTGGGACTATTGTGTACTCCTTTCTGAGAAATGAATTCAACTTGTGTTTAATGAATTGGAATAGATAAACCAGTTGTATTGATTTGTAAGGGAAACTAGAAGTGTGCTTTCTTTTAATTGTGTGTTTGGTTTTGTATTCTCTTTTGGGAACTAGTAAAAGAACTTCTGAGTTTGGAAATAGAAATGGAATTCATTTGATATTATAAATGAAATGAATTCTTGATTGGACCTTTTCCATTTGAGATCCTTTAACTTTTGAAAAGATAAGTTCATTTGATCAAACTTCTCTGTATCATGACTCTCTTCTTGGTTGTATAGAGTGATTGTTCTCTTAGGCCTGCTTGACTTCTTGGGTTCGGCTTTCTGTCCTTTTGTCTTATAGGAAATAGTGAGAAACCACTCTTCTGAGATGGAAATTTCCTTGTGGATTGTTTAGTCTACTTTGTACTAGTCATTTGTTGTAATGATGTGGAAAGAGAACAACTGAGTCGGTTCATGTAGAAGAGAAAATGTAAACATGTTTAGACCGACTGCTTTGTTTGACTGAGTCATACTTCATTTGGATTTGATATTGGAAGGTTTTCTCTTTTTGCACTCTATCTTATTATGAATCCTCCTTTGGATGGACATGAGAAGAGATTAACCTTGTGTGAGTCTAGCTTTGATTTGTGGAACGTCTGGTTTTAGATCTTTGAATGATATCTTCTAACATGTAGAAGTTAGTTAAGACTTGCAGGTAGACTATTTTGATTCTCTATCCCTTCTTGGATTGATTTGGGATTCTTGTTTAGATGTTGTCTCTTTAATGTTGAATCCTTATATTGTTATCCTTGAACTGAAGCAGTTATGTGTGTTTGAACCTGTTTCTGTCTTTTTAGATGATTAGTGTATGGGGAATAATATGTATTGATTCTTCTTCTTTTCTTAAGTTGTAGGATGAAACATCCTAATATGAGCTATGTTGTAAATAACTTCTTTTTCTACATAGTAAAGATAAATGTTGTATTTCTATTATGATAGAATTATGAAACAATTGGATGACAAGATCTGTTGTTTGTTTAAAAGTAATTGATAGGATCAATTAAACTATATGTTATAATGCAGATGTTGTGGATTATATTATGCTCTTTTCTTAAAAGTGAATTCGACTCTTATTTTGTACTTCTTTTAGTTTGTTATTACTTATGCTTATTTGTATGATATATTAATTGTTTCATTAAAGCAGAGTTGTTTTAATGGAACAATTAGTGGAATGCACTTCATTTTAATGCTTAGTGCTTATCATGCTCAGTTCATTGAACTGACCCATGCTAGCAATTTTTGCAGATGGACATCGTAAGTGATAAAAGAAGGAAAAAAATTTTATGATGCATTGGCTTATTTAATTTTGGATCTTATGTAAAGAATTTTGATTCATTCTTGAGTTGTATTGGAAAAGAGAAGTGATGTTCTTTTATGATCTTAATGATGATTGACATGCAGTATGTCTGAAATGCATAGTCTTGTAAATGTATATTTTATCATGATGAATTGAAAGGTTTGGAGACTGACTCCAATTTGTTGTGTAAATTCTCTTGTACTTTATATGATGGAAATAGTAGTGATATCTTGTCGATATTCTTTATATCTGTTTGTATACTATTGTTGTTATCAATTAATAAGTTGGATTAAGGGGATAGTATAATCCCTTACTATAATGAAACTTGTTAAATTGTAAAGATGTCATTCTCTAACTACACAACTATAGTTTAATAATGAAATATGCATTGGTCATACAATTAAACTATATGAGTAAAGAATGATAAAAAGGTTATGTTAACCCTAACATCTAACCATGTAGAGGAAGACTCTTCCTCTCTCAAAAGAATGAAAAAAATAAATGGAATGGTGGTTATGATCTTTAATCCTTGTGCTTCGTTTATAAAAAGTAAACACTAGCTGAATCTAGGTGAATGATACACCTTCTTGGACAACTAGGTTACATTAAAATTAACGTTTGATGTTTGTTGCCCTATTTTTGGGGATAACTACTTGTTAGGCCACGTTAATGAACATCAATGCAAAGCATGAGTTAATGAAGTTCTTAATATCAAATCAGATTAATTATGGATAAAGAACTTAATGAATGTTGGAATTAGGGTTAGGCATGGTTGCTGCAATTTGAATCTTAATCCAATTAAATTATGAATTTAATGACCACTAAGGGGTATGTACATCATGATGAATCAGTTCTAATGGATGTTGGCACATGCCAACTATAGGACTATACCTTTGAGAAGTCCAAGGGCTTCTCGAGGATACAATGTTGCAGTTGACATGTGGCAACACCCTTCCATATTTATTCATCTAGATCTACACACATCTGGACTTGAACTTAGTTTCTCTCTAGGTCAAGTTAGTAGCATGTTTAGGATAGGGAGTAGCTTTCTATGACTCGGGGTACCTTGGCACATTTGGTTGACTTAGGTCGATGAGTATGCCCATATACCCTAAGTCATCGTGAGCATCTTCCTATAACAAATTATGTTGCTAACTTGGGCTAGGGTCAAACCTTGGGCAAGTGGACTGAACGGTAGTCAGTAAAGACCATTCTAGATAACAAGAGTGAGGTGAAGGACGTATTCCAAAATGATGAGTATGTCATCTAGGAATAGTAACATGAATAATATGTTGAAAATATTTGGCCAAAGTATCGCAAGTGTTGGTTGCGTTGTCCTAAGTCACCTAGTTTAAAGCAATGTGATGTCAGATGAATATTGGTAACAAATATTCAGATAGGTTCTTTAAATAGATCACTCAGTACCTGGAATAGGGTAGGAAAACCAAGTATACGTAGTATACATAAAGTATTCTATACTTTAAGACAAACATGAGAGATCGGTTGGTAACCGAGTCATGGAATGAGAGATCGGTCCCCAAAACTAGCACCAACCCGCCACGTGGTTAGAGCCCAAGACAGAGCTGCCCCAAATCGGCTAAGCATAGGAGGTTGAGTGGAAGCTTCCACGTGTCCAATCGGTGCAACTCTAGGGGAAAAATCTAAAAGCGGGTCTCAGTGAGCGTGGAGCCTCCACATGTCTAGGGTCCCAAATGAGGGTAGAGCCAACCGTTTAATTGACTAAGTATAGAAAGGTCACGAAACCCTCCACATGCCTTGTCTACACAACTTGAAGGTAAAATTTGGGGGCATGTCCCAAATGTGTGCTAAGCCTCCAGTGTCTCAAGTAAGACATATGGCCCCGCCAAACAAAAGGGATTTAGCCAAAACACAAAGAAACAAAGAAAATGTGGAAGGAGCCATGTGTCTCTTCGGTGCAACTTCAAAAGAAAAATCCAAAAGTAGTCCCCAAACACATGCCACTCTACATGTGGCCATGTTTCAAGTCAAAGTAGGAAGGTGGGTCACTGGAGGCAGTTTGAATTTTTGGCTTTTGTTTCGAAAAGGTGTAAAGTATAAAAATAAGCCGCACCTCTATCTATTCCCAAAGAAGCCATGTGTCAGGCCTAAATTACATGTGGGACGGTGGGCCTAGGGAAGACTTTTCTTCCAAGTGGAAAATGTGGGCCGGTGGGCCCGAGGATGAAAAATGAAAAATAAGAAGGTTGCATGGCAAAGTGGCTACAAGAGACTTTTGTACTTTTGTGAATTTTATGCAAAAGGCATAATTCTAATTTCAGCCCACGAGAGACTTTTGGGAAAAAGTGAATTTCAGGCCCGCGGACCCATTTTACAAAATTGGTTTTTCACCATTTTTGTACGGATCCAATTCAAGCATTCAAATGGGCATATCTTTCGATCCAATGCTCAAAATTCAATAAATTTGGTACCATTGGAAAGGTCTCGACCTCGTCTACACCATGGAAACTCGAAACTTTAATTTTGATGAGGTTAGGTGGGTAAAAATAGGAAAAATTCTTCTTGCCATTAATATATGATCTGATTGCTTCAACAACCAGATTAGATTTGATTTGATCCACCGTTCTTCCTTCTTCAACACGCTAAACAGACATAGAGAGGTGGACTTGACAAATTGTGGGTGGATTTGCAGGGGCATTGATGGTGTAGGTAATGAGCTCCAAATCAGGTTTCTCGGCCTCTTTTCTTCTCCTCTTGTCATTGCATCTATAAAGGTAAGATCTTGGCTCATTGTAAAGGGTTGGACATTTTGGTTTTGTACCCTCCCTTCTTCTCTAGTCTGCAGACGAATTCATGGAGTCTGAACCTTCTATTAAGACTATAATGTAAGTTTTTCACCTTTTGGCCATTGTAATGCTCTGTATCAATTTGTGAAGCAATAATACATGTTTGTGGATGATTTCAACCCTCTCTTGTGTTCATTTCCTTTATCTAATCTTTCATTACAATATTGGTTATCTATGCATGGTAGTTGTATTACATTTTAATGGTTTGTGTTTGATAGAAAAGCCGGTGTTCAACATTCCTTTGGTGCATCACCTCTGTTAGTTTAGGTTTAATTTCTTGCATCTTCTTAACCATGTCTCCTTGGCAAGTTAAAATAGATTTTAGGATAGATCCTCTGCAAATCTTATGTGTGCACTTGAACAGAGGAATAGGAACTAGCCTTCATCCGGAGAGCTCTCTCGATTTCAAAGTCCCAACGCTTTGAGAGATTCTCCATGTTATGCAATCACACTGAGAGTCTCAATCCATCTAGTTGCAGACATTTAGGGGTGCTTGTGATTTTACACTAATAGGTAGATTTAAAGGTGCTATAATGAGTGATAGGGTTGCATATCCGGAGGGTGGTAATACATACACTAGGTCAATATAGGGTTTTCAAGGCCCGTAGTCAAGATAGAGGAGAGAACCCTAATAAGATATTGGTAGTTGAGTGAGGATATGTCTGGATCAATAATAGATAATTCAACTAAAATGAAGTAAATAGAGTTATGAAGTTGATCGTGAATAAAATTATTATGTCAACTAGTAAAACATATGTAATACTAAGCTAACATAGCACAATGAGGGAAGGAGATGAACTTATCTATGCAAAATGAAAAATATGGTTAGAGAACTCATCTTGTACTTGTAGGGTGGTCATTGATGCATCTATCTCTCTAGAGAAGTAGCACACTAAGAGAGAATCACTATTAGGTGGAGAAGGGGAACATCGTTCTTTTCTTAGACTCACTATAGATGACTAAATAGTGCAAGTGTAGCGACCTCCCAATTAGTTACCGAATAATCATTTTTTAAATTTTCTAAGATAACATGATTAAGAAATTGGATTACTATCAATTTCTCATCCTTAACTCTAACTAAAAATTTAAAACCAAATGTTACAATAATTGTAATACACCAGTAGTAAACACTATTTATTTAAATTACATTGCAAAGAGTAAAATAATAATTCAATGTTCATTTTACTCCAATTTCTTATTCTAACAAAATATACTCATTTGAAATTCTATACTCAGTTCATAATTACAATTCACTTAATGATTAAATTTACTCATAGTTACTTTCAAAACATTGTTTCATAATTATCACTTTCTCATTCATTGCTACTAGTAATTCATTCATACAAGTCGTTGACTCATTTCTGGTTATAAATCAATTTGTAACTATGTTTTGCAATTGGGTTTACAATAAAAATATGATTCATTCCAAATGTATACAACAACCAACCCTCAGGTTAGAACATAATATACAATACATAATGATTATTACAATCTTCTACCAACTTGTAGAGTATATCTGGATATGAGTACAAGAAAAAACATTTGATACATGGTACCAAAAATCAACTGGAGATCATCGAAGCTACATAACCAATACAAGAGGTGAGAGAGAGCATCATTGGAAAAAAATTCCTCCAACAACATACTTGGCAAAGTATACCGCACATCACCCGAATACAAGAGGAGTGGCCCTACCCTTCAACGAAGTGAGTAGATATAAAACTAATGTCATAAGAGAGTGAGTCATCTATGTAATTTTAAGTTTTCACCTTCCTCTCAGTATCTATGTGAAAATAGTGAACCGAGAAAATGATTTATATAATACTCATAAATAAAAATGTCAATGTTTTACTTGTGGCCACAAGACTAAAGGAAGGTATGTACCTCCTACACATTCCCGCCCTAAGCATTGGGGTTGTCTTAAGAACATTAGAGTCTATAGACCAAGGAATTTACTCTCATCCCATATGCACTGAGAAAATATGAGCACTGCCAGCTTGTGTGTCATGTTATCATGTTCACACACCCTCATCAAAGCTAATGTCAATTCACAATCTTGAATTAGCTTACAACACCATTGATCTCCAACATATATATGAAACATATTGCATGGTGGTGGAGTTATGTCATACCCCACAAGTTTCCTATACTGGCTATGGAGAAATTCATGATCCCTTTTCCCTCTAGTATGACATTCAATGACAAGGAAATGTAATAATGTCTAATTACTTAACGATTAGGGTTTACACCAAATTAGATGAAGACTCATGTTTATTTATCTTGTTAAGAGTATGGGGATAATATAATAAGTAGTCAAATAGTTTTAGAAATGAGCTTAGGATATTTTTAGTCACAATATAATATACGGTGTATCTTTGAGAAATCAATAAAACGAGTTCCAAATAATGGAAAGATTGAAAGTGTTTTGAGTTGATATAATAATAAAAGACGAATAGGAAGATTAAATTGATCGTGAAGTATTCAAACGTAGATACATTAATCATTATATTAGTAGGAGAACTATTCCCAATATGGTATGGTATCTTTGTTGGCTAAAGTATTCCATTTTTTAATTAATTTCACTATACGAAAAACCCTCTTGAAATAAAAACTAAATAGTAGGCAAATTTTAAAATTAAAAATTTACACGATTATAATTAATCACGATACTTTAATTCTTAATATAATAATCCATTACTTTATATGATAACAAAATAATAATTAAAAAAATGAATAGTTGAAATTTAATTACTCAATAAAAATATGTTTTATTTAATCACTAAAATTATCAAGTCATAAATTAGAGTTTAATATATATATCCATAAAATAAACCTTATTAAAATATTTGATGTCAAATTCCAAGCTCACAGCTAGAAGCCCATAATTTTCTAGCAAAAGTAAATAAATTTAAAAGTATATAATATTTAATTAGATTGGTAAATAAATTTACCCATAAGTTTCCAAAGCAATGTAAATAAATTTAAAACTATATAATAGTTAATTTTATTGGTAAATAAATTTACCCATAATTTTCTTAAAATGTATTGTAAAGTGTAATATTCCAAAGATGTATATAAGTTTAAAACTATAGAATAGTAAATTGGATTGGTAAATAAATAATAAATAGATAGGTTAAATCATATGTTGTCCTATTTATTTATTTTGTTCTTTTTAAAAAATTTACAAGAGGATTTTCATATTTGGGCATTGCCTAAAATGCATAAAAAATTTAAAGCAGACAGAAATTCATAACATGGCGATGGAAAGATCAACCACAACACACACACACACACACACACACACACACACACACACACACACACACACACACACACAAGATATATATATTAAAAAAAAATTGGTTGGATCTTTCCATCGCCATCTTCTTATTAATTTTCTGCTCCTAAAATGTGTGTGTGTGTGTGTGTGTGTGTGTGTGTGTGTGTGTGTGTGTGTGTGTGTGTGTGTGTGTGTGTAATTTTAATACCACAGAGATACTAGTGATATTTAGATGCTTGGTTTTTATTTTATTTTAATTTATTTAAAGTAGAATAATTAAATAAATCCTCGAGTCATTTCTATTTTTACTCTAAGTTAATTCACAAGGAAGAAGCACTTAGGGATAAATAAAATTCCTTAAACACAAACAAGAAAGATATATTAAATGCTTAAACCAATCTCAAACCCTTCAAACACTCTTTGCTCCTTAAGTAATATCAATTCTCATGCACCAATTTTTTTGAGGTTCCCTTCATTTAATCTTGACCTCTATTTAAATTTAACATGCCCATCCTCCAAAATGTATTAAAAGAGTTGGATGAATATTTTCAATGTTATTGTCATATATTAAATGGTATAGGAAGACTATCATATTGTTAATTATGATATTAAATGTCATTATTGTACATTCCTTATTGGGTTGTACTAAATTTATTACAATTGAATGTGTTGAATAATATGAGGGTTCTAGAATATTAAATGTCAATATTCCTCATTCCTTGTTTGGTTACACTAAATTTATTACAATTAAATGTGTTGAATGATATAAGGGTTCTATAATAGTAGTTGTTATTATCATTATTATTAGAGTGTGACAAAGTCACAATTTTAACTTGATTAATGTAATTAAATATTTAATTTTATTTAAGAGAAATTATTTTCTTAAATATAGTAATGATTTAATTCTTTATATCTTGGATTATTTTTCTTTGATGTTGATATATGGAGTATCATGGTGATTTCATTCACCTATTTATTGGGATGAAACTTATATGTCATCTGGAAAAGTCACTATTATTAAGAAAAGGGACACTAGATCCTAGGGTCAACACATTGTGTTTAAATATCCATAGAAGATTATGCAAACAAATTAAAACTAACTTGCCCTTAATTTCTCATTGTTCTCCTGAAAGTCTTGATATGGCTAATCATAAGGTTAATAAGTTCACGTTTATACGCAGTCTCTCATACCATTTTAGGCTCCATATTTTTTCACTTCTTCCCAATGATACTCTCCCTCGTCACAAGGGTGAATGTCCTGTGTACACTTTACACGACACTCAAACAAGAGATGTGTTAGGATTAGAATGATAAATCACATCATACGTAATCAAGAAATTTTCCATATTCATGTTCCTTCTAGATAATTTCAAAAATAAAAGTAACGTAATATATTCATCCATATTCACTTAAAATCTAACATAAAATCATAATCCAAATTGTAATTAGAAGTACAACATATTCATAGTTATAATCACTCTCATGAGAAGTATCCACATGGAAAAAGTACACCAATTATTATAATTAAATAATAATACATCTACTTGAGGATTCGGGATGTGACATCCTTCCCCACTAGAGGAAGACATCGTCCCAATGGCTACCAACACAAACAACTAAACTACTCAAAGAGATGAGGAAATTTATTATAGACTTCATCTAAGTCCTCCCATGTAGCACTCTCCTCAGATTATTGGTCCCATTAGACCTTATACTTGGAAGACTTCTCTATTTCAAAAATGAAGCTTGCTAGTCTCAATAACCCGTATGGGTTCTACCAGAACCACTCCCGGATCCTGTAACGCAGGATTTCCCGATCAATAACATGAACCATATCAACATGATATTTCTTAAGCAAGGATACATGAAATACATTATGGAGTTTAGATAAAGTTGGTGGTAGAGAAATTTTATGTCACTTTGGATTAACAACTTCTATAATATCAAAGGGCCCTACATAACGTGGGGCAAGTTTAGATGCCTTCCCAAACTTAATGGAACTCTTCTTGGGTTTTACTCTAAGGAAAACCTTGTCTCCTTTTTCAAATATTATGGGTGTTCTCTTCTTATCAGCATAACTCTTTTGCCTATCTCAGTAGCCTCAAACAATCTCTTTCTAATTAACCTTACTTGTTATTCCATCTCTTGAAGCATCTTTGGCCCTACCACAACTTGATCTTATTTCTTGTCCAAACTAATAGGAGTATGACACTTCCTACCATAAAGTGCCTCAAATGGGGCCATGCCATGAGTGGAGTGGTTGGAGTTATTGTAAGAAAAATCTACTAAAGGTAAATAATCTTTGCACTTGTATTTTTGGTCCATACGGATATGCGAAGCATGTCCTCTAATACCTAATTCACCCTCTTTGTTTGATCATCAGTCTCAAGGTGGTATGTTATGCTCAAATTAATCTTTGTTCCCAAAGCTACATGTAAAGTTTTTCGAAAACTTGATTTCATTTGAGTGTCACAATCCCAGATATCATATTTTTGGAACTCCATGCAATCTAAACACCTCTTGAACAAATCTTCATGCCAATATTGTTGAGTCATCCTTTAAATTTCTAGGAATGAAGTGTACAACTTTGGTGAGTTTGTCAACAACCACCAAGATAACATCATGTTTGTTCTTAGACATTGCAAGTCCTTGAACAAATTCCATATTAATAACTTGTCATTTCCAATTAGGCACATTATGTGGATCAAGTAATCTAGTTGGGTGCATGTGATCTTCCTTGAATCATTAACACTATAATCATCTTGTCACAAAACAAGTGACATCTTGCTTGATCCAGGCCACACAAAAAACTATTTAATATCAACCATCATTTTTATCACACTGGTGACTTTGAATAGGGAGCACAATGTGCTTCCTCCAATACTATAGTTCATAAACCACCATGGTTAGGAATATAAATTCAACCATTGAATCATAGGATTCCATCTCCATCAACATGGTAGCCCTCATATCTATGATCTTGGCTATAGATATCAAGGGTAGCCTTGACCTATCTATAAAAATCATCTAACGGTATTTGATCTAAATTTTTTTGTCTAAATGTGGGTCTTCGAAATGGCTATGGTAGCGATATATGTCGATGTCGATGACAACTAAAGGCATCAACCACCATATTCTCTTTTCCCTTGATGTAGCTAATATCAAAGTCATATTCACTCAAAAATTCTAACCAACGCCATTGAAGAGCATTTAGATTGGGTTGGGTGAAAATGTATTTAAGACTCAAATGGTTAGTCTTAAGCTCGAATGGCTTCCCAAGTAGGAAATACCTCCACATCCACAATGTATGAACAATTGCAACGAGCTCTAAGTCATAGGGTGCATAATTCAATTTTCATTGCTTAATATTTATAGATTCATTAAGCGACATGATTATCTTGCATCAAAACACCCCCAAACCCTTCACCTGATGCATCTGTAATGACTGTAAAACTTCCATTTGGATCAGAATTTTTAGAATGGGTGTTGTTATCAATTTTTCCTTTAACAATTTGAAAGCTTTGTCGATAGGAAGATTATATTGATCGTGAAGTATTCAAACGTAGATAAATTAATCATTATATTAGTAGGAGGACTATTCCCAATATGGTATGGTACCTTTGTTGGCTAAAGTATTACAATTTTTCAATTAATTTCACTATACGATAAACCCTCTTAAATGATAATTAAATAGTAGGCAAATTTTAAAATTAAAAATTTACTTGACTATAATTAATCACTATACTTTAATTCTTAATATAATAACCCATTACTTTGTATGATAACAAAATAATAATAAAAATAAATAAATAAAAACTAAAATGAATAGTTGAAATTTAATTACTCAATAAAAATTATGTTTTATTTAATCATTAAAATTATCAAGTCATAAATTAGAGTTTAAGTAGAAATAATAATTCTCTGATTATATATCCATAAAATAAACCTTATTAAAATATTTGAAGTCAAATTCCAAGCTCACAGTTAGAAGAGATAATTATGTAAAGTGGATAAAGATTATAAAAATTACACATTAATTCAATCGGTTAAAACTATAAAATAGTTAATTGGATTGGTAAATAAAATTGCCCATAATTTTCTAGCAATGTAAATACATTTAAAACTATATAATAGCTAATTAGATTGGTAAATACGATTACCTATAATTTTCATGTAAATAAATTTAAAACTATATAATAGTTAATTGGATTGGTAAATAAATTCACCCATAATTTTCTAATGTAAATAAATTTAAAAACTATATAATAGTTTTTTTATTATTGGTAAATAGTTTTTGAAAGGGACTATACCCTTGTATACAAAAGGGGCTTAGAAGCCGAATAGGAATGAAAAACATTACCAAAAGCGATCAAAATCCGATGAGACACAAAACCCAAAGTAACCAAAGAGCGATTACCCCAAAACAACAACCCGAGTTCGAATCTTTGCGAAGAACAAGCCAAAAAACAACAAAAAAATGGAGGAGTACAATAAGAGAAGTGCGGACCCACAATTACTTCTTGGTGGCGCAGACCCACGCTTACCTATATTTTCATGTAAACAAATTTAAAACTATATAATAGTTAATTGGACTAGTAAATAAATAGGTTAAACCATATGTTATCCTATTTTTTATTTTATTTTATATTTATTTTACAAGAGGATTTTCATATTTGGGCATTGCCTAAAATGCATAGAGAAATTTAGCGACAAAGAAATTCATAAAAGGATATATATAATGTTTAATACCACGAGAGATACTAGTGATATATAGATGCTGGTTTTTTATTTTTTTAATTTGTTTAAAATATAATAATTAAATAAATCCTCAACCATTTCTATATTTTACTATGAGTTAATTTAATATTTGAAATTAAATTAGAAAAATTAATTTATTTGAGTGTTGGAAAACTACGAAATAAAAGAAACTAGAAGATTCTAAATTCCCAACTAGAGAGATATTATACCATATACACTCACAAGGAAGAAGCACTTTGGAATAAATTAAAAAAATTAAACACAAACAAGAAAGATATAGAAATAGAGGAGGAAAAGAAATTTATAATTATATAATTTTTCTATTAGAGGGAGTTCCATGGCTGCCCGTACCTTAATTATTTTGATGCTTAAACAAATCTCACACCCTTCTCTCAGTCCTCCCGTGTAACGCCTGCTCCTTAGGCAATATCAAATCTCCGCACCAATTTTTTTGAGGTGCCCTTCTTTTACTCTTCAACCTCTATTTAAATTCAATCGGCCCATCCTCCAAAATATATTAAAAGAGTTGGTTGAATATTTTCAATGCTATTGTCATATATTAAATGGTATGGGAAGACTGCCATATTTTTAATTATGATATTAATTGTCATTATTACCCATTTGTTATTGGGTTGCACTAAATTTATTACAATTGAATGTGTTGAATAATATGAGCGTTCTAGAATATTAAATGTCAATATTGCCCATTCCTTGTTTGGTTGCACTAAATTTATTACAATTGAATGTGTTGAATAATATGAGGGTTCTAGAATAGTAGTTATTATTATTATTAGAGTGTGACAAAGTCACAATTTTAACTTGATTAATGTAATTAACTATTTAATTTTATTTAAGAGAAATTATTTTATTTAAGAGAAATTATTTTCTTAAGTATAATAATGGTTTAATTCTTTAGATCTTGGATTATTTTGCTTTGATGTTGATGTATGGAGTCTCGTGGTGATTTCATTCACCTACCTATTGGGATGAAACTTATATGTGGTCGAACAAGTACACTAGATCCTAGGGTTAACACATTGTGTTTAAAATCCATAGAAGATTATCCAAACAAATTGAAACCAACTTACCATTAATTTCTCATTGTTTTCCCCTGAAGGTGTTGATACTACTAATCGCGGTTAATAAGTTCACGTTTATGTACGAGTCTCTCATACCGTTTTAGGCTCCATATTTATTCAATTCTTCCCAATGATACTCTCCCTCCGTCACAAGGGTGAATGTCTCGTGTGTTAGCTTAATTAATACAATTTCACATCCTACACATATACGGTTAAGGAGTAACCGTCCCTACCTATGTAATCGCTCCGGGGAGGCTTTATATTTCCTCCGTCCCACTATTTTAAACACACATTGAATAAAATCTATTCCTTCCTATGCCATCATTGGTATCAGAGCCTCTGTCCATCCTCTGCCTGCGTGGAAGATTGGAGTGCCAGTTTTTGGAGCAAGAAAATAGTTTTTGGCATATTCTTTGTGTGTTGTGCGTGGACAAGAACAACCAAGGAAGGAAGCGTGAAGAGACAAGGATGTGTGGACCTTGGGCATGGCAGTTTGGAGATCCCTTGTGTTCAGCATTGGAGGATCAACCTGTTTCAATGGAAACCTGCTATGACCTGTAAGTGTATCCCATATTGTGCGTGGAGTCTTGAAATTTCCATAATTGGTATATTGAAACATGGGAATCTGGAAACTGTCGTGATCGGTGACCAGTGAGCCAGGGAGGAAGATTTGTAAGGTAACAAAGTGTTGGATCTATCCACTCTCCAATAGATAACAGTAATGCTTCGCCTGCAAAGATCTCTCTTCTACCATCATTGACATCCTGGCATGTGTTTTTGTTGGTGAGTGAACTGAAGTAGATGGTTTAAATTTGCAAAAGTTGTTATTTTGATGTGGAGGAGGAAAAGATCCATAGAGCGACCAGTTGGCCTTGTATTTTTGTCCACCACGTGCACTCACGTTTCAGTAGAACCACGTTTGATAGTTTCCAATGATGTACATGTCACACATTTCCAATGCCGAGAGTGTTACAAGAAACCCTTCCACTGGATCACCTCTAAGAGCCCAAGAGGACACCACCGCATCTATTTTTCCTTGCTCAATGAATTGATCAATACTGACATCTTTTATTCGATGAATTGGTGCGTCAAGGATTATTCAAATATTTCTAGTTCGACGTGTGTTGTCAAGTGTGCCGAATCTTTGAAGAATTATAGCACGGCTATGATGCGAGATGATGAACGTGAAGTAGAATGCCCATAAAAGCATCCACGTCTCACCGCATGAGCCTATAGAGCCCATCTTCGGGATAGGTTCCTTCATAAGCATTGTAGCCATTTTTGAAAAAATTAAATAAATAAAATACAATTTTTAGTTTTTGAAAATGTCTGCACCTTGCATTCTGTTGTCGGATGCCCAGATTGCTCAAAGGGCCAAATTTTTCCACATGGAAAACCAAGATGTGGATGATTCTTCAGTTTGAAGATCTTTGGGGATCGTTTCTGGAAAAGACACCCCTCCCACATATGCTGATATATTAGCGAAGTATGAAAAGGCCGATGTAAAAGCACTAATGCTTATCACCCTGAGCCTTTTTGATGAGGTTCAACCTTACATTCGGGAAGCAACCACTTCCTCTACGGCATGGGCCACATTGTGTACCATCTATGAAGCCAAGAATCTGACGACAAAGTTACATCTTCAAAAAAAGCTTCACACAATGAGTATGCATGATGGCGAATCAGTCGAAGCCTTCTTGCAGCATGTGGCCAAGTTACGCGCAAAACTCTCTACTCTCGGTGAACCGGTGGACGACAAGTTGCTAGTCCTTCTCACCTTGCGAGCTCTTCCTTCCTGGGCTCAGACACTGATCACCACGTTGACCATCACTCAACAAGAGGTGAGTTTTGCCACATTGGTGAATTATCTCCAGTAGGAAGAAGCCATTCAGAATGTTCAAGAAGCCTTCAAAGATAAGGCTCTCATCACGAGGAAAAAGCATAAGCCTCGGAAAGGGCGCTTAGCCCCCTTAATCGAAGCAACATCCACAAGTAGTAACCTTCTCAATGGCCACCCCAGAAGTAGTAGCGAACAACAAGGCGGATCGATGGTGCCACATTTGCTCCACGGATACGCACACGACTGTGAACTGTTATTACAATGGTTGCAAGTATGGAAACTCTGGTGAAGAGAGCACTTCTGGCCAAGGATATTCCAAGAAATCCTAATGGCGTGCTCGTAATCGAGGCCAGAAGGGTCACATTACTACTCAGCAGGATGCCACCTCCAATGAAGAGGTTCTAGACACAACTCATCCGGACATTGTCCTAGTCTCACAGACTTCACAGCCATCAGAAAGTGTCTGGTTGATTGATTCGGTGCCAAAGAAACACATGAATGTCAATAAAAGTTGTTCCATAACCCGAGTGACCGATCCACTTTGAGATTGGATCACCATCGCAGATAATTAGGAGTATATTGCGGCGGGGATTGGTGATGTCATCATTCCTCTTGGGACACGAAGATGTACTCTCACGAAGGTGCTATATGTTCCAGGTTTGACCTCAAATATCTTGTCTGTGAGTCAGCTTCTTAATCATCAAATGCGGGTTGAATTATTTGTTGAGAAAGGGGTCAAGTCCTGCATCATTTCCCAGGGAGACTCAGTAATTGCTCGAGCATTTATGAAGGGCCATCTATTTGCACTGGATGTGGTCACTTCATCTAACATTGCTCTCTCTGCTTCAACGGCGGAGTCCACTGCACTATGGAACTTTCGATATGTTCATCTTTTTTCGGCTCTGCATCAACTCAATGCCAAGGAAATGGTAAGAGGGCTTCCTCCTCTCTCCCATTCCTTACCTGTTTACTCAGGATGTCTTGCATGGGAAAAAAACATAGAGGTCTGTTCAAACAGAGCTCTTATCATTCTACGGAGTATCTTCAAGTTGTACACACCGATATGTGCGGATCCCCACCTAGATTCTAAGGTTTTTAGTACTTCCAACTCATCATTAATGATTACTCACCGAAAATGTGGGTATATTTCCTCCGTAAGAAGAGTGAGGCATTTTCCAATTTTCGGACCTTTTACCAAAGATGCCACAAGGCGATCACGGAAGCCTCTCCTTCTCCTCCACTTAGATCGAGGGGGATTTGTATCGAAGAAGTTCTTAGCATACCTAAAGCAACATGGCATTTAGCAACATCTGACTGCACCCTACACGCCCCAACGGAATGGGATTTATTAGTGACACAACACGATTTGTCATGGAGATGGTTCATTGTATGCTCTCCACTACCAAGTTGGAGGATCGATTTTGGGCAAGAAGCCTGACGACAAGAATGTATCTACTCAACCAGCACCCATGATGATCTTGCGAGAACAGACACCGGAAGAGGTATGGACTAGTCGTAAACCTTCTATTCATCATTTCGTAGTTTTTGGTTGTCTGCATATATGCATGTTCCAAATGAGAAAAGGAGGAAGATCGATCTAAAGACATTACCATGTCTTTTCTTGGGGTATAGTACTACCTCAAAATAATATCATCTCATGGATCCCGAGACGAAGAAGATCTATGAGAGTCGAGATGTGGTGTGTGATGAGTCATCCTTTGAAACCTGCCACATAATGGAGATCCATGCACGACCTCGTCACATAGATTGCTAACACATCCAGATGATGGGCAAGATGATTCTTCTCGAGAGAAAGAATAGATGAGGTAAGATTTGTTCGTTCATCTAGGAACACTTTGACAACACATCTTCACATCACCAAGAATAGCACCAATGTTCGAAATGGGTCCGAATACTATTAGGGATGCACACTTGAACTCACTTCCCGATACTTCTAGGCAGAGTCGAACATGAAGTCAAGCCGGACATGAGATAAATTTTGCACTCATGAATTCAATTGTTGATAGCACCAACCAAACTCGACACTAATCGCTCGTGAGGCATTAGACCAACCACAGTGGAAACAAGCTATGGATGCTGAATATGATTCCCTAATTCAGAATCAGACATGGGAACTTGTCGATCTGCCTCCAAGTAAGAAATCCATTGGCTGTAAATGGATTTTCAAAACAAAATATAAGGCAGATGGTTCAATCGAAAAACACAAAGCACAACTTGTTGTAAAGGGTTATGCTCAGCAAGAAGGAATTGACTATGATGAGACCTTTGCACCCACTGTGAAGATCAAAACCATTAGAGTTGTTTGTGCACTGGCAGCACAAAATGGATGGAAACTTTAGTAGATGGATGTCAAGAGTGCTTTTCTGAACGGTGATCTCAAAGAAGAAGTATACATGGCCCAACCTGAAGGGTTTGTAGACGAGCATCAACCACACAAGGTATGTTGTCTAATAAATTCACTTTATGGACTTAAACAAGCACCTAGGGCATGGTATATAAAAATTGATGATCACCTATTGCAGCATGGATTCATTCATAGCCCCTCAGATACAAATTTTATATATCAAGAAGGTAGGAACAAATATTGTTATTCTTGTTTTTAATGTAGATGATCTTGTGATCACGGGGAGTTTTGACAATCTTGTGGATGATGTAAAGAATGATCGAAGAAATCCTTCAACATGACCGATTTGGGGCTACTTCACTATTGTCTTGACTTATAGATATGGGAGAAGAAGAATCATATCCTCGTCTCCCGGATGAAATATGCCAAGACTCTCCGGAGAAGTATGGAATGTCAAATTGTAAACCAATGTCCACACATACATGGAAAAAGGTTTAAAATTATCTAGATTCCGTGATTCACCCTGTAGATGGCACTCACTATAGGTAGCTTGTGGGGAGTCTCATTTACTTGACTTATACCGACTAAATCTTTGCTTTACAAAGAGCTATCTCACCGATTTATATGCGAAGCCGAAGAAATGTCATTGGATAGTAGAAAAGCATGTGTTGAGATATGTCCGAGGTAAGTACAGCTTGATTTTGGTCAGAGTATCGAGAAGAACACTCGATTCTTCTTACGGGATATAAAGACTCGGACTATGAAGGATTCGTTGATGACAGAAATCCACTTGAGATATTTTTTCATCTTGGATCTGGACCTATCTTGTGGGTTAGCAAGAAGCAAACTGTTATTTCTCTCTCATCCATTGAGGCTGAATATTGCGTCGCCGCACGAGGAGCAGTGCGAAGTGATATGGTTACGTCGCATTCTTGCGAGATATAGGGATTCTGAAGAGAAACCTCCCATCATTCATTGTGACAATCAAGGTGTGTTGAAGCTTGTGAAGAATCCTGTTTTTCATGAACTAGACAAAGCATATTGAGGTCGAATGTCACTACATTCGTGAATAGGTCTTGAACCATGAAATTCAACTCCAAAGATCTTGCCCTCTACCGATTTTCGGGTTGCAGAGATATTCTCACCAAGCCTCTTGGCAAGGTGAAGTTTGATTTTTTAGGGGTACATATGCATTTAACAATGTATTAAGGGGGAATGTTATCTTAATTAATACAATTTTACATCCTACACATATACGGTTAAGGAGTAACCATCCTTGCCTATGTAACTATTCCACGGAGGCTTTATATTTCCTCTTGTCCACCTTTTTTAAACACGCATTAAATAAAATCTATTCCTTCCTATGCCATCATCGTGTACACTCAACATAACACTCAAACAAGAGATGTGTTAGGATTAGAACAATAAATCACATGATACGTAATTAAGCACTTGTCCATATTCATGTTCCTTCTGATAATCTCAAAAATAAAAGTAACTTAATATATTAATCCATAATCACTTAAAATCTAACATAAGATCATAATCCAAATTGTAATTAAAAGTACAACATATTCATAGTTATAATCACTCTCATGATAAGTTTCCACATGGAAAAAGTACACCAATTATTATAATTAAATAATAAAGCATCTACTTTAGGATTCCGGATGTGACAACTAGCAATCCAACCAAGAAGAAGAGTGTCCAATCCAATCTAAGAAAAGTGCAAGATGAATCAAGAGTTAAGGGAGAAGATGTGAAGATGGCACAAAAGAGCGAGTAGGCGGCGATTCCTTTGATTATGGCTTACTCTCTTTTGAATGTGAAGATGAGGTGTGCATAATATGACGCCATCGTTCGTGGGTGATGGCGTAGGCTAGAAAAACCTAACACCGACACCATCACCCATGGGCGATGGTGTCGGCCAAGGATGATAAATGTCATGCAAAGTGAAAATAGGTAACATGTTTCACATGGATATGGGCGAACAAGGTGATAAAGGGTGAGATACAAGTAAGAAGTCTTGAATGTAATGTGTATGAGACCTAAAGGGATAAGGATAACTAATGCAAGGACAACTAAGGCTAGGACCAAAAAACGGCATACTCTTTGTGCATTGTCTCTAACCCATAATCACTACGTGAATAACCATTCCCCATTCCCGTAGGCCCCTTAAGACATCCACTCAAGAAATTGATGCATTAATGCGACCCTAATCTACACAAGGAAATTGTTAGTAACATGTATGAAAGATGAAAAATGAAAAATTAGGTGTATACAAGGTGCAACTTTGTGTAAGGATATAGAAGTAACATTTTGTTTGGGGGCATTGGCCCTAGGTTTTTGCTAAGTATTATGTTTATGCATGAAATGACTAAGTTGAGTTTGGACTAAGTATGAATGTGCACAAGAGAGGATTTGTGCAAAATATGGGAGTAAAGAAAGTGTTGCACATATATAAGTGCACACATAATTAGGTAGCCAACGTTATACTTATTTGATCTAAGAATCACAACAACAAATCTAGAGGGGTCAAGGAGGAGTGTCTAAGAAAAGCATGGTTTTTGTAGATAAATACACGACTCAAAATGATCTTCTATCTTAGGAAATAAAATAAAATAAAATTAGGGTCATGATTTTATAATGCAAAGCATGGTAGAGAAGGTGCCTATATAAACCATCTTGCTAGAATTGAATGAATATATATAGAGAATGAATGAGAAAGAATATTAATGGAGATCGATGCAATATTATTATACAAACTTAAATTTAGAAATATTATGATAGATGTATTATTTAATAATATATTCCCATAATACATGTTTGACTCACTTTATTCACAATGTTTTTATAAATGGTTGTGAATCATAATCTACTTTAGATTGTTTCAATGTTATACATAAATATATCGTGATGAGTAACCAGATTATTAATATAACTCCAATTTCTCATCCTATTTCTCTTGTTATACTTTGAATGGGTACTTAAATAACCAATTTAGTTCATATGTAGGTGTATAAATTGTTTGTTCATATACACTACTAACATAGAGTTGTTAAGCTCAACACAAATAAAACCCAAACAATGGGAAGAACCTCTCAAAGTCCATTTCACTTGACATCGCTAGTAATGATGAGATTGAAGGATTAATTGAGCTCCGGGTCAGTTCAAACGTCTAGAAGAAAAGACACGGTCCGCATCACGTGCGATCTCGAAGCCACAAAATATCATCTTGACTCTTGCAAAATCAACATTTGAATGTTATCGTACAACCATAAAAATTTCTCCGGTCAACAGCTCACAAAAAAGTTTCCAGTCAAGAGCTCACTAAAATTTCTCGAGTCAAGAGCTCTCAAAATTAGCAAGACTGAAGCCAACAATGATACATGTAAAACATATCGACCTGATTTGATTATTATTATTATCAGCGGGGACTACAGATTAGCAGTAATTTTAGTAAAACAGAGTATTCAAAGTGGGATAAAGGAAACCCAACGAAAACCAGAGCTGGCCATGTTAGAAAGGACGGGGCAAGGAGGGACCCAATGCCATTTCCTCCTCGACAAACTGTACATGAGCACCTCAGGCCAACTGATACACGATACACAAACAAATTCCCCATGTCCAAAGCAGTATATATGCTCGTAACTGTGATAACACCCTGAGAAAAACGCGTTAGACACAGTCTCCAGAGCGCAATCCACTTGTCTCCACTTGCTTGAAGTATCATCAAGTTCCCAAATACAGAGGGTCTTGGCAATGCCGTCGAACCCAATCCCTCCCACAACAAAAACACGCTCTCCACAGCTCACGAGCCTCCCAAACTCAAGAGCAGGAGCTTCAATCGTCGTCCATGCCGACTGCTCTACATTATAAATCACAACTTCCATCGCCTCCCACGTTATGAAATAGAAGCTTCCCTTGCAGAAAACCGCGTCGCTCCTGAGATTCGATCTCGGCGCCGAATCGATATTTGTGTTCCACCGATCTGATTTGGTGCTGTAAATGGTCGCTCTGCAAGTGGAGACCATGATGAGAACGTCTTCGTCTGCAGCGAGAGTGGCCATCGAAAAGGCGCGGTGCTTTTGCTGGGTTAATGGAGTTACGAGTCGTCTCCATTTTTAGTGAGAGGATTGCACACGATTGCACAGCTCTCCGTTGTAAAACAGAGGAGGTGTTGAGAGGCAGTCAGCAGCTGCAGATGATGACGACGATTATATGGAAGAAATTCCACGGAAATGATATGCCATTTGTGGGTGAAGGTGTCGTAGGCTCTGCAAATTCTGTAGTGATCTTGCCTGTTAAACATGAGCAGCCACGGCCTGGTGATGTTGTGGGTTTTAAAGCGAAGAGATGAAATAAGAGAGTTGTATGGCGATTTGCAAATGCACTTGAACCTCGCCAAGCTTCCCACCTCTAATTTGGCCACGATTATCTCCAGAATGTGCTCCGGGAGATTTTTCCATATCTCCCGCTGCATATTACTCCTATCCCTCCCCAACAATCAAATTTTTCATATTACTTCCAATAACAGTGGTCTCCTTGTTTCTATATATATTGAATTGCTCCGATTTCGAGTCTGAATCTTTATGCAATTCGCGTTTAACTTGGAAATTCTAGAAGGATAATTATCCACGGACCCCAGTTCCTATCAATGAGGATCGCGATCTTATTTTAATTAACAAACCATTTGACGCAGCAGTCACATCAGCAGAGTCTTATTAGAAAACTGAGCCCGCCATCATCGCATCGCCGCCCTGCACTTCCACACAAACAAACAAATTCACTCGAGAATCTTTTAATATTATATTGCCTCTGAACTTTTACTTTTGTTTATGTATTTCTTATAATGTTTATTATATTTTTAAAAATGCAATAGGGAGAGGAGCCAGTCATCGCGAACTGGCCAATGACCGTGACAAGTTATGTTAATTTATTAGTTAATAGTAGAATACTCAGATCCCTAAACTTGCATGAATTTTTTTTAATAAATAGAAATAAAATGGCCTTTTTTTTGTAATTAAATATTAGACAATATAAAGTGTACATTTTATTATAGCAAGAAGAAACATAATATTAAAAACACAATAAATGATGCAAGTACTAATACATCTATGTATTCAACATGTCTAGACATAAAAATTCAATCTATATTTTAAAATGAGTAGTGGAGCTAACTGTCATTATTACAAACATTTTGGCAAGTTTGAATATATTTTTAAACTTAAAAAGGTCATGTCATTTACAATCATACACACTTTCATCCACAAAATTAAAAGACTTCATTGTCAAGTCATATCCACATTGCCCCTTCTTTCCATCCCATCTACAAGCATTAATGATAAACCTGCAAAAAAAATACAAATTTGTAAGGCTCAAGAAACACTATGCATTTATTGAAGGGTGGAATTCAAACAAATATATCTCACCTAAAAATTCACCATGGCCATTAGATTTATCATCTCATCACTCTCAATCCACACTAACCAAATTCAACCAATCACAAACAAGCACATGGATCAAGGATGAAAAGTCTGGGGTTGTTGTTTTGGATTATACACAACCTTCACACCCTGTCTAAATACCACATTAACCAATCCTGAGTTGCCCCACAAGGTAGATGTTAACATGACCTCTTGTCCTTAACATAAGAACATTTTCAGGTCGAGTTGAGTGTCATTTAACTCTGACATCACTATATGTCTTCTTTCCTTTCGATGCTTCATATACCGAGAAGGCACAAGGATTTTAGCATCCACTTATTGTGTAAGGTTGTTAACTCTTTCGTTGTAAATAGGTGCTTTACACTGTGAATCTTGTTTGTTTTTGTAGGCATGAACACCTCTGTACATGACATGAGGAGATTCTAGTCATGCATTGTTGGTTTAACATTTTTTATGTTGGTCAACAAATGGTTGAATTGAAGTTGTGTTAGGTTCAATTCTTATTGTTTGAAGTTTGTATCTAAGCTAATGATTGTGTCAAATTTGTGCCAAAGGGAGTGCCCAATTGATTTTCCTATGTATAGTGGTATGTCATTATTAGGGAGCTAGCCCAAGTCACCCACCAATATCATCGAGTAGGCACTTCGAAAACAATGTTTCTTTGTTGAGGGAATACCTCACACAACCTAGATTTTATAGTGCTCATCATTTTAGGTCGTGCGAAACTCATTTCGCCTATGAGAATGTATTCCATGGTCCTCATATGCTCTTGAAAAGTGCTAGTGGCCTTCTTTAAGGGCCTTCACTTCGTGGATGGGTATTCGGATACTTGAGTGTATAATAGATGTGTTTATGTTGAATGATGCAATACCTATTGGAGCTAGTAGGAGAATGGATGTGTTTTCGTTACATGTGAGTGTTTGTAATCCTTTTTATGCAACGTATGAGGTAGGATTTTCCTATACCATTTGTATCTTGAATGGTCATCTTTAATGTTGGAAGTTTCCATTACCTTCATGCATGCACAATCATAATTAAGTACACTAGATGTTGTTTGGATGATAACATGATGGGATCATGTTGGTTGGATGAAGCAACGATTGGTAGCTCGTTCTCAAGCGGTGCCTAGTCTATGAATTTAGGCATCGTGTACAGAAAATTAATGGGGATGTTATTCTCTATCTAATCATATCGAATCTTCAAGGCTCAAATCTCAATCATGTCTAACTCATCAATCATTACATTTCCAATTGCATGCATACTAATGCAAGAGCATCATGAAGAATGTAAATAATTTTTTTGGTTTTCTTGCAATTTTGGCCTTAAGTAGGTTTAGGGAGTCTTTTTATTGTTTTAATATGGATCCCAAATTATTTGATTCCCTCATGGTTGTAATAAGGTCATTTTGGGTTTTCCTCTAAAATGCACCATTTTAAATATTTCAATTTCCTAGTTGTATTTAGGGGTGTAGATACTAAAGTATGGAATCTTTTAATGATTTAAAAGGTGAAAAGTCCCTACAGTGTAATATAAAAACATGTTTTCACCCAACCAAGTAGGGTTTCATATGTTGTAGTTAGCTCTTGCCATGGTTAGATTACTTCAACTACTTGTAATTACCTCCATTTTGGCCATGAAGGGATATATTCGAAGAGGAAGATATAATTTTTAGTTTATAAGAAATGGTCAAAGGTTGCGATTAGGTGTGAAAGATCCAAAAAGGCTCCATAATTTGTATGTAATCGGAAGACTTTATAAATGCATATAATTCATGGATTCTAACTTATAATCTTGTTATTATGGGATATGAAATAAATAAATGGTGTTCTTGCATGAACTGATGTGATCATAGGGTTATTATCATTCTAGTAATAGTTATAACCTCTACGAATTTTTAAGAATGCTACATATATTTTCTCTTATGGGAAAGATGATGGCGCTGCAAAGAGAATGAATGTATTGCTATGTTTTAAATAATACAGTGCACGCCTTTATATAGGCCGATAGGGAGCGCCGTGAGGGAGACGGTTATTCAACTGTCCACTAACTAACACACAAATACTAACAAATGTATTAATTTTCTAACATTCCCCCCCTTAATACATTGCTCTTACAAATGTACCCCCTAAATAAATCAAACTTCACCTTGCCGAGAGGCTTGGTGAGAATATCTCTGAATCCCCAGCGAGAATCGGTAGGGCGATCTTGGAGCTAAATTTGGTGGTTCAAGACACTGT
The DNA here is from genome assembly GCA_018340775.1 of Taxus wallichiana var. yunnanensis. Lineage (NCBI taxonomy): Eukaryota > Viridiplantae > Streptophyta > Pinopsida > Cupressales > Taxaceae > Taxus > Taxus wallichiana. The sequence goes on along the minus strand of CM031235.1, from coordinate 74,869,950 downwards.
TCACGAATGTAGTGACATTCGACCTCAATATGCTTTGTTCGTTCATGGAAAAACAGATTCTTCACAAGCTTTAACACACCTTGATTGTCGCGAGTGAATGATGGGAGGTTTCTCTTGAGAATCCATATATCTGCAAGAATGCGACGTAACCAAATTGCTTCGCACACGACTCCTCATGCGGCGTGGTATTCACCTCGGTGGATGAGAGAGAGCAACAACAGTTTGCTTTCTTGCTGATCCACGAGATAGGTCTAGACCGAGATGAAAAACATATCCTCAAGTGGATTTCTGTCATCAACGGATCTGCATAGTCCGAGTCTGTATATCCACTGTAAGAAGAAGCGAGTGTTCTTCGATACTCCGACCAAAGTCAATTTGTACCTCGGACATATCTCAACACATGCTTTGCTGCTATCCCAATGACATTTCTTCGGCTCTGCATAAATGCGGCGAGATAGCTCACAAAGAAAGCAAAGATCTGTCCGTATAAGTCAAGTAAATGAGACTCCCCACAAGCTGCTGTAGTGAGTGCCATCTACCTGTGGTGAATCACGGAATCTAGATAGTTGCAAACCTTTTTCCATAGGTGTGGACATTGGTTTACAATCTGACATCCCATACTTTTCCGGGAGTGTCTTGGCATATTTCATCTGGGAGACGAAGATATGATTCTTCTTCTGCCATATCTCTAAGCCAAGACAATAGTGAAGTAGCCCCAAATCGGTCATGTCGAAGGATTTCTTCAGATCATTCTTTACATCATCTACAAGATTGTCAAAACTTCTTGTGATCACAAGATCATCTACGTACAAAACCAGAATGACAATCTCTGTTCCTACCTTCTTGATATACAAATTTGTATCTGAGGGGCTACGAGTGAATCCATGCTGCAATAGGTGATCATCAATTTTTATATACCATGCCCTAGGTGCTTGTTTAAGTCCATAAAGAGACTTTATCAGATGACATACCTTGTGTGGTTGATGCTCGTCTACAAACCCTTCAGGTTGGGCCATGTACACTTCTTCTTGTAGATCACCATTTAGAAAAGCACTCTTGACATCCATCTGCTGAAGTTTCCATCCATTTTGTGCTACCAGTGCACATACAACTCTGATGGTTTTGATCTTCGCAGTGGGTGCAAAGGTCTCGTCATAGTCAATTCCTTCTTGTTGAGCATAACCCTTTGCAACAAGTCGTGCTTTGTGTTTGTCGATTGAACCATATTCCTTATATTTTGTTTTGAAAATCCATTTGTAGCCAATGGATTTCTTACCTAGAGGCAGATCGACAAGTTCCCACGTCGATTCTGAATCAGGGAATCATATTCAAAGCATCCATAGCTTTGTTTCCACTTGTGGTTGGTCTAATGCCTCACGAACAGTGTCAGGTTCGGTGCTCTCAACAACTAAACTCATGAGTGCAAAATTTACCTCATGTCTTGCTTGACTTCGTGTTCTAACTCCCGTAGAAGTACCTGGAAGTGAGTTCAGGTGTGCATCCACGATAGTACTGACCCATTTCGGACGTTGGCGTTCTGATGATGTGAAGATGTGTTTTCCAGTGTGCCTAGATCAACGAACAAGTCTCCACTCAGCTCTTCTTCTCTCTGAGAAGAATCATCTTGCTCATCATCTGGATGTGTGAGCAATCTATGTGGCGAGGTCGATCTTGGATCTCCATTGTGTGGCAGGGGAGTCAAGGATGACTCATCACATACCACATCTCGACTCTCGTAGATCTTCTTCGTCTCGGGATCCATGAGACGATATGCCTTTGAGGTAGTACTATACCCCAAGAAAAGACATGGCGGTGTCTTTAGATCGATCTTCTTCCTTCTCTTATCTAGAACATGCATATATGCGAGTCTGACCAAAAACTCTTAAATGATGAATAGAAGGTTTACGACCAGTCCATACCTCTTCCGTGTCTTGTTACGCAAGATCTTCGTGGTGCCTGGTTGAGTAAATACACTGCTGTATCTGGGTATACGCTTCTACCCAAAATCGATCCTCCAACTTGGCGGTGAGAGCATACAACGAGCCATCTCCATGATGATCTGTTGTGGCGCTCGAAATCCCATTACATTGTTGGGGCGTATAGGGCGATCAAATGTTCTTGAATGCCATGCTTTGCTTGGGTATGCTAAGAACTTCTTTGACACAAATTCCCCCTCGATCGAGAGGAGGAGAAGAAGAGGCTTCCCAGGCTGCTGGTGGCTTCTTTGGTAGAAGGTTTGGAAATTTGCAAGTCCTCACTCTTCTTCCGAAGGAAATATACCCACATTTTCCGTGAGTAATCATCATGATGAGCTGAAAGTATGAAAAACCTTGAAGCTAGCCGGCGAAAGGTCCGCACAGATCGGTGTGAACGACCTGAAGAGGCTCTGTAGAATGATAAGAGCTCTGTTTGAATGGACCTCTATGTTGTTTGCCCATGCAAGACATCCTGAGCAAATAGGTAAGGAATGGGAGAGTGGAGGAAGCCCTCTTACCATTTCCTTCGCACTGAGTTGATGCAGCCCCTGAGAAAGATGACCATATCGAAAGTGCCAAAGTGTAGTGGACTTTGCCGTTGATGCAGAGAGAGCAACGCTAGATGAAGTGACCGCATCCAGTGCAAATAGATGGCCCTTCAGAAATGCTTGAGCAATGGTGACTCTCACAGGAAATGATGCGGGACTTGACCCCTTTTTCAACAAAGAATTCAACTTTGCATTCTATGGTTAAGAAGTTGAATTACTGAACACAAAATATTTGAAGTCAAACCGGAACATAGAGCACCTTTGTGAGTGTACATCTTCGTGTTCCAAGAGGAATGATGACATCACCAATCCTTGTTGCGATATACTCTTGATTATGCTGCAATGGTGATCCGATCTCGAGTGGGCTGGTCACTCGAGTATGGAACAACTTCTTGTTGCCGAGTCATGTGTTCTTTGGCACTTTGAATCAATCAACCGGACATCTTCTTAGCGATGCGTGAAGTGCATGTGAGACTAGAACAATGTCAGATTGAGTCGTATCTGGTACCTCTTCATCGGAGGTGGCATCCTGCTGAGCAGCAATGTGGCCCTTCTGCCTCTGATTACGAGCATGCCATCGGGATTTCTTGGAATATCCTCGGCCAGAAGTGCTCTCTTCGCCAGAATTTCCATACTTGCGACCGTTGTAATAACAGTTCGCAGTCGTGTGCGTATCCGTGGAGCAAATGTGGCACCACCGATCCGCCTTGTGATTATGCTGCTTTTGGGGTGGCCGCTGTGAAGATGGTTGTTGAGCATGTTGCTTCTGATTTTGGGGGGCAGATTGCCCTTTCCGAGGCTTATGTTTTTGCCTCGTGATAAGAGCCTTGTCTTCAAAGGCTTCTTGTACATTTTGCATGGCTTCTTCCTGCTGGAGATAATTCACCAGGGTTGCAAAACTCACCTCCTGTTGAGTGATTGTCAACGTGGTGATCAATGTCCGAAACCGGGAAGGAAGAGCTCGCAAGGTGAGTGGGACTAGCAACTTGTCGTCCACGGTTCACCGAGGCGAGAGAGTTACGCACGTAACTCATTACACGCCGTAAGAGTCTTCTCTTGATTCGCCATCATGCATACTCATCGTATGAAGCTTTGTCTGAAGTTGCAACTTTGTCGTCAGATTCTTAGCTTCGTAGATGGTACACAATGTGCTCCATGCCTGAGAAGAAGCGGTTGCTTCCCGAATGTATGGCTGCACCTCATCAGAAAGGCTCAGGGTGATGAGCATTAGTGCTTTCGCATCAGCCTTTTCATATTTTCCAACGAGATCATCGTGCATGGGGAGGGTGTCTTTGCTGCAGAGACAATCCCCAAAGATCTTCAAATTGAAGAATCAAATCTGCATTTTGGTTTTCCATGCGGCGAAATTTGGCCCTTTCAAGAGTTGGGCATCGGATAGCAATATTTTTGGAGCAGACATTTTCAAAAACTCAAAAATGTATCTTATTTATTTATTTATTTTTCAAAAATGGCTACAATGCTTCTTGAAGGAATCATCCGAAGATGGGCTCTATAGGCTCGTGCGGTGAGACGCCAACGCGCTCTGTGGGCATTCTATTTCACGTTCGTCATCTACGCATCATAACCACGTTCAAGTTACGCATTTAATCCGGCTGTGCTTGACATCGAACATTGAACCAAAAGTATTCCAATAGTCCTCGGCACAATCTCGTCAAAGAGAATGTTCTAGTGTTGTGTAGCTTTCGTTGACCAAGGAAAAGAACAGTCCAGTGGTGTCTTCGTTGTCATCAATGCCCAAATATTTGGTGCATTGCTCGCGGTGCTTTGTGCATCGAAATTTGAGACATACGCGCACACACTGATTTGCTTCCACGCTCCAAGGACAGCACACAGCTTGCTCGCAGGCAGAGTTCACGCACGGGATCTGATTCTCCACGCACAGTTTTCTTCTCTCCACACACAACAGACAGTCTTCTTGTTCTTTGCTGAGTCTCCACGCACAGCGGACAGTCTTCTTGTTCTTTTCTGAGTCTCCACGCTTAGCAAAAACGGACAGTCCTCTCTCCTCCTTCACGCACGCAGCAAAGAAACGCTCCACGCTTAGCAAAACGGACAGTCCTCTCTCCTCCTTCACGCACGCAAAGAAAGCAAACGCAGGGTTCAGAGCACACGCAAACTCGCGGGACAGGCACTCAAACTCTGCTCCCTTCACGCACCAGTCTCCTCCACGCACTGTTCGAACCAGCAAATGACTTTCCACGGCGGGACAGACACACAAACCTCGCTTTGATACCAATGATAGGTGCTTCTGAAAAGAGAATGAATGTATTGCTATGTTTTAAATAATACAGTGCACGCCTTTATATAGGCCGATAGGGAGAGCCGTGAGGGAGACGGTTATTCAACTGTCCACTAACTAACACACAAATACTAACAAATGTACTAATTTGCTAACAAAAGAGTGGTGTTTTCAAACCATTTCATGTTGTTGTAATAATAGGTTGATTAACACAAGTTATTGAAGTTGAAAGGTTGAATGACCTCATGAGAAACTATTAGGGTGGGTTATTTATAAGTATGTTTACACAATATTAAGAGGTTATAGAATATATTTTAAAGGAACAACAATGATCATACTAGTAAAGCAAGACAACAAAGAAAACATAGTTTTCAAGATTGTGACTTACAACCCTTTGAGACATTTATTAGAGTGTGAGTAAATATTTGATGATTATATGAATGAGAAAAATGAAATTAATTTGTAGGTGATGCTATAATAATACTCAAATCTTAGTGTATGGTTTTGAATGACTTTTGATCGGTGAACTGGTTGTGAATTACTCTTAAGAAAAACTATTCTTAATGCTTGTGTATAGATTGAATGAATAAAGGAAGGAATTCCTATTTATTTTATATGAAAGGAAGTATTAAATGTGTTTAGACATTGATGGTTTATGTGAACCATGTTTTCATGAGCTTGAGGTGATAATTTTCATGATAAAGTCCTTACTCGAGTTCAAAATAGGGTTTTCTAAACTAGTCATCTATCTGAAAGCTTATTGTTTTAATAATCCATACAAAATCGGGAGGTGGAGTTTAAAGGAAAAAGGTGAGAAAGAATTCTACATAGATTTATAAATTAGTTTTAGGTCTTGATGTGATATTTTTTTCCAAGATATGATCTATTATCTCTCTCGAGTCTATATAAACTCTAACTAGGGTTTTAGTTAAAAATTGAGTTTTAGGGGTTTTGAAACTTTTGTAGAACTAAATTTGAAACTATAGATGATTCTTCATGTGTTACACTAGATTTTTTGGGATAAGAGTTATTTGGTACGTGTAGAATATTTTCATCTATAACACTCGGTTTTAAGACTTTAAAGAGACCTAATTGTGAACTATGGTGGTGAGTTAAAAAGTCGTGTTAGATTTTAGTGTTTGAAAATTGGTATGAAGTTGTAACTCAGTAATGGGTATTTGAAAAGGTAAATATTTTATTAATATTCCTTATGAATCATTCAAGACTATAAGGTTTATACCAAATTAGGGTAGTAGGTGTAGACACCTAATTTTGATCACTGTAGTAGTAGGTATTAGGTGTAGAAGCAATGCAATAGTTTTACCTTAAAAATTGATATATTTTGTATAAGGTTTGAGAATAGTCCACATTTAAAAAAACATTCTTGACTTCATCTTTATCTTGCTCCAATTCTTGATCTTTTAATTTTTTTCGTTGCCTATGCTTTTGTATGCAGAAAAAACTCACTAAAATGAAAGACAAGAAAACCAAATGCAAACATTCCTCCAAGACTTTCTTGAAACCTCATATTGGGAAAAGGACTCGAGACATGCCCAAAATTTATCTAAATGTAGGTGCTCCTCGATGTTAGATAGATTCACCGCATAACCGATCCGACAACTTTGCTTTACACCGATTAAGGAAGGATAATGGGTTTGGGATGTATGATTTAGGTACTTAAGGGACAATTATAATGAGGTAAAATGGGGATACTTTACACGAGGAAAATGTAAGAGCTTAAATAGTTGAACCTTCACTTGTTGGAGGGTTCTATTTATAGCCTTAGATACGAGATTAATTAAAGAGACTTAATTAATCATGCTTTAAAAAAAATTGATTTTGTGAGTGGGGGACATGAAGGATAAAGGAGGATTAAACTTGATATTTTATTTGAAAGTGGGGGACATGGGAGATAATGGAGGATTTGACATGAATTTTCAATTCAAAATGGGTCATGGTGGAGAATAGATGTGGCATGTGATGTGGACGGTGAGGTGGAAGATTTAATCAAAGGATCATGGGAATTAAATAATTTACTAATGCCAATTAATCTTTAAAATATTTGATTAATGGGGTGGTAAAATTGAGGTGTCTACATTTTCCCTCTTTGGAAGGGCATTATGAAAGTAATGTCATTTCAAAAAAAGTAGACAAAATGAATGAGGATGCCCTAGGTTGTGGGACTAGTGATTTGAAGAGATTCTTCTTAACAAAGGTGTTCCTTCATAAGAAGTTATTGGAGGAAGAAAAGAGTATGAATTTGTGAGTAAACAATGATGGGTGATAAGTGTTATGGTATCCTCTAAAACAAAAAACCATGGGAAAGTGTGATTGGAAATGGATATGATAATGTTCCCTTAATAGGGATCACAAGAATGGAAGTGGTGACATATCTCTCGAAAAGATGAGAGTTTAATGCCTTGTTGATGATGATGAAAAATGGGAAAGTGAGAGAAGAATGCCTTGTAGATAAGGATGAGAATTTGGTGGTATGTAATGGAGTAACATGGGTACATAAAGCGGAAATAAGTCAATTGGCCTTGAATTTTAGGTGTGATGATATTTTCAGGAACTTAAATAGACGTGAATGAAGATTAAAAATGGATCAATTGGTTTGATAGGAAAGGTTTGAGTCGATGGGGAATATAGTGGAAAGGTGAAGGGTGTGTGGTGTAATAGTCATGAAGGGAGAGAAATGGTGAAGGCATATGAAGTGATGATCGAAGTGAAGTGCATAACTAAAATCAAATCAAAGAAGCTTGATATGAGGATATATATGAATAAGGATGGAGAAATAAGTGCAACTGTAAGGGATGGGAATATGGAATAGAATTCATGGAGATGCATGTGGAAGATGAAAGGAGAGAAAATATGGAGAATGGATAAAGAGGCAAGGAAACAAGGAGGAAGTAAGGAGGAAGAATGAGAGAAAAATAGGAAGAATAGATAGAGGGAAAGAGAGACAATGAAAAAATGAGGAGGATAGACGAGAAAGGTATTATGAAGAAGGAAACAAGAAGAGGATCATGAGGGTGGCAAAGAATGGCTTGAGGAAGATAAATAATTAACATAAGAAAGTGTAGAGAAACAAAAATAAATAGGAAGAAAATAAGAAGTAGAGTGGTGAAAGAGAACCTTGGAAGAGAAGGAGAGGATGAAAGAGGTAGGTTAAGTAAGAGGATGAAGAGTGAGAGAGAATAATGCTAGGGAAGAAATAAAATTAGGAAATCCAAAAGAGGAGGTAGAATTGGATAGAAGATAATAAAGCAGATAAAGAAATGGAATGATAAGAGGTAACAAAAGAAGAGACAAGCCGGTGGTTGGTGAAAGAATATAAGAGTTCAAATATTTGAGATAGAGTGGATAATTTAACAATGAGAAAATAGAATAAGATGAGAGGAGAGTGGAATGGGGATGAAAGTGATAAAGAGAAGGATGAAGAAAATATTTAAATAGAAAGGAAAGGAAATAGATGATGAAAATAGAATAATTATTGGAAAATGATGATGAAGAGTTGAGGGTGAAAGAAGAAAAGAAAAGGGGTAGGAAACTATGGAAAAGACCATAGAAAGGAAGAGAATGTGGAGCAGAGACCACATGGAGATGTTGTTGGAGGATTAGGAGGAGGATGAGGAAAATAATGACTGAAAGTGTAAAAAGATGAAAAAGTAGATGATTGAATAACATATACTAGGATAGAGAAAAATTGGAGGAGGTTTTGTAGAGAGAAGTGGTGATAGCATAAGCAAGCAAGAGGGAAAATGAGAAAAATGGGAGAAAAGAGAGGAAGAGAGGAGAAATGACACGGGTGAAGAGAACCGAGAGTGATGATATGTAGTTGAGAGTGAGAAGCATTAGAAATGTAGAGATACGAAAGAAAGGAGGAACAAAGTGGAGTGTAAAAATGGTGGAAAAGATGAAGATGTGGATACGGATGAAGATAAAGATGAAAAGAGTCTTATGGTGAAATAGACAAAGAATGTAGGATGAAGACAATAAATACATTGATGATGATGATGATATGAAATTGATATCTTAACTAATCTAAATAAGTAACAATTACATTATAGAATTGTACAAAGTAAGAAAAGACAATGTTATAGAATGAAGATAATATTGTAGAGGACAAAATATAATAAACACAATATATTATTGATTGAATAAATCTGGAGCTTATTACATGGTGACATAGCTTACAATATATAGGAGAATGATATCCTTAATATAAGGATTCAAATCCAATCTTCAATCCCACAATATACTCACTTATCTCTCCTAGAATCACTCCCAAACCCATCAATCTCTCACACAACTCTCAAATAGACACGTGATTTGTTTATTCAACAAACTCATAACTAATACAATTTATCCTATAGTATTAATAATGAGATGTTTAATAATTCATATTAATAATATTACACTCTTTTTTCTCTCACAAATATGATATTAATATCATAATATTAATATCTTACTAACACACTAACTTACTAATGTAATCATGAATATTACATTTAACTATTACAAAAAATAATGTGAGCACTAACAAGGATTATTCCTAACATTCCCCCTTAGTGTGAACATGGATGAGTTTTGTCTAGTAATTTCTCATGCTCTACAAAACAATGGTTTTGAAAGAGTACCATCAACTCTAACAGGTTTTATAGTGGAACCATTAATCGATTTGTATGTTCTTTTCTAAGAGATTCACAAACTCTCAAATTGGTTTTCTAGTGGAACAACCAACCACTCCATATTAATGTACAAGTTTTCCCACTCATTTTACATTCAAGGAAGATACAAGAAATTTATCACATTAGAATACTTGAACATGTATGATCCATCTGTTCTTATTTGCATATAATGGAAATTAAAAATACAACAAAAACAAATGCCACAAATTTATTATGTGGCCCCATCACTGCAACTAATAAGAAGTCATTGATTAACCTCCTTCCTTCATTTCCTCCATCATCCATCTGATTTTGCTTTAGTTACTCATAAAATTTGATCATGAAGCTCAAAATTACCCCCATAAAGCGGAGACATCACATACAAAGCAAAGCTGCATCCAATCATTGAAAAAATACAAAAATTACTATGCACCATTGTTTTTGTTTCAAATCCCTATTTTGATTCCCACGTTTCTCTTAAACTCAAAACTTGGTTTTGTACAATTTTGAGAGACATTTTTCATATATTAACTAAATGAACCCAAGAAATTTTGTAAGATTTGGAATCTAGTTTTTTTAATATATACTCAATTCATTAGTCATTTTTTTAAAAACAACAAAACATTTTCACTCAACTTACATAGACATTTACACGCACATACATGATGAATTTGAAGATGGTGTAAACTTCAATAGTGTGCATATTTTTCTAATATTTCCAATAAAAATGAGACATCAATATGATGTCATATGAATAAACTACATTATTTTTACTCGATGTGTTTGCTAGAAAATTTCTCACAGGATTCCTTCAACCATCTTCTTCTTTTCTTCTACACTTGCAGAAGGAAACCTACTCTGATACCAGATGATATGAAATTGATAGCTTATCTAAATAAGCAATAATTACATTATAAAATTGTACAAAGCAAGAAAAGTCAATGTTGTAGAATGAAGATAATAATACGGAGAAAAATATAATAAACACACTATATTATTGATTGAATAAATCTAGAGCTAATTACATGGTGAGAGAGCTTACAATATATAGGATAATTATCTCCTTAATACAAGGATTCAAATTCAATCTTCAATCCCATAATATACTCTGTTATCTCTCTTAGAATAACTCCTAAACCCATCAATCTCTCGACAACTCTCAAATAGCTACATGAGTTGTTTATTCAACAAAATCACAACTAATACAATTTATCCTATATTATTAATAATGAGTTGTTTCATAACTCATATTAATAATATTACACTCTTTTATTTTTCTCTCACAAATATGATATTAATATCTTACTAACACACTAACTTACTAATCTAATATATGAATATTACATTTAACTATTACAAAGAATAATATGAGCACTAATCTAAGGAATATTCCTAACATTCCCCCCCTTAGTGTGAACATGGACGAGTTCTGTCTAGTACCTACTTATGTTCTACAAAATTATGATTTTTAAAGAGTACCATCAACTCTATCAGTTTTCTAGTGGAACCATTAACCACTTTGTATGTGCTTTTCTAAGAGATTCACAAACTCTCAAATTGGTTTTCTAGTGGAACCACCAACCACTCCATAGCAGCGTACATGTTTCCCCACTCACATTTTACATTCAAGGGAAAATACAAGAAATTTCTCACACATTACAATACTTGAACATGTATGATCCATATGTTCTTATTTGCATATAATGGAAATTAAAACATACAACAAAAATAAATGCCACAAATTCATTATCTCGTCCCCGTCATTTTTGGTGGCAAGATGTCACCGATTAACCTCCTTCCTCTGTTTCCTCATCCCTCCATCTGATGATGCTTTAGTTACTCGAAAATTTGATCATGAAGCTCAAAAATACCCCCATAAAGAGGATGTCGCATCTGACAAAGCAAAAATGTGTCCAATTATTTTAAAAATACATAAAATACTATGTACCATTTTTTTTTTTTTAGATTCCTTTTTTGATTGCCACGTTTCTCTTAAAATCAAAACTAAAATTTTATACAATTTTGATATAAGTTTTCCAAATATTAACTAAACGAACCCAATAAATTTCGCAACATTTGGAATCTGGGTTTTTTAGATATAATCAATTCATTAGTCGTCTGTTTTAAAAACAAAAATACATTTTCACTCAACTTACACAGACATTTACGCACACCTACAGGCTGAATCTGAAGATGATGTAAACTACAATATTGTGCGTCTTGTTCTTATATTTCTAGAAAAAAATGAGACATCAATCTGATGTCATATGAGTAAACTACATTATTTTTACTATGATGTGTCTACCGAAAATTTCTCACAATATTTTTTCAAACATCTTCTTCTTTGCTTCTATACTTTCATAAAGAAACCTCTTGTGACACCAAATGATACGAAATTTATAGCTTAAATAATCTAAATAAGCAGCAATAATATTATAGAATTGTACAAAGCAAGAAAATAAAATGTTGTAGAATGAAGATAATATTACAGAGGACAAAATATAATAAACACACTATATTATTGATTAAATAAATTTGGAGCTTATTACATGGTGAGAGAGCTTACAATATATAGGAGAATGATCTCCTTAATATAAGGATTCAACTCCAATCTTCAATCCCATAATATACTCTCTTATCTCTCCTAGAATCACTCCCAAACCCATCAATCTCTCACACAACTCTCAAATAGCTACGTGAGTTGTTTATTCAACAAACTCACAACTAATACAATTTATCCTATATTATTAATAATGAGTTTTTGCATAACTCATATTAATAGTATTACACTCATTTATTTTTCTCTCACAAATATGATATTAATATCAAAATATTAGTATCTTACTAACACACTAACTTACCAATGTAATATATGAATATTACATTTAACTATTACAAAGAATAATGTGAGCACTAATCCAATGATTATTCCTAACAGAAGAATGAAGGACAAAGAGGTGAGGAGGAAAGAAAAAAAATGTGGAAAGGTGGAAAGAAGATGAAAAAAAAAAATATAGTGAAAGAGGAACTAGAAGGTGAAAAAAAAAAATGTTATTATTAATGCAAATCTACAACACCCCCTAAATGACCTTCGATATGTAGTCCAGAATTGGGTCATTTAGTGTGATTGCACAACATTGAGTTTTCTCCAAGGTGTGGGACCTTGCAAGGTGAGAAAAATCTCTAGAGAAAGCTGGTTCTTACCCCTCTATTTAGGTGTATGCATGAATTTTGCAGAGGTTCAATGCTAAATCCTACTCTAGATTCCAAGGAGACAGAGTTAAAAGATGTAAAAGGAAACAAAACTAAGTAAAAATGGTGATACACCAAAGGAGTGATGGACCTCTATTTTTGCAAATAGACACAGATCATAAGAATGCAACACTAGAACATGCACAAATTACCAAAATGTAATGAAGGATCAGAAGGAAACAATAAATGCAAGAAAGGATTGAAAATTCATTCACAGAGCATGCTTTATCATTCCCAGTTTTTGATACGATGCATTACAATGGAAAGGAGGAAAAAAATGTATTGCAGTTCCACTGAGAGGCCTGAAACTCCAAGAATTCACGTGCCAAGGGGAAGAGGGGAGTCTGCAAGAACAAAAACATCCAACCCTTTACAAATGAGCCAAAACTGGCTTTTAATGATGAAGCAAAACGAAGGAAAGGTAAAAAAATGTGGGAAAATTGATTTGAGATCTCCAACCACCAACAAGATTCATTAAAATAGCAAGGGCACCCTCACAAATCCATTTTTTGATGCATTTGGCCATGCTGGAGAAGAAACGAGTGCCATACTTCATCAATTTTGGTGGTTGGGGGTCGGTTCTACATTTTTTCCCATGCCAGGGACATTTCTTCATTTTTCTCCCACCAATTTCCACTTAAAAAAAAAAATTAAAATTCCATCACATGGATAATTTCAACAGCTTTCCAATGATACAAAAAATGAAAATCTGAGATTTGGATCAAAAGATATGGCCCTCTGAAGATTTGGGGAAAAACAGGTGAAATTAGGGCAAAAATTAGGGTTCACGGGCCAAAATTTGAACTTTTCTCCTTTTTAAATTGGGAAAATTTCCCAAAAAAACTCCGCGGCTCACTTCCCCGTTGCCACATGGTGCCCTCTAGTTGATCCATGGGCCCAACCTTCCTTTTTTCTCCTTTTGCGAAATTGGGAAAATTTCCCAAAATCCTCTGCCGGCCCACCACTTGGCTGATGTGGACACGTGGCACCTTCTGATGCGGTGCGGAGGTGCGGCTCAAGTTTTTACCTTTGTGCCTTCACCACTTTGGAAAAATTTCCAAACTCCTCTCGATGCCCCGACTCCCCCACCTTATGTGGACACGTGTCGATTCTTATTGCTTAGGAGGCAAGGCCTTAATTTTTCCTCTGACACATTTTGACCAAAAGTCAAAACTTGAAGTTCTCCCACCGACACCCGCCACTCCACCTTGACATGTGGCATCATTTCATTTCCTTGTGGGCTTTCAGGGCTAAAATTTTCCCTTTGAGTTCTTTAGCCAAAAGGCTAAGTGCCAAAATTTCTCCGCAGTCCGCCTTGGCAAATTTTCCCTCCAAACTCCGCCGAGCCATAACTCAAAAAATACAAGGAGTTAGGAGGACTTCTTTACCTTTCTGAAAGGGGAAGAAAAATCCTATCTGATGAAGCCATCTCTAGGAACTTTTGAGTGCTTTAAAGTTACAAAAATATATCTGCAGCAAAAGGAAGGAAGAATGAAGGCAAGTTAACCAAAACAAGCATGGGCTTATTTTGGATAACAATTTTGGTGACTCAGAGGGGTCATCTGCCTGCTAGATGAAGTGACTAGCTGCTTAAAGCAATCCATTGGGCAATGGAGTCATGAACTTAACTACTTGTTACTCTCAATTCATTAGAAAATCTCTAAGATGAAGATTGTGAGAGTAGAAAATTACTTTGACCTAGAACATGATCTACAAAAGATGCATCCTTGGGGCAACAAAACTTGTGCCAAAGCACTTAGGGAAATTTAAATCTAAGCTACAACAAAAAAATGTGCATAAGAACTTGGAGGAATGAAAAATCTAAGCTAATATGTACAAGGTGAGAAGTTTCCTTCTAGTAGTAATGCTTTAGATGGATTCCATTAACTGGAATCTGCAGTTCCTCACCATCTAATGTAGACAATTGGAAGACATTGTTGTTTTTACATTTTTTGACCAAGTAGGGGCCACTCCAAATGGCATCAAATTTTTAATGTCTTCTTGGATTTTCTCGGTCTACATCCCATTTCAACACCAAATCTCCAACTTGGAAAGTTCTAGCCTTAGCTTTCCTATCAAAGCTTCTCTTGATCAAAGCTTGGTCCTTCTCCATTGTTTGGGCTGCATGCTCTCTAATTTATTGGAGTTCCATCAATTATGCATATCTAACCTCCATGGGATCATACTCGAACAATTCCAATTGCTTCATGAGTTCCAATGTTGGTAACTCGAGTGACATAGGCAAGACTGGCTCTTTCCCATAAACAAGTCTAAATGGAGAGTTACTTGTGGATCTTTTAGGAGTTATCCTATCAGCCCATAGAGCTGATTTGATCTTAGTGTGCCAAGTCCTCTAATTTTCATCAAGAGTCCTCTTGATGATCCTTAATAGATTCTGTTTGTGGACTCAAACTTGGCCATTACCTTGAGGGTAATAATTTGATGAAGTGCTCAAATAGATCCCATTTCTAACAACCCATTTAGTTACCTTTGATCCTATGAATTCCAATGCATTATCTGATATTATAGTGGTAGGTATACCAAATCTGGTTGCTATCCCCTCATAGAAGTCTACAATGCTAGATTCATTTGCCTCTTTGAGCGCCACCGCCTCAGTTCATTTGGTGAAGTAGTCTTGTTGTTGTTAGAATCCATTTGTGCCCTTGGATTGAGTTTGGATTAATGACTCCAATGAAGTCCAAACCCCATTACATGAATGGTTGGTCAACTGAGATTGGGTGCAATGGAAGTGCTGCTAACCTCTCTTTGCCTGTGAAGAATGCACAATTCTTGCACCTCTTGATCCATGCATAACAATCACTAAACACTTTGGGCCAATAATAACCAACCTTCATGAACTTTAAGAGCTTTCACTCTTGGAGAAAAATGACCCCAGTTGATCCATTATGGAACTCTTCTAACATTTTCTCAATATGATTTGTTCCAATGCATCTCAAATGACACTCCTTTGATATCTTTTTTGAAAAAGACACCATCAACAAGTGCACACGAAATAGCTTGCAATCTAAAGTGTCTTCTTTTTTCTTTTTTCATCTTTGGAGGGCATAGGCCTATTTATAAGAAGTGCATTATGTCTTGGGTCCAGCAAGGAGTGAGCACACCACCATTTTCTTCTTGAACATCTCTTTGTTCTTGGCTATCTTGCAGACACCAAAACAACATTCTTCTCTTTTCTTGCTTCAATTGGTTGACTCAAGGCCAATTTCTCACACAATCCCTTTCCTCAGACCAGCTTGGTGACTTTGATCTCAATGTCATACTCCATGACATGAGTAATCCACCCTGCACATTTTTCATTTAGATCTTTGTTGAGGAGGAAGTCTTTAACTCCCACATGAGAAACCAACAGTTGAACCTTGTTGTTTGAAACTAGATGCTTAAATTTCTTCAAGCTCATAATCATTGCAAGAACATGCTTCTCAATGAAGGAATACCTTACTTCATAGTCCTCCAAGCTTTGGCTAAATAAGGAAATTGGCTGCTCTGCATTTTCTTCGTTCTATTGTACTAAAATTGCAGAAATTGTATCATCACCGCCAAATGCATAAAGGATGAAGTCTTTGGAGAAATCTAGGTTAATGAGAGTTGGAGCTTGTGAGATAGCTTCTTTGATTTCCTCAAAACTTGCCTTACCTTCATCTTTCCATTTGAATGCCACACTTTTCTTCAACATCATAGTTATTGGCTTGACAAGGGCTACAGTAAAGTTTGGAACAAACCTTCGAACAAAATTGATTCTTCCCAAGAAAATTTGAAGAGCCTTCTTATGCCTTGCAATGGCAGTTCTCTTATTGCTTCAACCATCTCTGGATCAATTGCTAACCATTCTTTGGAAACAATGTGGCCTAGGAGCTTGCCTTCATGAGCTAGGAAAATACATTTTTTGGGATTCAAGGATACCCCATATCTTCTACATCTTTGGAACACTTGTCTCAAATGAAAGATATGGTTTGTTGCACTTTTAGAAAATACAAGTAATATCATCTAGGTATATCAGCACTATTTTGTCGATCAATCCTTGAATGCCATATCCATTGCCCTTTCAAAAGTAGCTCCGGCATTAGATATCCCAAATGGAATTTTTCTATATGGATAGGTTCCCCATTTGGTGGTGAAGTCTGTTTTAAACTGATTATCTTCCTTTTCCATGATTTTATTATACCATAAATAACCATCTAGTAATGAAAACCTCTCAGAGCCAACAACAACTTGCAAAATATGCTCCATAGAAGGAAGTTGGTAGTGATCCTTCAGGGATGCTCTATTCAAATCTCTAAAGTCTACACACAACCTGATTTCTCCACTCTTCTTTCTAACTGGAACCAATTTTACAACCCATCTTGAATGCTTGATGGGGAATATGATACTTGCCTCTATTAACTTATTCAATTCCTTCTTCATGAGATGCTCAATGTGTGGATTGACCGATCTCTATTATTGCTTGATGGGCTTAGCACTTGGATCTAGTTCAATTGTTTGTAGAGCTAGCTTGGGTTTGCAACCTATCAAGTATTCATAGCTCCAAGAAAATACATCCGAGAACTCTTGGAAAAGTTACATAAACTCATACCTTTCTTACTCAGTTGCCACTTTACCAATTTGAAGTGACTTGCCTTCTCCTACTGAGATTGGCTCTGAATCCTTTCCCTTGACTTGGATGTTTTCTTTCTCCTTCCTAAATTGATCATTAGGATTGAAGATGGACTCTAAAGTCACAAGTCCTTTTGGAAGTTTTTTTGGTTCTTAGTTGTACCACTTGATCACCATACTGTTGTTCCAACTTTTTCTATTTTTGGCTGAGAACTCAGCTTCCTCTTACAAGAAATTGATGATTTGTTGGTCACTCTCAAACACTTGCCAACTTACATTATTGTATGGAATTGATGGCCTCACAATCACATGGATGTTTGGCTGCATTTTATCTCTTTTGATACTCTCTACAACATCAAAAGTTGCTCCAACTGCTGCAAGCCTATCAACAGCTTGGTTCTCTTTCCTAGGGATGGAGTTGATGCCAAAGCCCTCAAAATCCTCAATGAGGTCCCACACCCTATTCTTATAACTCTTGAGCAGGTCATTCTTGGTAGCATGTTGTCCTTTAACTTGATTAACAATCAGCTCACTATCACCAAATACTTGTAAGTTTTGATGCCTCTCTTCCTTGACCAATGAAATCCATGTATCAAAGCTTCATATTTAGCAGTGTTGTTAGAACATGAAAACTGGAATCTAAAAGATGAATAATACTTAGTGCCTTGAGGTGAAATAAGCATAATTCCTCCTCATGCACCTTGTCTACTTCTTGATCCATCAAAGAACAACTACCATACCTCATTTTCATCTTTATGGTCTAGGCTTGGTGATGCTAGGGAGAGGCTGATTTTATTCATGCATGTAATAGAATCCTAGTTTATATTCCTCTATTTCCTTGTAGGGATCAAAAACATGTACCTTGCTTGCCCATTCATCAAGAGTCAAATATGGAATGCTTCCAACTTTGGTGTTAGCTTCATGAGTGCTTGGATAATCCTCTTGATCAAATGATAAACAGTTGGCATTGATTGGGCTTGGAGTATGAGGCTCAATGTGAAAGTTTACAATAGGTTCAGACCTGATTGTGGCCTTGGCTCCATACCTTGTCCTAAATAGCATGTGTGACCAATCAGTAGATAGGTAGCCTCCAATTCTAGCTATGAAATCCCTTGACAAACATATGGCAAAGAGTGGTGGTAAATCTATTACTGACACATTTTAAAAACACAGTGACATTGGGGCATGCATGCAAAGTAAGGCTCAAATATTTAATTACTCCAACTATTGCTACTACTATCCCATCTAATTGCACCACTCCCTTGGATATGGCTTCATATTGAAGGCCTAGCTAATCAGCTATTTGCTTGGGCATCACGAAACTACTTTCCCCAAAATCAATCATACAATTATGTACTAGTTTATCCCCAATGATCAATGAAACATAGAATGGAGGGGGATTCAAATTTTTACCTTACTATCCTCCATGATTCCCCTCAGGCTAAGTAGAATTTGTGAGTACCTTCTCTTACATATGAGCTAGCTGATTTGAGGTTGACCAATTCTTCATGGTAGCTTGTAGTAGATCCCTTTGTCCTGGGATGGATAGTGACTCCCACATAGATATGTTCACATTGGTCTTCTTCATTTGTTCAATGATGTTAAATGGGGATGAACCATATCTTTGTTTCCCTTTAGTCTACACATTCTTTTCTTTTACATGGACTACAACAGCTGGCATTTGAGCTAGTCTAGAAGGTGGCTTGGGTTGTCCTTGCACATTTGGAACTGCATTTTTCTTGCCAACACCTTGTGGAGTGATGGAAGGTTGTGAATCACTTGGATCTAATGACTACCCTTCACCAATATTCCTCTTCTTTGACCATGTGTTAGCTGCTACACTCTAAGAAGGTGTTTGATTCATACCACAAAAATATTCAGCCTGCCAATTCACAAGTGTAGTCTCATTTGGAGTTGTATCTTGTTGAGATGTCCCTTGTTGTTGGTTTGTTTCTTGACTCGCCTCACTCTCTACACCAGTTGTTGTCACCATTAAAGCTTGGTTCAAAGCACCATTGAAGCACATAGATTGGTTGTGAGGTTCACTACATGGGAAACACCAGTCATACCCTTGAGCTATATTATTTTACACTGGCACTAAGGCTTTAGAGGTAGATGCAACATTGGGGTTATAGGGCTGAAATGGTCTATTGGCAGGAGGCCTTGCTTGATTTTGATTTGCAGCTGGGTTAGGTGGCCTATTAGGTTGATATGGTTATCTATTAGGCTACACTTGAGGTTGATAAGAAGGCCTAAGACTTTGAGCTTGTTGCCTCTTTAGCATAAGTAGCTCATTGCCCAAAAATTACAATTGTTTCATAACTTCTTGAAACTCATTTGAGGCACTAGAGGATGAAGTAGAAGTTTCATTTGAACTCTGGTTTCTAGGGGTGTGAATAGGAGCTAAATTAGGTGCTTGACTAGTACTTGGGCTTCCCAACTCTGGATATAAGGGCATAGGAGGCCTAGGTGTAAGTTTACCAGCTTGGATCAAACAATTCTCATCCTTAATGGTGATGTTGTAAGCTGCAGGTAGAGTTACACCTCCCATGGATTGGATCAACATAGAAATGTTAGAATTTAAAGCCTTGAGAAAGTATAAGAAAGAACCTTGAGTTGATGGCCTCACTGCCAAAGGTGGGATTCTAATCCATGTTCTTTGAAATCAGAAATTGAAGTCTGTTAGCTGCTCATTGGGAGCTCTCTTGATAGTTGTCAGTTGTTCCAATAGAGACAACTTGTCCCCTTTCTCTCCAAATTGGTTATGGAGGGATGTGCAAATGCTTTGAATTTTGGATAGAGCCTACCCCAAGGCTCCTAAACCATTGAAATTATTTCCCTTTGAATGAAGATGCCATAAATTTGGCAACAATCTCCATCTCAACAATCTCATGGATTGCACAAACATTAGCAATGTCCTTGACATGATCACTAGGATTGGTTTGATTTTCTCTAGTAAAGTATGGGATGTTCTTCAATGTTGTGATTGGAACTGGGTTTTGTGTATTGAGAGCAAGTGGGTGCTTACTGCAAGTAAAATTGACATAAGGATTTGGTTGTGCCATTCTAATTGGCCTAAGAACCCTTGTTGATTGGATGAAAGGTCTACTAGGTGGTGTTGATAGAGTTCTATTTGGTGGAGATGGAGACCTTTGAACCCTTATTCCTCTTTCTCCTCTTTCTGAGGATAATTACATATAGTTAAAAAATCCCTCCTCTCTGGTCCTTGACCTTGTTTAGATCCTTCTCATGAATCTTCAAGCTTGGACTGCTGAAACTAGTTGATTCTATCCTTTTGGAGTCACCAAATGTGAAAATAAAGGCTCTTTCAAGCAAGAAAATTACAACAATTACACATCAACTTTGTTATAATGAAGATGAAGACCTCTAAGGTCCCACTAGGCATGCCAAAAATGTTAGTGCAAATCTACAACACCCCCTAAATGACCTTCAAATCTACAATCCAGAATTAGGTCATTTAGTGTGATTGCACAACATTGAGTTTTCTCCAAGGTGAGAAAACTCTCTAGAGAAATTTGGTTCTTACCCCTCTGTTTAGGTGTATGCATGAATTTTTAGAGGTTCAATGCTAAATCCTACTCTAGATTCCAAGGAGACAGAGTTAAAAGATGCAAAAGGAAACAAAACTAAGTAAAAATGGTGATACACCAAAGGAGTGATGGACCTCTATTTTTACAAATAGACACAGATCATAAGAATGTAACACTAGAACATGCAAAAATTTCCAAAATGTAATGAAGGACCAGAAGGAAACAATAAACGTAAGAAAGGATTGAAAATTCATTCACAGAGCATGCTTTATCATTCCCAATTTTTGATACGATGCATTACAATGGAAAGGAGGCAAAAAATGTATTGCAGTTCCACTGAGAGGCCTAAAAATCCACGAATTCACATGCTAAGGGGAAGAGGGGAGTCTGCAAGAACAAAAACATCCAACCCTTTACAAATGAGCCAAAACTGGATTTTAACAATGAAGCAGAACAATGGAAAGGTAAAAATGTGGGAAAATTGATTTGAGATCTCCAACCACCGACAAGATTCATTAAAACAACAAGGTAACCCTCACAAATCCATTTTTGATGCATTTGGCCATGTTAGAGAAGAAACAAGTGCCATACTTCATCAATTTTTGTGGTTGGGGGTCGGTTCTACATTTTTTCACATGTCGGGACATTTCTTCATTTTTCTCCCACCAAAATCTACAAAAATAAAAATTGAATATTCCATCATGTGGATAATTTCAACAGATTTCCAATGATACCAAAAATGTGAAAATCCAAGCTCTGGATCAAAAGATATGGCCCTCTGAAGATTTAGGGAAAAATAGGTGAAATTAGGGTTCATGGGCCGAAATTTGAACTTTTTCCCTTCTTTTTCAAATTGGGAAAATTTCCCAAAAATCTCCGTGCCTCACTTCCCACTACCATGTGGTGCCCTCTGGTTGATCCATGGGCCCAACCTTCCTTTTTTCTCCTTTTGTGAAATTGGGAAAATTTCCCAAAATCCTTCGCCGGCCCGCCACTCCACTGTTGATGTGGACACGTGCCACCTTCGATGCGGCGCGAAGGTGCGGATCATGTTTATACCTTTGTGCCTTCACCACTTTGTAAAATTTCAAACTCCTCTTGACGCCTTAACTCCGGCTGACGTGGACACATGTCAGCTTTTGATTGGTTGGGGAGGCATGACCTAATTTTTCCTCTAACACATTTTGACCAAAAGTCAAAACTTGAAGTTCTCTTGCCGATGCCCGCTACTCCACCTTGATATGTGGTGTCATTTCATTTCCTTGCAATCTTTTAGCTGAAATTTTCCCTTTGAGTTCTTTAGCCAAAAGGCTAAGTGCCAAAATTTTTCCCGCGGGTCCACCTTGGCAAATTTTCCCTCCAAACTCCACCGAGCCATAACTCAAAAAATACAAGGAGTTAGGAGGACTTCTTTACCTTTTTGGAAAGGGGAAGAAAAATCCTATTTGATGAAGCCATCTCTAGGAACATTTGAGTTCTTTAAAGTTTAAAAAAATTTTCTGCAGAAAAAGGAAGGAAGAATGAAGGCAAGTTAACCAAAACAAGCATGGGCTTATTTTTGATAAAAGTTATTGGAAAACCAAAAAAGTTAGGGGTAGGACATAGGGGTAGAGATATGGGAAAATAAGAGAAGAAATAGATTGAGGATAAAAGAAGAGTGATTTTTGATTCATGAGAAGATGAAAAAGAAGGCATGATGCATATGAAGAGTACAAATGGAAAGAACATTAATAAAGGAGATATGAGAAAAATGTTAGAGAGTGAAATGGAAAAAGAAAGGGAGAATTGGGGAAACAGGGAAAAGGAAAATAATAAAAAGGAGGGTTGTCAGTAGGATTCATATCCTAAAGATGATGGAAATGGTCTCAGTGATATGATAGGTTGATGAAGAAAATTCGGTGGAGGAAAGGTTTTTGGGAGAGGAGACATGGGGGAAGGAGTGGTCGATGGAATGGATGAAATGTGGGCGAGACCAGAAGTAAAAAATTAAAATTCAATTTTAAGGAGAACTCTTAAGTAATATTTTCATAACGCAAGAATGATTAATTAAGATTTCCAAGTTGAGATGGGGGTGATGAAGGATGTGAAAATAATACATGATGTTACGTGGTGAGGTAAGGGTTGGTTGATAGAGATGATGACAATAAAGGATGAGACAAATAGTAGGGAGAAAAAGTGGTTTGATGTGGAAGTCTAAGATGACAAATCAATCTCAAAGGGAATCCTTAAGTAAGATTTCCTAGTTGTAAGAGTGGTTAAATAAGATTTCCAAGCTAAGGATGGTGATGATGGAAGAGGGAGAAATAAGAGATGATGTTTTTGAGAATGGAACACGTGAGGAGATGAGGCGAGAGATAAGGAAGGGACCAATTTAGTAGAGGAGTGGATAGAGGAATATATGTGGAAGAGAATAAAGAATTTGAGGGGAATCCTCAGGTAGGATTCCCATGTTGTGGAGGTGATCAAGTAAGACGCCAAGTGTAGACACAAAATCACACGCTTACTACTATTTACTATACTGCCAAGTATGTTGTTTTATATATGGATCTTGTGTAAGAAAAGTATTCACTAATGGCCCATTGTCTAGTCTATTGGTTTTTCTTGCTTGTTTCTATTGTTTTATCTTTCACACATTATCACTCATACACCCAATTCTTTCCATATCATAGGGATCCCTATTAGTCAGTCTCCACTCATTTTTCATCATTTTTCTTTGGACACTAGCACCTAGAATCGCGTGCACTAGTGCCCAAAATCGTGCACTAGTGCCCGTGTTCTCCTATCCTTCCCGGGCACCCGTGCCCTCTTTATGTTTGATCTTATTTTTGACACTTGAGGTCGGTATTTTTTTATTTTCCCACTCATATCCCGAGGTACTAGTTGGCATGTCGGGTTATTAGTGTCAAAATTCAAGCAAGATATCCCTATATAAACACAACATACATACCATAATAAGGGCAAAAAATTTATATCAAGGGCTATCTATCTACATATCAAAGGGACTACATCTTGGGCTCATTATTTATGCATACACACTACATAGGAAGGGGATTTCATTCTATTCCATCCACACATTTACATTTTATCTAGCTACCGCCCGCTATCTTGGTGCCATTGATGCGAGGGCTGCCTAGGAGAACTATTGCACACACAAGCACATAGAACTACATTGGGTCTGAGATGTACTACAACACTCGGTTGTAAGTTCACTAGTTAATAGATGAGGACAATCTGACCCCTCATTTTGCATCTTTTTTTTAAGGCTTTGATATTTTTTTGAGGGTTTTGTAGGAGGATATTTGTGTGCAGGTTTACAGGTACCTCGGTGATCTAAGTGAGACATATAGGTAACCATATGCGTGAAAGTGTGAAACCCTAGAGTTATTATCGAAACTAAGTTTTTACCTTTTTTATAGACTCCAACACCCCCATAGAGGTCTTGGGTGGCCACAGGTGCCCATGTACTTTCCTAGGCGCATGTTTCTAGGCATTTTCACCTTCTCTACATTTTTATGATGTTTATTGCAGAAAGGCATGTATTTTTGTTTCAACACATTCTTTACCCCAAGAACACTTTGGGACAAAAAAAAAAAGATAAGTTCCTTATCTCTCTCATTTCCTTTTATAATTAATGTAATGCCAACTTCAACTACCACTTGAGACCAAGAAACAAACTAGGAAAATTTATGGGATAATTTTTTTATAAGAAGAGTCTACAACTAAGTTGCAAGACACTAGTTTGAACTAACAGGTTCCGAACAGATTTTGATTAACCAAACACAAGATTTCCATTTTTAACTTATAGCAAGTTCACAAGGTTCCAAAATTAGGGTTACATGTTTTACTTAGGTTCAGGGAGCAAATCTCCCTCATGCTTGCTCTCAAACAGCCTAGAAGTTTAACTAGATTTTTCACATATTTAGAGTTATCAAAACTTTCCTAAACTAGGCTCATTGGATAGGAAATTTCCTCACCTTTCCAACCATATAAAGAAGTCCTCCTAACTCCTTGTAAAACTCAAGTTATGGCCAGGCGGAGTTTTAGGGGAAAATTTTCCCTTGGAGGTCCGCGGGGTTAGGGAGAAAATGCCTTCGCACCCCCGCCGATGCCCCAAATGCCACGTGTCATCATGTGATTGGTCCGGGACGGTGGGTCATGGGAAAAACATGATTTTTTTCCCAAAACCAAGTTTTAATTTTCTAAAGGAAAATTTTCCTCCATGCCTCCGCGCTTGCCAAATGGCCACATGGCACCTTGTGATTGGCCATGGGCTGGCAGAGAGAATTTGGATTTTATTTCCCAAGGGGTTAAATGGTTAAAAGAATTGCATGGACCGGTGCACCCATGGGGACACGTGTCATCACCCCATTGGCTATGGGGGTGCGGGGCCATAGAGAAAAATAAGAAATTTTTCCAAAGTGGCAAAAGTTAAAGTTTTCAATTCTTAACCCGCGGGCCCTCCCTGCCACGTGTCAGCACGTGATTGGTGCGGGAAGCGGAGTTGGGGAAAATTGGGAAAATTTTCCCAAATAATTTTTTTCAAAAAGATAGAGTTTTCAAAAAGTCCACCCCTCTAAGATGCCATGTGGCATCATCTGATTGGATAAGAGGGTGGCGGGTGGCGGACTTTTCATGGAAATTTTTCCATGCTAAAATTTAAAATTTTCTAAGTTATATTAATTCATTTTTGGTTTTGATGACCATTTTGAAGTAAAACTTCAAATGGCCATAACTTTTGATTGGGAAATCCATTTTGGGAAAAAAGGACTTTCCAGAAAGATCTTGGAGTCCTCTTTGCATAGGAATCATCAATTTTGGTTTTTGATGAAGTTTTGAGGGTCAATTTTAAGAAAATGATCTGCAGGATTTAAATTCAAAACTGCAGTTTTTCCAACTGTCAATTTGATTAAATTTGAACTCTTCCTTCCTCAACATGTTAAACAGACATGGAGGATCAACTTAGGGAAGAATTGGTATGTTTTAAAGGTGTCAATTTGATCAATTTATTCAAGTTGTGTTTTTCTCCAACAAGGGATAGAAAAATGACCTAGGAAGGGGATTGATTCAAAATTTGAATTGGTTAAATTGTTTTCTCGAGTTTACTTTGTCAATTTGAGTTTGGTGTAGTCTTAGCATAGTAACATATGACATTTTAAAGTTAATTAAGAAGTATAAATGTGAGTTGTTCATTTATTCAAATGTACATTACCAGTTTTAACTTTAAAACAATGAGTTCATTCCTCTAAACTAATTTTGCAATTTATCTACTGAATGTGCATATTGCTCTAATTCAGAAAAATACAATGCTCCTTAGATTATACATTCAATATGCAAGATTGATTTCTAGATAAAAAAATTCATTTCAAAAGATAAGGCTTATGTCATTTCTTTTATACGTACTCTCTTTTCTAAAACAGAATTTGCATAATATAACAGCCATGTGATTTCCAAAACAACAATGCAATTGAGAGAAGGATATATTTATTTCATTGATTTCAAACAACACATTACAACTTAACTCCTTTCTAGTTGATTGGATTTTCAATTTTCAAATAAAATACAAGTATATCATTTCAATTTCATTTCTTTCCAAGTAAAACAGAGAGATATATTTCTTTTTACAATTCTCAAATCAAATACAATTTCCAATAACAAGGTAAACACTTCTCATCTCTATATCAATTACATTCATCCACTTGAAGTGGGAAGGTTACAATGACATTTGTTCAAGAAAGGAAAACTGTCAAAAACTGATTTCTCCAAGCTCCAAACAACAACATGCTGATTTCTCCAAGCTCCAAATAGCAACATGTTGATTTCTCCATCTTTTCAACTTGATCACAACAATGAAGGGGGAGAGGCAACGCTCTCCACCCAACCAAGATACCCAATGGGAAAAGAGAAGCCATCTTTCCCCATTGGCCCCCTGAGCCCCAACCATATTGAAATGGAGCATGATGAAACAACTCATGGCAATGTAGCTTCTTTCACAAAACATACATTCACATTCACAAGATAACACACAAACAAAAGATGTAGTTCTCAACTACAACAACCAATTTCAAACAAAACAAAGGCTCCTTCTCCAAGTAAGCAAGCCAAGCAAGAGAAATAACTATGGAGGTCTCCTTATGCCTCCCAAGTTGAATTTTGGGCATCCACCAAAAGCAAACTACCAAAATCATAGCAATCCATAAATGTTCTCCCTCCTCAACCCCTCCTTATCTGTCCTCCAAATTTATCCCTTATACCTCCCCAAAGTAGGAAATGCAAGCAATTTCCTTTCCTAGGTGGATCCCAAACCAACATTCCCTCCCAAGAACAAATAACAATGGAAAATCCCTTATCCCTCCTCTGATAAACCTCATAGTCTTCTCTCCACACCATGCCCTAAGCATTCTACCCATCCCTCAAAGAATGTAAACACAAACCATTCATTATTTTGCATGCAAGGAGGAGGGAAAACAACAAATAAAAAGAATGAGGGCCTACCTCTCCATAATGGAGACTTGATTCCAAAACAACAGTCCTTGTTGCACCAAAACCAGTTCCAAAACAGCAAAATGCAAGGTATGCAAATCAATCCAAGCTCCTCCACAAAGCAAGCTCCCAAGGCAATAGAAAAATTCGACCCAAGAGTGAATTCCCAAACTTTCAACAACCTCTAATGAGGAAGCAATTCACATTTTAAAGGGAGAGGGTGGAAGAGGATGATGTGGATTCCAAGTGGGATGCCACATCATTTTTCCTCATCCCAAAATGCAATCAACATCAAACAAATAAATCACCATAAATGTGAATGAAAACCACTTACATACTTCAAATTTAGCCCATACTCAAAAGGAAAAGCATTTAAAATTTGTAAGACAAGTGCAAATCAATTCTTACACATAATTATATCAAAATACAATAAAATAGATTGATTTTGACTCCTAAATAATAATCATGGTTGGTGGAGGTTTTTGAGAGGTGTGGGACAAGTTTAACTTGTCCCACAAGCCTCCAAATTTGTCCTCCAAGGCCAAATTCGAATTTCAAAAGGAAGGAGTGTTTGACCTTCCAAAATCAGCCTTACAACTCTTACAAATTCTTACACAATCTATCACTTCACTTACACAACCCTTACATGGTAACTTACACACTCTTTTCATTTCTCTTACACATGCATTAATAACTATGACATTCATTTATTACAATCTTTATAAAGATTTATTTAGTTTACCACATGGTTATACAATATATAAAAATCAAATTCATTATCAACCAAGACAATAACATTTAATTTATATTCCACATCCTAATTAATTTTAATTAAAATTTAACTATATGACTTCACACATTTAACTATCACATTAGAATAATTAAAATAAAGAGCACATTACAAATAAAATACATACAACAATAATTAAAAAGGGAACACATAATAAAACACACACACATGTCCCATGGTCACAATAATGGAAATCCCCCCCATGGGAAATCCTAACAAAACACAACATACAACTCAAACACAGTTGCCATGGTGACCTTGTTGATTTCACACTGAATTCCAATATGGCCAGTCTCCAGTCCCCAAATTGTTGTGATTTTTAACCTGCAAAATGACAATACCTCCTTCGGCCTCGTGACCATATCAGAACATCCAAGAGATATAAAATCAACATATAATTATCAAATCCAAATCACAACAATATCAAGGATTTAACATTTATCATTTAAAATTCAATTTGTAACTATATCATCATCCAATAGATCTCTATGCTAGAGCTATTCATAATATCAATGTCACATGTCTAAAATCAACATCCATAACCTTGTCCATGTCAACCAGTATATCACCATCCACATAATAATAATAATGTCTCAATGATCATCAAGCAAAATATCTGAATCCAGATCAATACTAATCCAGGATCTAACATCTAACCATCATACTAATCAAAACATAATAATATCCAAAATATGATCAATAGTGTCAGGATCAGTATCTAAACAGTGTCAAAGGAGAGTGGGCACTACAATTAAAATCAAATAAATTTCGTAGCATTTATATTTCATTGTATATCATCTATAATAGTCATTACTTTTAGATTTCGAGTTAAATTATTCAAATTTTATTAAATCATTTGGGTGAACCCATATATTATAACTCATTTCCCTAGGATCCACTAAAATCCTAATGGCTAAGAGTAGCTTTTCTCTTCCAACCCAAGTTATGCCTCATGAGAGTATTAACCCTATATATGATGAAGTAGCTATTGCTGAACTTTGCGCTCTCTATCACAATCTTACTCTTCTAGATGAGATTCAAAGACACCTTTTGGCCAATGAATGCAATATTCCTACTATTTTTATCATTATACTTTGTTAGTATTATTTTGGATATAGCAAGCTTTTTCATGTTGTATTCTTAGCTCTTTTATCAACAATAGGCCTCCTCCACCTTCTTCTACTTCTGTTGCAGCTCTAGATGAGGCTATTATTGATTATCTGCTTAACCTAGATAGTGGTAGTAAAAATACAACACATGATTTACATTTTCATTATCTTTCTTCTAATACTAGTCGAATAATTATATAGCTACATCTCATACTTGCATTTTCAAAAATGTTTCAAGTGATTCTAAGGTTACATCTCATATTATCTCTTCTTCATTATACATTGATGATACACTTGATGAAATCCTTGCCTCCTAATCTTTGTTTTATATTGATGAGGGACATGATAGTAATGATTTTACCTTTTTGCATACTTTTGAATGTGAATCCACCCCTATGCTTTCATCTCCTTCTGAGATTGTGTCTAGTAACATGAATGTCAAATCATCTTAGTTTATTACTTCATCTCCTAACAATTCTTCCAATGATATTCCTAATGATGTTATTGATATTCCATACTCTTCACCACCTGTTACCTCTTCCACACCTGCACCTACGGTGCCTATAGTGTTGTCATCATCCAGCTTCTTCTTTTGATATTCCTATGATCACTCATAATGAAAAGATACAACCACTCAATACACCATATACATCTCCTACTATTCCATCATAGGATATCTTATTACTCATGCATGTTTTTGGCCAATTAAAATTTCAGGTCCTCTCTCTCACTCTTAAAAGCAAGGCCTATTATGCTTCCATTGATAATTTTTTTACATGGAAACACTATTCCAAAGAAGATTCACATGCCTACATTTTCATGCTTTGATGGTACTGGCAACCCATATTTACATCTTAAGCACTATCATCTCGTTATGGCTTCTTACTCCAATGATTGATTATTTCTCAAAGCCTTTCATCATAGTCTTACTATTGATGTTATCCAATGGTACACACATTTACCTTTTGGATCTATTAGTACCTATTGTGAGATGGAAGAGGTCTTTCTTCAATGATTCATACTTAACAATGGCCCTAGAGTCACCCATGATTGCTTACCTAGCTTACATCAAGGAAAAATAGAACCTATCATTGATTACATTTTGTGCTTCAATGCTTGCATGCATTAATTATTCTTTCAGCCCATTGAATTAGAAAATAAATTCATCTTTTTTGTGTCTCAATTCCTACTTTAAAAGAGCACTTGTAATATGACTCATGTAAATCATTTACACTCTTATGCTATAAGATCATCAATCTAGAATAGGATCACATCACTGGACATGTTATACATACTCCTACCATTGCTACTATTGCATCATCTAGTTCTTCTCCACTTCCATCTATTGAGCATCCTCCACAGTCTCCATCTCCTCCACCTCATAAGAAAGTTCAGTCTTCTCCATTGCATAAGAATCCTTCATCTCCTCCACCACATCGAGCTCCACCTCATACTTCTGCATCTCCTTCACGGGAGCCATTACACTTTTCTCATCATGCTAGACCTCATGATGTACTGCATGCCTTTCTTGACAAGTGTTTGATTCATTTACCTTCTAATCAACATCATCCACCTCATTTCTTACAATTCCAGGGTGATTGACCTTATTTCAACTATGATCATATCAATGGCCATCACGACAATGACTATTGCACCCTTCATGATAGATTAAAACAATTAGAAGATAAGGGTGTCATTTCCTTTGCTCTCACTCTCATGATCAGCATATGTCTCCACTTCCATGCAAGCATGTTGTTACTCTAGTTGATTTATCTCCTTCATCTAGTTATAAGGCCATTATTCTTCCACCACCATAGGTCATTTTTCATGCACACTCTCCATCTCATTCAACCACTATTACACCATCTCATCCATTGTGCAATGCTACTACTACACATTGGTTTCCTTGGCCATCAGCATCTACACTTCCTACCATTGCATCTCCCATCATTGCCACCATTTCATCAAACATTTGTTTTGGTTCATATGCTCATGTTGTCTCCATTCCACATGCTTCTATCGCTCCACACCCACTTTGTATTTGGTAGGTGATTTTACCACCTTACCCCGATGATGAAATCATGTTCTTATGGTTATTACATGAATGTTCAGAGATATGTTACTATAAGAACCTCACTTCATCTCTTGCGCTACACACTTTTTCAATCTATCTATCTAATACACACTATCCAATCATTTCTTGATGACGCACTCTCACTTTACGGTTCATTCTTGACTACTGAGGGGTCTTATATAAATGAAACTTATCATATACACACTAGGGGGCATCGATCTTCTCCTTCCCCCCTATTCATCATATTAACACATGATCAAGTACACTTTTACAACCATCTTATTCACATAATCTTTTATATCATTCATTTTATACATACTTTACCATTCATCACAACTCTATTTGCACAAAAATACTCTCTTCATTTATCTATAATCACATTAATCCCTATTATTCATTAGTCAACATCAATAAGTACTTGTTATATAACTCTAATGAACAAATCAATGATCAAAACATCACACATCAAATATAACAACAATAATCAATACGCTACATCAAGATACGAGTCCCAATCATCACATCAATAAACATCAAGTACAATAAGCATTCATCAATAGTCCATATATAGATATCATTCACAATCATAGTTACAAAAATTTCAATATTGGGGGAAAACCCCCCATACATTAATACATCACTATATATCATATATCTTCATCACTATCACTATCTACAACTATGGGAGCTCTAGAACTAGAAGCTTCACTACTAAATTTGTGCCGTTGATCGTGGCCCCTATATCTCTACTACCTATTGATATAATATTGTAAACTCGATTGACTACTCCGCAAAGTGACCCTATAACTCCACGAACCTCAAAATTACATCATATGCTAAGGAACTAAACCTGTAACCTCTCAAACTCACCATGTCTCCTCGTGTTCCTCATACCTATTACTCAATAACATGATGCAAATCATCACCGCTAGTGCTACTTGGATCAAATAAATGATCATGCTCACCAAAAAAGTGTCCACCTACTCTAGCATACCACCACTAATGAGTACATCGATGGTCACATTCTACATCAATGTGTGGAAATATGTGTTCACAATAAATGACTAATACACATCACATGCATCCATAGATTAACGCATTAGACAACAAAAACAATCAATCAACCTAATAACAAATCACCAATATCACTATAAAAAATGCTCATGCTCTATTATAGCTACTACCACACTATTAAGGGAATGTCCCTTCCCCTTTACTCCTCCCCAGGTGGTTCTCCCACCGCATCTACCAAGATTGGAAGAAAAAATACCCATCGATGTGACACCCACCATACACAATACACCTCTATACACCTCTTGTCATCCACATCTACTAGATCTATCGCCACTTCTACCTCATCTAACCCAGTGGGTACTAGCTTGCTCTCCTATGGAATCCTAGTCTAGCTCCATCCCTCCTCGATGCCCTAATGGCCCTCACCCATAAATATGGCTCTGCAAGCACATCCTGGGCCATACTAAGCTATTGTGATACTCGCTCCATGTGGAATAGTTTGGTCACCCATAGAAACTGATCCTCTAGCTACATAGTCTTTTGAATACATCATGGATATAATGTGTCCTCTGGTCATCCTCATTAGTCTTGGTATGGCCTCCATATCACAAAATTTGGCCTTATATGATCTAAAACCACTCTATAGGTATCTGTAGCCATCTTCCTAATCTGAATACCTACCCATCTCCCAGAAAATATATCTGGCCTCACCCACTCTGCACATGGTCCACCAACCGGCCACAATATCACAATATTCTTGTAGGCCCATACATGTAGCAATGTGGTAGTTCTAATCCCACCCCATGTTCCTCCTACGTAAATCAGACGTATAGGTCTCTATATAAGTGGGCTAATACACATCATTCCGAATCATATATCATCCCATGCTCCTTGATACGATGGAAAATGTCATGCATCATATACACATTCCTAGACCACCACCCTCCACTGCAACCGACTAAGAAATCACAACAACGAACTTCCCCAATCATGGAATGTTTAACCGCATGATCTTATCCGGACTAATGTGAACCTCAATATGAACTTGGGTCCCTATAAATTACCACCTAAATATCCTCATATGTCCATCAGCATCATCTATAACCATCACCTAAAACCTCTCACCAATAATAGGCAATCACAATATGCGCTATATGTCCTCTAAAGTCACAAATCATATCACTTGTAGGAAACCAAAATATGCAAGTATTTGAACAACATATCTCACACAATTTAATGAACAACATCCCCTATCCTCACTATATGTCACAGGATAACATGGTCTAATACGTCCCCCTCATCGTCGACATACCCAATCCTAGTAATGTACTCAAATGGTGGCCACCAAAAAACTCTTGTGAATGAATATCCCTCTCCACACCACAAAATGACAACACAAAAATGTTAGCATCTCATAATAAATCAAAAACATCATTAATTTTTTTACATTTACAATAGTCTAGGCTCAACCCTATCCTTTTGGGTCACCAACACTGTAAAAGAGGACTCGGCACCCTGCAGGTGTCACTAGCACTCATTTCTAGGAACTAGTGTTTGAAAGGTCATTAGTTCCTTCACCGCTCATTCTCAAATAAAAAATGTCAAGAAAATTAAAAACCAAAATTTCACAAAAATTCACTAAAAAAATCCAATTCAACACAATTTTTGACAAAAATCACACTTACTACTCGGTTTGTCATACGTGATGCCAAAGATTCCGCCACCATCTCAAATCAACTTAATCACAAGTGCTCTTAGTTGAGGCATCTTCACACACCTAGAGATATAAATGACACTCATGTAATAATCAAATGAATTGTGTATTCACTTTTTCATATTACTATTTATAGTAACTTTTCGATCACCTACCAAGTTATCGTCATTATTTACACCTATCTTTCACACTAATACACATTGGATGGTTTCAATCATATCTAGAGCATCCTTACTTTTATTCTTGTCTCGTTTACATCATTCTCTTCAAAATTCCACCTAATATCATATCGTACACATTCCACAAACATTATATTCCTCCTTGACATCATTTTAACTTGATATGCATATAATGTTGTAATACCTATCATACATTTATTATTACATCATTGCACACTTACTTTTGGACCAGATTTCATTCTCATTATCACTCCCCCTTTCACCGAAAGGGGGCATATAATCGGGCATCCCATAATTCCCCTTATACTCTTACGTAATTATTTTACATTTCTAATTCTCTCATTATCAAAAACATGCATGTACATTATGCAAAATTTCACACCACTTTCTAGAGATTCCCCTAATGACCTAATCTAGGTGCAACAAGCACAAAATATCTCCATGAGTAATCGATCAATCAATCAAACACATTAAAATCTTGAAAACAAAAGTATTTTACTATTCAAATTAATATCAAATAATTGACACAATCATGACGTATTTTTCCTCCTAGATGACCTAATTTGGGAATTATATCATCAATTTCCCAGATGACCTAACATGGGAAGTTATTATAAATTTTCTATTGCTTCCAGATGACCAAACATGGAAGTAATCTTATACACATTATGGAGACACCCTTGGAGTGGGGGAAATGAGATTTCATTGCCTTTCCTATACTGCTCCTATATGGGTTATTCATGTTTGATCAAAATATATCAAAATGGATCCAAATAAACAAAAATATAGTCTTTGTCCATCTACAACAGCTAAACCTTTTGAGGATGTAGTTAAAGTTGGAGAGTAAAACTAAACCTCTCTCCCTACACTCTTCCTCTAGTGGTAGGATTCTCAAATCCTCAATTTTTCACATGTACAAAATCAGGTTGGGAACTGATAAATCCTTACCCCAACACATCTCCATCAGTGAAAAGATCGAAATCTCCAATCACTCAATATAGAAATAATAAATCTCATGTAATGCTCCTCATAATAGTCATATGTCTCTTGTTATTTCACATGGATTGAAATGTCGATGCATGGTTCACCATGCAATATGTACTTATTGTGCACATAATTCTATAACATCTGTGTGTACTTCCACAACAAGACTTCTCTAGAATCTTCTTAGGTATGTTCCTTACTTCCTTTACACTACTTGAAATTCATTCAAATAGCATAAAGGGAGGGAAAATGTAGACAAAAAGTCACTCGCTCACTACTATTTACTATACCACCAAGTATGTTGTTTTATATATGGATCTTACATAAGAAAAGTATTCACTGATGACCCACTGTCTAGTTTGTTGGTTTGTCTTGCTTTTTCTATTGTTTTATCTTTCACACTTGTCACTCATACACCCATTTCTGGTCAAATCACAGGGATCCTTTTCAGTTAGTCTCCACTCATTTATCGTCATTTTCTCTGACAAGAGTAGCACCCAGACTAGAAGCTAGTTCCCAAACACTCTTGTCCATCTTGGGCACCCATGTCGTCTTTATGTTTGATCTTATTTTTGACACTTGAGGTCAATATTTTCAGTTTTCCCACTCATATCCTAAGGTACTAGTCATCATGTTGGTTCATTAGTGTCAAAATTCAAGAAAGATATCCCTATATAAACACAACATACATACCATAATAAGGGCGGGAAATTTCTATCAAGGGCTATATATCTACATATCAAAGGGACTACATCTTGGGATCATTATTTTGCATACAAACTATATAATAAGGGGAACTCATTATATTCCATCCACACATTTGCATTTTATCTAGCTATCCCCCATTATCTTGGTGTCATCAGTGTGGGGGTGACCTAGGAGTACTATTGTACACAAAAACACATAGAACTACATTGGGTCTGAGATGTAGTGTAGTGAGTGGGTGGTAAGCTCACTAGGTGATAGTTGGGAATAATTCGAACCCTCATTTTCCATCTTTATTTTTTAGGATTTGATGTAATTTTTAGGTTTATGTACGAGAATATTTGTATGTAGGTTGACAAGTACCATGGTGATCTAAGTGTGACATTCAGGCGACCAAAGGAAAGAAAGTGTGAAAACCTAGAGACTATATAGAAACTAGGTTCCGACCTTTTCTACTGATTCCAATGCCCCCACAGAGGTCTTGGGCACCTACAGGAACCCTTGTACTTGCCTGGTACTCATGTCCATGCATTTTCAACTTCTCTACATTTTTATGAGGTTTTTGTGACGGTCTATATTTCTATTTCATCACATTATTTAGCCCAGGCACACTTTGGGATAAGTGAAATCAAGATAAGTGTCTTATCTCTCTCATTTCCTTTCATAATTAAAATCAAATAAATTGCCTAGCATTTATATTTCATTGTATGTCATTTATAACAGTCATTTCTTTTGTATTTCACTAAATTATTTAGATTTATTAAATCACCAAGCCGAGGAGACAGGGAGGAAAGATGTATTTTGTGGTGATGATCATGTTATGAGAGATGTGATGATGAATAATTTATTACAAAAGGAAAAACTTGTTAAGATGGGTTACCTCAAATAAGACTCATAAGTTTGATAGATGGTCAAATAATAATCCCAAGATAAAGGGAAAGGTTCTAGGAAGTAGGTGAAAAGGGATAGTGTAATGCTCAACCAAAAAGAGGATATAATATAAAATAAATAAATAAAGGTGCGTAGGTAGGTGGGCAAGTGGGTGAGTGTGGTAGGTGACTCCCCACGTGAAGGCACATGAGCACCAATAATAACAAGGTAGACCTATCATTTCCCGGAAAAAAAGAGTTTGATTAAATTTGATATCTGGGATATTAGACCATGCACAAACCCATGGAAACGTTGGAAATTTAGTAGTTTTTGGAAGGTTGCAGTGCGAGTTGAATGTGGAGGGGGCATAGTTTCCTTAGAGACATTCACACTAGTTCTCAATGCAACAAATAGGTCTCCAACTTGATTAGTTTGTATTTTTACATACTCCCATCCTGCGCCAAAATGTTAGCTCCGAAACAGGGTATGGACACGAATCTATGCATAAAGAATGGAGGAATTTTTCTAGATGTTGTAGTTGCTCATGCTCTAGAAGATGCATATGCAAATGTGGAACCTTGCTGCAAGGGGAAAATGAATTGTTTCACATAATGAATATTTAAAAAAATGTGGTTCATGGACAACATTAACTGTTGGATATGCGTAAAATGGGTTTGTTGAAAAGGATTAGAAACTTTCAAGAAAATTTGATTTGAAAGTTGCAATGAACGGATCTTATGGACGTGTAGATATTGTACCAATGTCAATGTGTAATGATCCATTTCCAGTAGCTACAGAAGGTATTTTTTTCTTGGAGAAGCTGTGAAAATATCTAAAGGACCACTTAAGTCAAGATAGCAAATACAAATTTTATGGAAAAAGGAGTTTCAGATGGATTAATAGTATGTACTATTCGAGAAATAACAATGTGGCCAACTGCGAGCAATGTTATTCCTGGGAAGGTGACATTTATAGTGGATATTTGTGCAAAAGTGGTCATTATACGAGAAGTTATAATTTTTGAGTTGACTGAAAATATTTATAAATTTGGTGATAAGCGATCTGTTTCATGCTACATTGAAAAGAATGTGTAGAAGTTTAGTTTTTTTGGATGTTTTCCACATATGTGTAAAGGTTTGTATGCAATTAGAGATCTCCTAACTGGTGAAATTAACATAGAAGAAGGTTGTCCAAAGGAAGAAGTATCATTTCCATTTACAAATGGTCAAATCGTATGCCTGAAACAATAGAAACAAAGCCAAGGAGGATTCCTCAGGGAGACATGCCATTTCGATATGCACACACGGGTATCTCTCTGATTGACAAAGTAAAGAAAGTGGTAAATATGGGACTTTGTGTGAAGAAATAGTGCATGGTATGTAGATAGGAGTGTATGGAGGTGTTAAAATGTTTTGGGAACTTCAAGAAAATGGCAGTGGCAAGTGCAAAACAAAGATCCTAAATAAAGATCCTAAATCTGTAGCAACATTTCCTAGTTTTTGCCAAGAGGAAAGCTTTGAAATGGGTATGTACCCATCAAAGCATAATAGAAAGTGGGTTTCTTAGTTGTAGTAGTTGTCTATACCTTGGTAGAAATGTTTGTAAAGGAGATAAATGCATACAAAATTCAAATAGAGGAGTTTCGAATGCACACAATCAGTTTGACGAAATGCTAAAAGACATTCAACGCCTTCTAGAATGTGCTTGAACCCACAATAGACTGTAGACGTTAGTATTTCCAGGCATGGTTCATCTCTCCCTATCTTTCATAATTTTTGTTCTTTAGTTGTTCATTTGTAGTGAAATAAAATTTTAAATGTAGCATTATCATAGAATTAATAGTTTTAAATAAAATGGTTTTCAAAACAAAAGACGTCATACCATAGCTTGTGCAATTAAAATATTCCTTAGTAGACAAGTATAAACTCAAACCCTCATTTTGAGATGATCTAACAAACTTCCTGACTAAACCAGATTGCTACAGTACCCCTTTCTTATTGACAAGTTGAAGTTGAGCACCCTATAAATATGTTGACCGCTCTCTTGTTAAAATAGATAAATCATGATTTTCAGAGACTTGCAAACCAACCTTCATAGCTTTAGAAAGGAGATGTCAAGTTTCCTACGTGTACCTTGTTATGTGAGGATTCACTTCAATCCTTGGATCAACCTCAATTTACTATCTATGATATTTTTAAGCCCTTTTAGGAGCCCTGTTACACCATTTTACAGCTGTAGGAAGTTGTTAAAAGTGAAAAGTTGGGTTTCATTTTGGCTCACCATTTGAACACTGAGCAACAAAATGCTTATTTTCCTTCACAAACCTCTAGTATTTTTACTAGAAAATAGCCCAAAACCTTTGGTTCAGAAAAATCACATTCTTGTTAGTTTGGTAAAGAGGTTTTATAGGCCTCGATTGCGCTTTGAGTAGGTCAAATTGCACCAATTACTACCAAAGTGTCTCTGAAAAAAACTTATTGCCATTTGAAACTCATTTGTTAGTTATCAATTCGGCCGAATCTAATGAATTATCCATATATAAGGGAACTTCTAGGAAATTTCTCATTTCTCACCCATCCATCGAACGTTATTTTTGGATGTGGTTTCTGATCCCTCAAGCTTTTGATTGTTTTCAACTAGGCCAATTACGACCAATGGCCTCGGAAAACTAACCGCCAATCGTAAACCGTTCGTCGTTTTGAAATCCATCAATTCCTTTGAATTCTTAGTGTATAGGAGGACACGTGAAAACTTACCTATGGTATGCTTGCTCCTGAAGACAAAATTTGAAAGTGGTTTCTTAGCCTCCAAGTCTAAATTGAACATTTTTTTAAACTAGGAGGAAAACGTAAAAAGAAAGTTGTAGGACCCCTGTTGGGTTGCCAAACCACCGTGGAAACTTTTTGACACATGTAAATAACTGTTTGAAACTATATAGTGTGACTTGTTGTGTGAAATGGAACTTTTGACAAAATGGTGTTTCTCTCTCTTTCCTTTCTCCTTCTCTCTCCTTGGTTATGAAATGAAGTGAAATGAAATGAAATGAATACATGTTTCTAAACCTTTTCTTTCAATGCAAATTATAATTATTATTATATGTAAATTGGAAAACTAAAGACATTAATTATGTTAGACTTGGGTGGATGTCATGCTAGTGATTTATCACTAATTTCATGCTCACGTGGTTTTGTAGGATGCAAGAAAGATGGCGAAAAGGTGATGTGTAATTCATTATTTATTATTGTAA
The DNA here is from genome assembly GCA_018340775.1 of Taxus wallichiana var. yunnanensis. Classification (NCBI taxonomy): domain Eukaryota; kingdom Viridiplantae; phylum Streptophyta; class Pinopsida; order Cupressales; family Taxaceae; genus Taxus; species Taxus wallichiana. Next base: position 74,829,916 of record CM031235.1, on the reverse strand, counting down.
TTTATATAGGTCATTGTAAAATGAATATATGAATAATGTAGTCCCATGTTACATAAAAGTTATATTTGAAATTTGCTAATATGTATGAGATGTTAGTTTTAGGGATACCTTGGGAAATGTGCATTTAATCATAGGTGTAATTTTGATTCATAGTTACGTATGGTAAAAATGATTGATATGTGTGTGTGTGTGTGTGTTAAATGAATTTGAATTTAATATCTTGTAGTGTGTTTCTAGTGTGCAATAGATGATTAAATAATTGGTGTTGTGTTTCTTACCTTGAAAATGTAATAAAGGAATCTAACCACAATAGTCAACCCTAGTATAATATTCATGCATAATTTGTCTTCATGTGTGATCCTTCTAAGCGTAGAAGAATTTGAAACCATAGAATGAACTTAAACCTTGTATTCGATGGAACCTCCTAGTTTAGGTAAATAATACCCCTAGTTTGAGTTTAGCATCATAATCTGTATGTTTAGCATCATTGTCGTGAACCCATCCTTTAGGAACGACATGGTCCAAATTTATCTAGAGTATGTGGTTTCCTTCTAGTTTAGTAACCATGTGTGGGGTAAGGAGAATGTCTTCTCTTCAGGTTCGACACCATGTTGAGTGATGAAGACCGCCTTGGGAGTCACCTTAAGAGTCCTTTTTCAAGTAACGACTATGCGGTGTAACCTTACCATTTATTGTGTAAGTAGAGATATTACTCCCTTAGTATCCTAGTGGAGTACCAAGTCTTACAAAGTAGATCTAGAATTTTTCTTGTCATCGAATGAATTCCTTGTGGGTGGAAATTGTACATAACCCTTAGAAAATGCTATTGTATTAAAATAAGTTGACTTAAGAGAAGTGTTGAAACAAAAAAAGGGGGTCTCATTACCCCATGTGTCCAGTTTCCCTTTTATACCCTAGTGAGTGGCCCAAAACCAAACATAGGTAGTTTTCCTATGATATTCCTATGATTGATCTCATGGTGGGATTAAATTACACAAGTGGATGTCTTGGTTGCAGCATGCGTAACACTACATTGTATAAGAGAAAAGAATTGAGTTGTCTCATGCTAGGTTACACTCCTTGTAGTAGTGAATCCATTAGTGAAAAGTATGTGTTATTTTGTTTACAAATGTTATAAAACGATGCTAATAATGAGACCATAGTGCAATGTAAGAGTAAATCATATAAGAGTAAAATGATATTTGAGGTTAGGAATAATGTCACTCTTGGAATCCTTATAACTCAATTAGACATTTCCTTATGTTAAAAAGAATATGAATTTCCTTGGTCAGAGAAAACTTTGAGAAAACAAAAGATATACTTCTTCAAGATGTTAGACTAGTACTTTTGTAACTCTTCATGTTATAAAGTGACGCCAAAAAGAGACCTAAGAAACAATGTCAATGAAATGAGGAACAAAAGTATATGTGATAATGGTTTAGGAACAAATTATCATGTGAAGTCCTTATGGTTGATTTAAGATTTGACTTTTTGTTAAGAATGGATACAAATTGTTCTTGGTGGGACTAGGCATTCGAGCCAATATAGAGTCCACTAAAAATAAAATAAAATAAAATTATGTCATGTAAATGCTTAATTGAATCAAACTAAATTTGGAACTAAAACAACCATAGTACGAGAACAATTGTGCTTCTAATGTAAGTAAGTTTATAGGAAAGGGAAACTTTAACCTTCACCTTCTTGGAATAGTATATTTTTCCTCGAAAACTTATGGTTGGTCCCCTTGCATAATGAGGGTAAAATTAAACGTCAACTAAACATATTTTAAGAAACAAACCTTTAGCATAAGAATGAGATAATTAGAACTTTGTATGCAATTTGAAATATGGAAAATAATAATTTAAGTTATGAAGATTGTCATAAGGGATAAAGAGAAAACTTAAATGGTCGAACTATAAGTTGAATGTGGAATGAACTTATGAATGTGTAGGTGGAAAAAAAGGAGAGAAAATTATACTTACATAATAATGTTATTGGAAGATTAATCGTAACAAAGATGTAATCATGGTAATGATGTGTTGTGGGGTTGCCAATCCTTGAGCCCTTTTCTTGTGGTTGGGTTATTGCTAGCATTCGTTCATTGGGGAAAGTGTGGCATGGACATGTATATGGTGTTGTCATGTGTCTATGTGAGTCGATGACTTATGTAAGTGGCGTATGTGTTGTTGAGTTTTCTTTACTTGGATCCCTTGTGGCGTTGTGTAGTGAGCAATGTAAGTCAAAAAAATTTATCCTGGTATTTTTACTATTGTATTTGTGTGTGTAAAAATGTGGGGTGATATATAGATAGGAGAGAAGAGAAGAGATGAAGGAGCATATTATGCCGGAAGGGGATGAGGATGGTGAAATGTAAAAATGCATGGAAAGATGGTGTGTAAGTTCATATGAAGAGGGAGGATAAATGAATAAAAGACATTTTGTCCATGGTTGGGAATGAGGAGTTATAGGATAGCGAGCCTTTTATGAGGGGTAGCCTCAAGTAGGATTCACAAGATGGAGGGGTTACTCGTAAGGAGGAAAAAATGCAAAGCAAAGTGGGTTGTCGATCATGTAGGAAGATACTCATGTTGTGGAAGCTTTGGCAAGAAAATTTGTCAGGGAAAATTGGTGGATTTCTTGCCAATGCTCTAGGATTCTAAGTCCCTCTCGCTTAACTAGTGCAACTACCATATATGCATGCATGAGTAAAAAGGTGGATTTTCTTGATGGTGTTATAGTTGGGAATCCAACAGGGGAACTCCACTAACCCCATAGAAAAGCTAGCAATCTCTTGCTAGCGAAGACTTTTTTTGAAGATCAGAAAGGGGAGTGAGAAAAGAGGTAGGAGAAATAATGTTGTAAGTTTAAAATCAAATTCCTACACACATCAGTTATAAGTTTCATCACATGCACTAAATTAAGAGGAAACAACTCTGTAAGTAGCAATAAGACCAAATAGAATTTGATGAGCACAAAGTATTAAGAAATCCCTTAGTCAAAGAAAGCTAGAAACTCCTTCTTGTATTGATTTCTCAAACAAAAGTTGTAAATAGTGGGGAAATGGAGGAAATTTGAGAATGAAAGAATTTGCCTATCTCTTTTGTTGTCTCAATGCACTCTTGAGTTTACAAAATCAATCACCAAACCTTTGAAATGGGAATGGATTTACAATTTATAGGAAGAGAAATGACTTTTCACATACTCCCCAATGACTCTTCATATGTCTTGACATGACTTAAGACTCTTTGCCTTCCTAAGAAAACATTAAGTCAATTTTTATAACATAAAGGTGACTTATTACATTAGAAACATTAAGACATATGAAAAAGTGCAACCCCAATGCAATATTAGTGTAGTGCCCACTTTCCTTTGACACTATTTAGATACTGATCTTGCTACTGTTGATCTCATTTTGGACATTATTATGTTTTGACTTAGTATGATGTGTATATGTTAGATCATGGATTATTATGGACCTTGATTCAGTCAGCATGCATGATGATTATTGGAGACATTATTATATATGGATGATGATATACTGCTTGATATGGACAGGTTATTGATGTTGATTTTAGACATGTGACATTTGACATTATGAGTAGCTCTAGTATAGAGATTCATTGGATGATGATATAGTGGAAAAATTGAATTTGAAATGATAATGTTGAATTCTTGATATTGTTGTGATTTGGATTTGATATTTATATGTTGCTTATATCATTTTGGATGTTCTGATATGGCCATGAGGTGAAGGAGGTATTGTTATTTTGCAGGTTAAAATATCACAACAATGTCGGGGGACTAGAGACTAACCATATTGAAATTCTGGATGAACTCAACGAGGTCACCATGGCAACTGTAATTGTTTGTGTGTTGTGTTGTGTTAGGATTTCCCATGGGGGGGATTTCCATTATTGTGACCATGGGATATATGTGTTTTATTTATGTGTTCCTTTTTATTAGTGTTGTATGTATTTTTATTTGTAATGTGTTCTTTTTATTATTTAATTTAAATGTGATAGTCATATAGTTAAACTTTATTTAAATTTAATTGGGATGTGGAATGTAAGTAATAAAGTTGTGGTCTTAGTTATTAATTAATTTGGATTTATATCATGTATAAATATATGTTAAATAAATAAGTCATTATGTCGAAAGTGTTATCCCACAAAATTGGCAAGGGCAATTTTACAGTAACCGATCAAAATTTTGTTCTGGTCCCTCGTCGAGAGACCCTTGCGTTCAAACGTTGCATAAATCCCTTTCTAGAAATCTAGTTTTCAAACTTAGCCATTTTTGGTCTTTTTGGGTTGGGCGCACCTTTTGTCTGTGCAACACAGAGTAAGTGTGTGCCCCCTTCATTTCCTTTGGCACACCCTTTGAAGTGTCGACACATGTTTTGGTGCGCCTCCCCATGATGCGCCTTTCTTGCATGCACCAAGGTGCATGTGCCTTCGTGTCAACAACATGATTGTTGCTTTGTGTTTTGGTGTGCAAAGGCAAGTATTTTTGGTGCACATATTTCACATAATGATAGTATTTTTGGTGTGCCAAAGGGCGCAAAGTTTTAAGTGTCGATAGGTGTTTTGATGCGCCTCTTCAAAAAGTGGTTGGCACATTTATTACACCTTTTCCTATATATAGGCACATCCACCCTGTCACTTTCACAATTAAAACACGTGATAGATTTTATTCCTCTACACCTGTCAGCACGCATGTTGTCCTCGTATCACGTTCATGGACCCCGCCTCGTCTCTCACATTATATATATTCGGGTAGGTGGTCCTTATTCCTCTTATGTTTTTACTGTTGGTTGTTTGTTTGTGTAGTAGTTGGCATGGATTTGTAAACCCCTCTTTTGCTGTTCTTGTTGTCCTTCTCCCCATGCTCTTCCTCCTATTTCTAGATCTACTTTTTAGTAAGGTGGGCTCGCCTCGAAAAAATCACTTAGATCTCCTTAGTGTGCCCTCTTCACCATCCAAAACCCCGCAAAAGAGGCTTAAAATTCATGCAAACCCTCTCTAGAGAAAGAAGGAAGACTTAGAAGTTTGTGTTAGACTCGCATTTTCCTCTTAGCACATTCGCCATGCTTGCTGCATAAAATACGCTATTACGCCTGAAGGCGCACTTTCCTTACGTGAAACACCCAATAAATCTACGTGCCCTCTTGGCACATTGAACTCCTATGTTACATTGCAAATATTTGTGCCATTGGCGCACCCTACACCCATGCAACACCAACATTACTTGCGCCAAGTATAAAACTGCGTTAAATGGCACAGGCATCCCCTATTACAGTAACACAATGTCATGCAAAACTTCCATGCGCTGCACCAAGTTCCCCTTTTGCACACGTAAAGATGATGTTACACACACTAAACCTGCACCCTTCGGCACACAAAAGTTCCATGTAACCTAAAAATATATGCGCCTTTGGCGCATCCTGTCCCATGCAATATGAAAATTATCTGCACCCAGTATAAAACACATATAAATGGTGCAGGCACACTTCTGCTTACAACAAAAAAATGTCATGTGCAGCATCCATGTGCCTTGTGCCCTTTGGCGCTGATTTGTCCCTTGTAACACCCTTCTTCTATGTGCGCCATACTATTTAACCCTACAGCCTGCAGTGTTCATGCGCCCTGTGCCCTGAGGCCTTAAAATTGCTAACTCTTCCTTCTGTCAATGCTTTAATGGGAGATCTAACAGCTAACATGGCTCTTCTACGTTGGGTTTCACTTCTTCTTCTTGCAGATCAGCAACTGAATTCAGAACTACATATGTCTACATCAAGCAAGAGGCCAACCAAGTCTAAAGGTAAAGCCAAGCTTACAGAGGAAGAAATGAAGTACAAATATCAGAGGGTTAGGATGCCCAAATCCTAGGTAGAATGTGACTTGGATATAAGAGACTCTGAGCTCGGTCACATCGATATGGAAGATTTCTGGGCCAGAACTAGGAGGGTCACAGGGAGTCCCTGGATGGACAAACTAGTAGGCAGTGGCCTGCATTTTGCTGGGGGGATCCCAGTTAGTGCAGTAAACAATGAATTCATGATGGTAGTGGCCCGCTGCTACAAAAAAGACACGAGGTGTGTCCAAAATGAGAAGGGCGAGGTCGTGATCAACCTCACTTCCCGACACTTTGAAATTATGCTTGGCATTCCTCACCACCGGCACTTTGTGGCCGTAAGCCAAGAAGACTGCACCAAGGCTTGGGAGGACAATGAAGACCAAAGTGCATGTGAATCGATGAATGAGGTGTACTCAAGAACAAGAAGGTGGTAACCAGATGGCCACAGGTTATTCACCATAGCGATTTCTCCGAGGAACTAAGTGATACCATCACATTCGTAAGCGAGTATTTGGGCTTTCTGACACCCATTACTTTCATAAATGGATGCTCAGGTACTTGGAAACAATGAACAAGAACATGTCAGATCAATGCTTTGATTGGGTGGAGATCATAAGAAGCACTATATCCGAGCAGCTCCAACAACTCACCACAATGGGGAGGTTCTACATGAACTCCTACGTAGTTTATGCTGCAGCCTCGGAGAGGGATTATCTAGCATTGAGCCGATGCGGGGTTTGGCCCCAAGTAAAAATATATGAATACTACCTAGAGCTGAAGCTAGAAAACAGTATTTCACAGTTTACAAAGATTAACGACGCTTTCTTCTACAACATCATCTACCTTTTGAGGCCAAACATGACTCACGGTCGAATGACCAAGAGCATTGTTGCAGCAATGGAGAAGTGGGGGGCCTTATTCACGCAATTTCCCACCTTCACCTATCTCAGGGCAGCCAACTTCTTGGGGGAACCCACCAAATTGCCAAGATATGCCGGCCCCAAGCTGATCCTGTTGGAGCTATCCAGACAACTCATAACCTACCATGAAAAGTGTTTGAAGAGAAAGAAGGGTGGAACTCCTTTCCCCCTCACAGTGGGCAGGTACACTTGTCTTTCCCACCACAAAGCCCGGAGATGTTTGCAGAGCTAGAACTACTCAATCAAGCACAACTTCCCAGCAAGGCCCACTTTTGATCCAAGAAATTTCCTTCCCAGGGCCAAACTCGATCCAATCCACATTCCGTAGATCGAGGACATTTATATCGACCTATATCATGAGGTCGAGCTCAGAAGAAAGGATCACTCCCACTTGGCTTTGGCAGAAATCATTCAGTACGGCGTAGCCATTGTCCCAAAAGGTTATCAAACTACTAATCAAGAAGTTGATCAGGTATATCTTGACATGGATGGGGACAACTAGATGATTGTCTGTAATCAAGAACCAAAGTGCCCTGCACTATCAAGAAAGGGTCAAAGAAACTCTGCAGAGAACAGCAAGCACCGGGTGTGGATGAATGGCCTCATCTACCTCGGGTAGATTTCACCACATCTCCATTAGGCAACGCACCTTCTAGGACAAAACATCTACCAAAGGGCAGAGGCAAAGACAAAGAGGGCGAGTCAAGCTCTGCCCAAGAAGAGGCTCCTGAGAGTTCCCCTTCCACCACACGAGAACAAGTTGTAACTCTGGCTTACCCAAAGAAAGAAGTGGCAAGATGTTCCGATGGGCACATCCACTCAGGATGTTGCCACTACTACAACTATTGAGGTCCCTTCTATCCCTTCTCCCTCTCCTCCTTCCCCTCCTCATGTGACCCAAGCGACCATTCCTTTGGTCGTATCCTCTCCCCCATCTTCTACTATTCCCCTTCCTCGTCATCCATCTTCTCTTCTCTCACGAGCTGTCCCCCACCATTTCTTCCTCATCTCTCAACTCCCTTCCATTCCCATGTCTACCTCCCCTGTAGTATCTCTTCCTCCCGTGAGCACTTTCTCGGCCTCCCTCTCAATGCCACCACCAAGTGTCTCAACGCACTTTCCCTCTACTACTACAGCTGCTCCCTCTTCTACTTCTGGTCCCTCTCCCATAAGTCCAGCATGGATCTCTCAAAGACTCGAGCCAATAAAAGAGGAAAGTTCCCATTGCACCGATGGACTTCTCCATCATCCCATCAAAGGGGGCCAAGAAGTAAAAGCCTATAATCCGCTTCTCTCAGAGTGCGTCAGGAGAGAGGGTAATGGAGGTAGCGTATCCCAATCCTTTAAAGGATAAAAAGGATCTGTCTCTCATAGATTATACAGTGACCCAAGTCACAATGGGGATGTCTTCGAAATCCTTCGAGGAGAGGCCCTATCTCTCACAGTTGACGCCCTTTGCATGAAGCTATAGGAAGCAAAGGAAGAAAAGAGGCTATTAAAGGAGAAAAATAAACATCTTCTCCATGCCTTGCAGAAAATGGGCAAAGGCACCTCCTACAATCATGCGGCCGAAACTCTTGAGCCTCTGAGCCAGATAAGATAAATGAATACACCAAAATCGGTGAGCAGGGTATGGCAGTTTCCACCTGGAGAAGCCAAATCCTCAAAGAAAGTGAGGGAGTAATCGTCAAGTTCACCAAATTGTATCAGAATATCAGTCGGGTGAACAAAGAGCTCCAGGAATTGTAGGACCTATCTCCGAAGAGCTGGACCATGTTAGGATGCAGCATGAGACCTTCCAAAAAATGCTCGACTATTCAGTCAAAGATATAGTCAAGTTCGACATCGTCGGTCACCCCAGAGCCCTCAACAAAATCCTTTCTACTCTGTACTACCGGGTCGATCAGTTGGAGTTGTTCCTAGAAAATATTGATAAAGTCAAGGAGGAAGCCCTAGATGCAATGCATCAAATGGAGCAAATTGTTCTGAGAATGTCCCTGTGCTTGGTCACTTATTCTTTCACCTTGAGAAAGGTAGATGAAACTATTCGGATCTTCAAGGAGATTGTTTCAGCAGGTCAGGCCGTAAGTCACCTTCGATACCGAGTCCATCAACAACCTTCCCTTATCGCGACTTCGTAGGATACCCGATAGAGGAAGGGGATGAATATTCCAAGCTCCCAAAAAGATCACGATGAGCATGAAACTTGCAAGGCTATCAGTGATCGTCACAAGGATCCTTCCCAGGATCAACTTCAGCCCATGATCAGCAAGTTCATGGAATATCGGGCCCAGTTCCACATCACGTCTCCTGAGCAGCAGTAGAAGCAGGATACCCCCTTTCAGCCACAGGACGACGATGAATAGTCTCATTCCTCTCGATCTTCTTTTTGTAAATATCTAAAAGTATGTTGACACAAATGATGACATCATCCATGTTGCACCATGGGATGATGTCATCCACCAAGTTGCCAAAAGTCAACAAATGACTTTAAGATATTTTGTAATTAAGTGGTTGGTTTGTTTTTGCCTTCTTTTCTTCTCTTCTTCTATAAATACTTGAATACTTTTTGTATTCAAGGGACATTTTTAGATAAAAATAGAAGTGAGAAGAAAAGACTTTGTACTTTTGTAATGAGAAGAAAACATTAATGCAAATATTAAGACTTTGTGCTGAATATGTGTGTTATGGGCATCTAATCTTTCTTATGTCAGATCTATGCATTTATTTTGTTGGATCTATCTCCACCTTTTGTCATTTGTTCATCAGTATTGCTTTGTTCATCTATGCAAGTAGGTTCGGCTCTGTTTACTACCAGCCCAAAACATAGACCCTCTTACCCTTCTACTTTGGAATTCATTTCTTTTCTCCCTTCAGATCTATCTTATCTCCTCTCCTCGCTTCTTTACCTTCTTTTTGCAGTCGAAAATACCCCAACTGGGATGAGATCCCAAACCCCGAAGGCATAATACTGTAAGACTTGCACAGGTTCCTGCTGGTAGAATAGCAATAAACTAGTTTCACTTTGCTAACTCAAAGAGGGGCTATGCGCTACACACTATTGGCCTATCTATCCATAGATCTGCCCAAGTGAATTTTTTTGGACCAATATAAAGTATGTAATAAATGAAGTCATAGATATTAATTCATGTTATAAGAATGTGTAAGAAAAATGTAAGAGTATGTAAGGCAAATTTTGTAGTGTAGAACACTCCATCCTTTTTGGAATTCGAATTTGACCTTGGAGGCCAAATTTGGAGGCTTGTGGGACAAGTTAAAATTGTCCCACACCTCTTAAAACCATCCACCAACCATGTCTATGGGTTGGGAGTAAATTTTAGCCTTTATAATTAAAATTTGAAATGACTATGTGTAAGTCTTTATTGCACTTTACTTACAAATTTTTAATTTAGTCCTTGTTTAAGTATGGGTTAATTTTGAGTGTGTAAGTTGTTTGTCATCTCCATTTATTGTGATTTGACCTTCTTATTTTGGGGTTGAGTAAGAATGATGTGGCATCCCACTTGGAATCCACATCATCCTCTCCCTCCCTCTCCTTTAAAATTCAAATTTCTTCTCCTTTTGGTGGTTGTTGAAACTTTGTTCTCTCATGCTTGGGTCGAACTTTTTCATTGCTGCTGGAGCTTGCTTGGAGGAAGGATTTGGAAATTCTCTTGCATGCATATACCTTGTTGTTTTGGACTACATATTTGAGCATTGAAGAACTGCTGTTTTGGGAAACAATCTCCACTATGGAGAGGTAGGATTCTGTCCTTTTTATATGTTGTTTTTCCCTTTTTCTTGCATGAATGAAATGGTGATTGTGTTGTGAGTTCATGGCTGGTTGGGTAGATTGCTTAGGGCAAGGTGTAGGAGAAGACTATGGGGATTTCACATGGGGGGCATAAGGGATTGCCAATGGCACTTATTCTTGTGGAGGGAGTGTTGGTTTGGGATCCACCTAGGAAAAGAAATTGCTTGCATTTCTTACTCTTGGGGGGCATAAGGAGGGGTTGGGAGATATAAGGTTTATGGGATTTGGTATGTTTTATGGTGGTATGCATTTGGTGGATGCCCAATTCCAACTTGGGAGGTATAAGGAGCTCCCCATAGCTCTTGCTCTTGTTTGGCTTGCTTGATGAAGCCTTTGTGTTGTTTGAAATGTTTAAATGTAGTTGGGAATTGTTGTCTTGTTTGAATTGTGTATTTTGTTGTTTTATGCATGTGAAAATAATGTTGTTTGTTGTGAAAGAAGCCTTGTTGCCATGTGTTGATGTTCATTCTCCATTTCAATATGGTTGGGGCTCAGGGGCCAATGGGGAAAAATGACTTCTCCTTTCCCATTGGATGTCTTGGTTGGGTGGAGAGCATTTCCTTTCCCCCTTCCTTGTTGTGATCAGATGAAAATAAGAAGAAATCAGCATGCTGCTGTTTTGGAGCTTGGAGAAACACATTTTGACAGCCCATCCTTTGAGAAATCTCTTTGTAACCTTCCCACTTTGAAGTGGATGAATTGTATTGTTAATTGTAATTAAAAGGCATCTTGTATTGCAAAAGGAAAGGTTGAGGTTAATTTGTGAAATGTGAAGAGTTGTAATTCCTCTATGTTTTGGAAAAGAAGTGAAAATGATATTACATGCATTGTATGATGGATTCTGTAAATTGTATTTTGAAACCAAATCAAAAAGGAAAGAGATAAGTTGTAAGATGTTCTCTGAATGAAATCAATGAAAGAAATACATCCCTCTTCTCAAATTGTACTATTGTATTGTAATTTAATTGTTGTTGTGTTTTAAAAATCTCTGTTGAAAAAGGAAAATGCGTGTGGGAGAAAAATACGGTATTTTGTTCCTTGTATTTAATTAGAAATTGAAATATCAAATGTTGCCTTATTGTTTTGAATGAGAAGATGGATAAATTAATTGTCAGGCATGATTTGATTTGATAAGTGGCAAATAAATCATTACAGTTGTAAATGAAAGAACTCGTTCTTTTATAAATTTGGCAATTGTATTGTATCTAATAAATGTACAGTTTATATCTGTAACTTAAATTGAGTATTGAAACAATGCATTTTAGATGTAATAAGTTCTAAGGAATTCAATTTGACTTCAATACCAAAGAAAGACATTTTAGAACTCACAAAAATCAATTTTAAAACTTGCACAACCTTTTCCATGTCAAAAGATGTAAAATATATAAATTGCAACTCAATCCATAAATTGAACCTTGAAAATAATCTAAAACTTATCCAATATCATTCCTCCATGTTCAATTTACATGTTGAGGAGAAGAAAAATCAAAATTGAATAAATCTCATAAGTTGGAAAAATTGCTAGTTTTAAATTTTAAACCCTGTAGATCAATTTCTTAAAATTTACCCTCAAAACTTCATCAAAATCCAAATTTTATGATTTCTATGCAAAGAGGACTCTAGAGATTTCTGGAAAGTCCTTGTTTTCCCAAAATTGAGTTTCCTATCAAAAGTTATGGCCATTTGAAGTTTTTACTTCAAAATGGCCATCCAAAATTAAATCTGACTATATTAAAATTAAAATTTGAACCTTGGAAAAATTTCCCCAAAAATTCCACGGCCCCGCAACACTCTCAGCCAATCATGTGTTGCCACATGGCACTTGGGAGGGGCGAATCTATTGAAAAACTTAAACTTTGAAAAATTTACCTTTGGGAAAAATTTCCCAATTTTCTCCACAACTCCGCGGCCCCACATAGCCAATCACGTGCTGACACGTGGCTTGGCAGGCGTGTGAAAGAAATTTGAAAACTTGTATTTTGGTTCTTTGGGAAAATTTTTACTTTTCCCTCCATGGCCCCACACCCCGCTACCAATGGGGTGTTGACATGTCCGGGAGGACGTACGGGTCCACGTGAGCCATTTGGCCTTTTAAAAACCTTTTTGAGCAAAATTTTAATTCCCTCCGTCGCTCCACCGACCTGCACCCAATCACAGGATGCCACATGGCATATTTGGCAATGGCAGAGGAGGAAAGGAAATTTCCTTTAGAAAATTTTAGGTTTGGACCTAGGGAAAAATTCCCAATCTTTCCCCGTGACCATTAGGCGCTTGACACGTGGCTTGGATTTTCCTTGGCGGAGGCGCGAGTCGATTTTCACCTTTGGGATTTTTGCCTAAATATTTCTAAATCCTAATATGCCCCACCAGTCTATGTCTCCCCGTGCTAATAAAAAATTTCCACGTGTCCCCTTCGTAGACCTCGCGAGCATGCAGAGGTGTTTCGCGCCTTACGCCTAAGGAAGGGAAAATTTCTCCCTAAAACTCCGCCACCCCATAACTTGAGTTTTACAAGGAGTTAGGAGGACTTATTTATATGGTTGGAAAGGTGAGAGAATTTCCTATCCAATGAACATGATTTAGGAAATTTTTGATGACCCTAAGTGTGTGAAAAATCAAGTTGAATCCTGTAATCCTGTTAGGGTAGGGAGGAGTGAGAATTTTCTCCTTTAACCTAAGTGATGAATTTTATCCCTAGATTTGACCTTATGCTTGTTGTGAGATGTTGTAAAAATCATTTCTATAGGTCAATCTTGTTTGATAACCTGAACTTGGTTTGTGGTAACTATGATCTTGTAACCTTTGTTGCAAACACCCTTAACAAAAAAAAATTATTCCATAATTTCCCTAGCTAAACCTAGTTTGTTTCTTGGTATCAAGTGGTAGTTTGAAGTTGGCACTATAATTAGAATATTGAGGAGAGAGAAAGTTTGGGGGAGAGAAGAGAGACAGAGATAGAGATAGAGACAGAGAGAGCGGAAAGGAGAAGGAAAAATGATGTCAATGATGAAAAATTACGCCTCTGATAAATCCCATTGATTCTTCTAGATGACTCATTGAAGTTCTCTAATGTGATGAACTCTGAATCTCTGAACTCTTGTGCACATTGAGAAAATTCCTTTGGATTACATACGAACAATATCAACTAAGTGTTTAAAAACATTGTCAAATGACTCATTCGGTGGCCATGAGTATCACTCGTGAAGATCCTCCTCTGAAGGGACTAGAGCCTTGGAACGAATCTTGTCCAGACTCCTTATAACGTTGTCACACTACTTGGCTGATTTAGACATGATCCTAATGAAGCATCTTATGAATGATCTGATGGTGTCGACTACGAATTCCACCTCCCGCATAAAAATTGAAGCATGAAATGAGTGTTGAAAGACACTATTGACATCCTCACTGTCACCTACTCTAAATAGTATGATGATAGAGACTGCACTTTTTTCTATCTCTTACTCAAAAGTGAAAGGATGCATCCAATTTTTCCTATCCACTTATGCTTCATGATTTATTTAAAAAAGCAACTTACTATTTTTAGTAAGTATGAAAAATCAGCTACCTCAAACCTCAACTGGATGTTGCAACTTAGATTTCCTTTTCTCCTTGCATTCCTCTCACCTTCTGGATCAATTTTATATTTTTAGCAGGTGCTCATGGGACCACTTACTATTTTTAGTAAGTGTCAAAACTTTAACCAAAATTCCCATTCGATGACTTCTCATTTGCAAAGTGCATCTTCTATGTTCAAAGCGTCCCCTCTCACAGTTCTTCTACGATGAATTTCCCAAAATAGAAGTCCCTTATGCAGAATACCTACTATTTTTATAAAGTTGGCTTCTAGAGGTTGGATTGATGTGGAAAAAATTTTTCCAATATGGGTTTTTTCCTAATATCGCCCCTCTAAAATCTTAGACCTACCCGCTCAATAGTTTAGGAGATTTTAAACTTTTAAATTTATGACCTGGCGACACTTCTAGACACGACAACCATTAATGGACCTCAAAAATTACAGGTCTGGTTTTCTCCTCTATTTTTGATGGAAATAAAAATTTTGATATGGTTTTTTACTTCTTGTGCTTCCAGTGAAATCTTGTTTCAATCCAACTGCCGGTTTGATGGGAAATCCATCTTTTTCTCCATTGGGTCGGAAAGAGGATTTCTTCACTGAGAATGTTTTATGCCATGAGAGGAGGGTCTGAAGGTTTGTTTATAGTTTTTTTAGAGTAACAAACAAAAAAATGGTTTGTCAATCCGTCTATCCGTTTGTAAGATTTCTTCAAAATTTGATTTTGCGGCAATGGGGATTTTCATTGTTCTTCTTCTGTTCTTCATTTCTTCTCCTTAGTTTGATGAAATATTCTTCTAAGACCTACATATCACCATGGGAAAGAGGATTTTATTTATTTTTTATATCTGGTTTTATCTTTTAGAATGGAAAAATGGTGGTAGGAAGTTCCAAAGGAGTTTGTAGAGGAAGTTGTGTACGGAATGTTAGATGTTAGATATTAGAAGGAGGGAATTTAAAATTTGAAAATTTCAAAGGCATGGAGAGAGGATAATTTTCATGTCCTTAATGTAACTCACCTCAAAGGTATGTGAGGGACATCAATTTTTACAATTTTCCTTAGCTTGACACATGTCGGAGATTCGACGATAGGGGATTAAAGCCAAAAATAGCTTTAAAGCACTGAGGGGCTGTGGTCACATGAGGGACCTTGAGGCATCATGGAGGGGATAGGAAAATTTTTCCAACCTTGATGTACCTCACCTAAAATTTACATGAGGGACATCATTTTTCATGATGCGTCAGGTGATGACATGTGGCAATGATTTGACAGTTGAGAATGAAGGCTTGGCAAGCACCTAGGGGCTGGAAATTCACTCTTGAAGAGGTCACATGGGTGACCAGGAGTCTCCTTAGGGGCTAGGTAAATTTTTTCATGTATGATGTACCTCACCTCAAAGGTACATGAGGGAAATAAATTTTCACGGTGCGCTAGGTGATGACATGTGGCAACATCCAACAATGAAGGCTTTGAGTATCATGGCAAGCACCCTGGGGGCTGAACTGGTGATCCTGAAGGTTACATGAGGTTCCAAAGGGCTTATGGGGGCTAGGTGAATTTTTTTAAATTTTATGTCCCTAACCTTGAGGGATGTGAGGGACACAAAATTGTGCTAGGCTCCTGGAGCTGACACGTGTCCTTCTAAAATTTGACTAACTCTGAACTCGCTCCAAGAGGGCAACTTGAAACAGAGATAACTTGATCACCCGATTGATATTTTTGATGAAATGATATATGATATTGATTGTAAATGGCCTTATGAATCTAATGGTGGGGGTTTAGGTATTAATTCCTTAAATTGGTCTATAAAAATAAGATTTTTATCTAGTACTCCACTTATGCATGAGTCAAACTACTTAGACTCCATTATGCCAAAGTGTTGTGAAAAACCTAATTTGACCATATTATAGGGATTTGAATTAAATTTATGATGATTTTTATTATTTCTCATTACTCCATCCGAAGCTCCTAGAATCTCCTACGAAATCTCAACAATTGTTTTGTCTTGTGCACAACCTAGGCCTCACAAACCCGATTTTAGTGAAATTATCCCAACTTCTCTGGATCATTCTTGAATATTCCTAAATAAATTCCATGATGTTCCTAGGCCTTTGATTCACCTCCATGTCCATTTTGGATTTTCTGTTCTACTCCATGGGGTTGCTCCAGCCTTAGGAAGGCCGATTATAGCCCATCCCACATCTATCTAAATCTTGCAATTTTCAATGAACTCCTAAAATCACCTAGGGGGAATGCATGGAATTTCCTAAATCACCTAGGGGGATGAGATAACATCAATCAGGAGGTCACTTGGACTTAGTGGGAAGATTCAGGGTGTCTTGGAGGGGTAGAACTTGAAATATTTGACACAGGGTGTAGTTGTCATGCTTAGAAATTGTCAATTTACCTATTACATATTTGCATGAAAATAGTTGACTCTATCTTGGGTACATGACATGGACTCGAGCGCAAAAAGAAATGACATGGATAATCTAGAATTTAAACTTTAGACCATATAATTCATTGACCAAGACTTATCCATTGGGCCTGTGGAGTCACAAATAATTTACAATGAGAGAGAGAGAGAGAGAGAAAATAAGGAAACACACACACACACACACACACACATAAAAACACACACACACACACACACACACACACACACACACACACACACACACACACACACCCACCAATAATGATGAAAATAAACCCGTAAAACACAACAAAAAGGGAAACACACCTAAATATCCTATATTACAAGGTGGGGACAACACAATTTTGTTGTAGTACTCTTCTCATCAAAGGTTACCCCGAGTGAGAAATACTTGAGTGATGTTGTTCCATGAAGCCATTAACTGGTTCGAGAAAGTATCCTCCTCTCCTTAATTGTTTATGAAAGCTAGGTGCTTTCATGATTGTCTGTGTACTTGGTAGGAGTGATTCTACATGAGCTTCTTGATGCTCAGTGCCTTCACTTAGAAATTCCATTTCCTTCATTCCCTTTGAAATTAGTTTCATAGTGTTAGTTGCATTCTGTGTTTATCCACATAGATGATTCTTCATTGAGCATCCCATCGCTGCCCCAAAGCTGATTTTCATTCAAATTTCTTGAATATTCTAAGTTAATTTCTTTCCAGGGTTTATGTTCATTGAAATTTTCTCCATGAGAAACCTTAGATTCATCCTTTATCTCTACTCCATTGTGAGGCATTTAAGTCCGACAGAGGATCGAGACAAACTCATACTTGTCTTATATGGCCATGGATCGAGTTAAGAGATCAAGCATCATCTCGGGGTCTTCCGAAACTTCTACTACATCTAATAGTTATTGCAAGGAGATAACCTCATTGTTACTTTCTTTTTTAGGATTATGTTAGTGTTAACATTATTTGTATTTAGTTTATTATTATATTATGAGTTGGTTAGAAATAACTCATAATTATAGTAATCATTATTTGGTTTGTAATAACGAGTTGTTAAAACAACTCGTGTATTGTTGTGAGTTGTTTTCTACATTGTAGGAACAACCTCTCCTACATATTTATGAAGATCCCGGTTGATTGAATATTGATTAACGAGATTATTATTTCTTTGCTCATACCTTTCATTTGGTACCAGAGTGAAATCCAGATGAGAGTCTTGTGAGAGGGACGAGAATGTAAAAGAATTTGCATAGTAATAAGTATTTGGAAGAATATTTTTAACATATAACTCTTTCACCATTGTGTTTCATGCCATTGTATTCTTGTACGGGTTGTTGGTATTTATTGGTAGCAACGCCATTTCGGATCATTCCAATTTTACTTGTTTGTTGCGCTATTGGTGTCATATTGTATGGTGGCTACATGTATGAAGTTCTAATGCTCTAATTAGCATTTATATTGAATCAGTCATAGTTGTACATCAACAGTGCTCATGAATAATTATAGACTGCATCCCAACTCTTTCAGCTCCTCGCTTCTTATTCACGTTTGGTCTATATAACCAGTTTTTCATTGAGATCACAGGTGATTGCAGCTGAAGCGCGTGTTTATTTTGGTGTTTTGCATACATTATAAAAAAAACTCAGTTGCATTTCTAGTATGTCATTTCTATACATTTCGTATCTTGCCATCCATAACATGTGACGATCTAGGGTTTGTATAAACTCGCAATCTTGTTTTCTGATTCGTTTTGAGCGGCATCAACACTTCCATGAGCCTGCCACATTGGATAACCAAAAATATATCTGAAGTTATTGGTTACCATTCAAACGCAAACCCAACAATAAACGCCATTCACGGGACTGTGAGTGTATGTTCTCATTTTTGTTGTATGTTGCACGAAAATTATGGGTAATCACTACTGTCAAGAGGCTCATCATATCATGTCATTGATGACGCTTATATTTTGACTAGAATTTTAGATTTGTAATCTAAAAAATAATCTCTTGTTATAATATTTAAGTAGGTATTAATAAATGCCCGTAGAGATTACTTTTAAGGGATTTTATTTAATGTCAAGTCTAGTCTTCCTAGTATTATTTAATCACAAGTTGCATACATATCAGCCTTAGAAAAGTCATTTCCAACATTGGCTAGCAGATCATTGTATTGTAAGTCTAAGAAAACTAGTGTTTGTAGTAGTTTTCTTGTTGTCAAAATTGTAAAAATAATAAAAAAATTGCCTCACGAACGCATTTTCGGTTGAACCCGACGTTCGATTTAGGCATGTAATCGAGCTTCAAATTCACATTCTGTTGAACTAGCAGCATCATACTAGAGGTCGGAGGCAATGGAGGATGGAGGGCGATCAACGCCTCTCGTCAGTCACCAACGACGGGGTCACATTAAAATTTGGTGGCAATATTTTATATTATTTCAGTTGTGTGGTGTGCAGAATAAAATGGTGTGTGGTTTTCTTCCCTTGTTTTGATTCAAATGAGGAAGATATGCATTTTGGGTGCTGAGAACAGTTGTATAGGAGGGCAGCTTGAACTGGAGTGATCCTTTGACTATAGAGATCCTTCGACTGTCATACTTCTAACATCAATCGACCGGTGAAATCTAGCGTTCACTAGAAGTGAAAGCGGGAACTATTGAGTTCACGTATGTAGGTGAATCGGTGGAAGTGTGATTGTGTGCATGTGTTTGTTTTCAAAATAATGCTAATATGAGTAAAGACTAACACCTAAATAGCCTTAACTTAGCAAGAATTGAACAACAAACTAAACACCATCAAGATAAGAATTAAACAAGGGTTAGATGCTAGCATTAATTAATACAAACTTTGAAACTAACAATGCTAAATATCTAAAATCCTCTATTCTCTAACAAAAATAAATGAATGGACCTAAGTAAGCTCCATGGCTATCAAAATAGTTTTCCTTAGTATGCCAAGTAACCTAGGAATGAGGGCCTATCAAAGTTGGGCTCTGAAGACCCTTTGACACCTCCCATATGACCTAAGCACTTAAGAAAGAGGCTTAACTCTTCAAGATGATGAACTCTCAAAAGGGCAAGGTGCAAGCTCTTAGTCTCTTTGCTATATGCTTTGCATTTGCTCTCTAAGGAGTTTAGGTGTAAGTAAAAAGGTAGGTGGAGGGCTCTTTATATAGCCCAAAGGATAAAGGATTCAACACATTCTCATGAATGTGGGATAAAGGTAAAACATGATTAGGAATGGATAATGTTTCTTTATTAAAGGTAACCTTACTTTAGAAGGGTTTAATACATGTTTAACAAGTCATGGGAGTTGGGGGTATTTTAATTAATCAAAGGTGATTAATTAATAGGTAGGTGTAAGCTTATAAAATCCAATTAGAAGAATATTAGTGTGATTTAGGCTATTATAAGGGGATTAAATCAATTAAATATTGATTTATTGGTTAAATGGAAGGGAAAGCTAATTAATTAATAATAATTAATTAGTCTAGGTAGAAGGGTGATTTATTAACGGAAGGTCATTAATTAGGGTATTTGTTGGATAGGAAACTTAATTAATTATCTTAGTGTAATTAATTAATGATGATATGAGGAAAAATGAGTGCTTTTGATGATATGTCATTGATTTGCGAGAAAGGGGATAATTAGTGCAATTTAAGTATTTAAATTGCTTGGGCATAATTATAGGTGTCTACATTTGCCCCTCTTTGGGGTGGCATAAGTGATGCCACTTCAAAGATAGTAGACAAAGATATTTTGAAGGGATAGAGGAAAAATTGGTAGGAGGGAGAGATGCCCCTCGAGTGTCGATGGGGTGATGAAGGAAGCCGATCAATGATCGAAAAAGATGAGAAGTAGGCGAGAGAATGGGGACGAGGCGGGATGCCCCAGGGAGAGGGAGAATTAGGGGTGAAAGGGAAGTGGTGTAGAAAAAATATGTATGAGGGGAGAGAAGAGCTTAACCTCTAGCCGCTTATTTGTTTGGAAAAAATTTGATGTCATCATATTGCCATAGGAACTACATCATTAGTCCTTATGAAAAATATAAGCATACGACAAAGGTAGAATGACATGAAAAGCCATACTACGAACAATTGTCCATTGCTGAAAGTACCAACTCCATGCAACATACAATAATGCAATGCAATACGAGAAGGAAACAAGCTCATATAACAAGGAAAACAAGTACGAACACACATATCCAACCCAACAACGGTCAAGATAGTTGTACAAATGTTTTGTTATCAGTGCTGAAGAGATCCACAAGTTCATGATTAATGACAAGGGTTAAAAATGATGCCCCAAGCAAGGATACATGCAAGGGGAAATGAAAATGGACACGGGGTCCATGAAAAGCATTTGTGCGCAATGAAATAGCACCAGGCAACCAAAAGTGCCCCAGAGTACAGATGAAGCAAGCAACTAGCTTTTGTGAATGGTTATGAATCCAGTGATCTGTGAGTCATATTAATCGGGAATATATGAGACAAACCAACAGGATATGGAGAAAATACCATGCGCAAGACACAATTTTCAGCCGTAAGAAGCAAGTTACCATTTTGTAGGGTGTTTTACTTTTTAGGAATTTTTAAAAAAAAATTTCCTTGTTTTTGGATTTTTTTTTTTTTGATATAGTAAATGTTTGTAGATTCCAGCACGTCATATGCGGGCTGGTGTAGATTTTATACTAAATATGGCATATCATTTTTCCCTGGTGGAATACGAAGTATATATACCACCGTTGCCATAGCATCTGCCAATCTGCTTTTGTCTTGGGATCTGCTCAAAGGTAATGAGAAAAAATACTCCTTTAGAGTTTCCACCAACTTCTTGTAAGGTATGATCTTATCATCCTTAACTTTATACTCATCATTAACCTATTTGATGATTAGCTACAAATCACCTACAACCTTAACATGTTGAATATTCCACTTGATGGCTAGCTTCATCCCTACAATGAGTGCTTCATATTCCACAATGTTGTTCGTGCAAGGGAAGGCTAGGCGGAAATCCTGCAGTATAGGATCACCCAAAGGAGTAATAAGGACCACTCCTACACCTGAACCATGAAATGTAAAATATCCATCAAAATGTATCTACCATACGACAAATTATTCAATGTAGAGCAAAGATGCATCTGGCAGATCCAGACTCAAAGGTTTTGTGCTTTGCAAAGGTGCTTCCGCTAGCTGGTCGCAAGTACTTGTCCTTTAACTGATTTTTGATGGAAAAATTCTATATCAAACTCACTGAGTAGAATGATCCAATTAGCCATTCTACCTGTGAGGGCGGGTTTGGACAACCGATACTTGTTTGGGTCAACCTTGGATATGAGCTTGGTCTTAGTATTTAGCAGGTAATGGTGAAGTTTCTAAAAGGTAAAAACAACGGCCAAGAAAGCCTTTTCAATCTGAGGATAATTAAGTTCATAGGTGATGAGGGTGCGACTCAAATAGTACACTACTTTCTCTTTATGGATAAGGTTGTATTAGGCAAGCAGTGCACCAATAGCATATTGTGTAGTGGAAATATAGAGCAAAAGTGGTTCTCCGGAGTGGGAGGCATGAGGACAGGTGGATTAGCCAGTACTTGTTTAAGCAAAGCAAAGGCTTGCTGTTGCTTTCCAGGTCCCTAGATGAAAACGACGTCCTTCTTAAGAAAATGAGTGAATGAGTGACATTTATCTCGCAAAAGGAGATAAAGTGGCGAATGGCTTGAATTTTCCCAAAACTATGCGCTTTCTTGATATTCTTAGGTGGAGGCATTTTTGTGATGGCGCAGACACTTTAGCGAGGTCTACCTCAATACTTCATCTTGACACGATGAAGCCTAATAGTTTTCCAGATAGCACACTGAAGACACACTTCTTTGGATTCATCCTGACTTTGTATTCACACAGGAATTCAAATATACACCGTAAAATGATAGGATGATCCTCTCTTGGTTTGGACTTTCCCAGGATTTCGTCTATGTAGTCTTCCATGATGTCATGAATCATACCATGAAATATTACTTGTCATGGCCCATTGATAAGTTGCTCCCACATTCTTATGGCCAAATGGCATCACTTGATAATAGAAGGTGCCCAAAGGAGTTGTGAAAGCTGTTTTGTGTTGGTCTTCCTCAGCGATCTTAATTTGATTATAACCCGAAAAGCCATCCATAAGCGATAACATTTTTTACCTCGCAGTTGAGTCAACAATCATGTCAATGTTGGGCAACAAAAAGTCATCTTTAGGGCAAGATTTATTGATGTCCCTAAAATCATGCGTATTCGGATACCGATAGGTTTCTTCGGACAGAACAATGTTAGATATCCATTCAGAATAATCAATTGGCACGATGAATCTTGCTGCAAGCAACCTTTCCAACTCTTCTTTAACTAACAAGGCCACTCTTGGGTGCATCTTTCGAGCTTCTATTTGATAGGCTTAGCATCTGCATGCACAACTAGGTTGTGCATGACCAAAGTTGGATCTAAGCCAGGCATGTCTTTGTAAGACCATGTGAACACATCAATAAACTCTCATAGTAGCATAGTGAATGTCTTTTGTTCTCTGGCTGAGAGTGATGCTCCCAATTTTACTATCTTGGGATCTTCTTCGGTACCAATATTGACATCAATGGTTTCTTCAACTAACAATTTTGATAAATCCTCCATACGCGTAGGATCGGGAGGTAGGTTGAGATCTTCATCCAAGGATGTCTCTACGAGATTTTCATCCTTGGCGTGGTCACTTTGTTTTTCCTTTGATTTTCTTATTTGTTTTTCAGCCAATGCCTCAAAGAGGTTTTCACTATGTGACTTGGACTTTGATTTTTGCCGAGGCTTTTCTTTAGAACTCTTGCCCTCACTTTTCTTTAAATTTTGCTGACCATGAAGTTTAGCCTCCTCACCGAAGTAGGCACAAGTGTCTAAGTTAATAAAGAAACCCTTCTTGTGATCTCCAATGGGAATTGTATCCCTTATGCCCATGAACTCTGCAATAGCCTCATCATTCTCGAATAAATCTAGTGGCACGTGATGTTGTTGGTCCCATTCAACAAGGGAAGGGTACACAAGGTCAAGGATTGGTTCAGTGGGGGTTATGGTCAGGACAGCATTATTCATGAAAAGGTTCATGGAGGCCAGATCCTCATATTGGCTACAACAAGAATCCGTATCACTATCTAGATAATCAGAGCCATCCTCACACTCTGAACAAGTCGCATCTTGATCGTTAGGGTGTGCCCCATAAGGGCAAATCCCGATGCCATATCTTTCAGTTTTGAAATGGGGGAGAGGGACTGGTTCCCTTTGTCCTTGTTCATTCTTACCACATCCTAGGCCTTTGTAGCCCATGGAGTACATCATTCTGCTAGATTTTTCATATTCCAGGGTTTGATAACAAGATGGTTGAGTGTCCTCAGGGACCCAAGTAGTAGGTGGATCAAGTAATTTTTCCTCAGCTAACAAGCCTCCAGGTAGGAATGACCCAATAGTGTGTTCCTCTCTAGGTCTCCTGAAGTGGTAGTTGGGTCGACCTCTAGTCTTGGGCGACAAGGAGAGGTCAGAAACCAAGAGTGCTTGTTGTACATTATACTCCCCACAACCATATTCTAGAATTTTCATCTCCCATGAATCAAATGGAGATGTGGAAGTGGATGCCCCATGAGCGTAAGAACTAAGAGAATTTGAATCTACTCGAGATTCCATGGCCTTAGAATGAAGAGGGACAACTATATCTATGGAGGGACATGCGTATGTACCCTTTCGTGTAAAGCTATTAAGAGCTCTACAATGAGCAAAGGGCTCTGAATCTCTTGGTATTGTAACCATATGTCCCTCATGCTTCAGCTTGATGCATTGATGAAATGTTGATGGCACGACCTGCATGGCATGAATCCATGGTCAGCTTAAAGCATAATATATGGAAGTTCCAAGTATAGGACGTGAAACTTTGTCGATGGCAAGTGGGGCCCACCTCCATGGGCAATGTAATGGTGCTCGCCGACTCTCTTTCCGTGTTTTCGTATGCGGTGATAGTGATGATATGGGACTCAAGATCTACCTCCATATGTCCCAATTGTTTGACTAATTTAAGCGTGCAGATGTTCAATCCAGATCTATTATCCACAAGCACCCATTTGATTTTCCTGCGGGTGACAACTACCTCAATGTATAAGGGAAGATTATGTTTAGGATTCTTGGTAGGGACCTCCCTATGGTTGAAAGTGAGATGCTCACTTGGGTGCAATATTTGCCACCACAGCTTGAAGGTACGTAGGATTGAATTCTAAAGGCACTCCCGACCCCTGAAGAGTTTGATACAAAATTTCCTTATGCACATTGGATATCTTGAGAAGATCTAAGATCGAGATCTTAGCAGGTGTCCTCTCAAGTTGTTATAAAATGTTATATTTACCAGTTTGCGGGGTCAATAGAGAGGGTTTTAGAATCATGAGGTGGGCACGCCTTGTTACCACAATGTAGTCCTTTCCCTTGATTCGGATGGTATTGACACGGTCAGCAGGGGAGTGAATACATCCGATAAGTGAATCGTAATGATTGTTATCTCTTTTGGTATACAAGTAATTCACAGCTTTATAGGTTTGGGATGAGTCTCCCCGATCCGGCTTTGTCTTTTCTGACTTATCATGCTTAGGGAATGGTTCCTTATAAATCCCCATTTTCTCGTTAGGTGTTTACGTTTTCTAGGGTTATCCACCTCTATCTCCCCATTATCAATGAGGTCATGAATATAGTGGCGAAGCTGCATACATTTTTCTGTCTTATGACCTTTAACGTGATGCATTTCATAGTATTCATGCTCCTTATACCATGAAGGTTTAGGAGCGTTGTCATCAAATGGTTGCATTGTAGGATAGGTCATCATGTTGGCCGCATCCAACTGTTTTAGTATGACGTAAACGGTTCATTAAGGGAGGTGAATGTTCATCACTTTGGTGGTGGTTGAATTGGGCCCTTGGTTAGTTTAAAAGGTTGACTGGTTTGGACTGTTTGAACACGTTTGGAATCAGTGATTCCATCTCCCACCACATTTTTGTTTTTGTTAAAGATCTTTGGCTTTTTAGCGGGTTTGACACTTTGGTTGTCTTTAGATTGGGTTTTGAGGGTGCCTTTGGCAATGAGAGCCTTTTCTATTTGAATCCCTTTCTCAATAACCTCCTCAAAGGTGCGGACATAATGCATTTGGAGGTGGAAAGCTATATCTGGGTTGAGATTAGGGACAAAAATACTGACCAGTTGCTTCTTAGGGAAAGCGCAAGGGAAGCGACTAGCTATCCCTCTCCATTGTTGGAGGAAGCTGGTGAAGGTCTCATTTGGGTGTTGTTTTGTGCCACACAAGTCTACCATGGTGATGTCACTCTCTATGTTATACGAGAAATGATGCACGAATCTTTCCACCAATTCTGGCCAAGTGAAAATTGATCCTCGTGGTAAGCGCGTAAACCATTCCAATGCTTGACCTTCGAGACTCTTAGGAAAAATTCTGATGAGGTAATTATCACTATAAGACACCTCTTGACATGCCATGTAGAAATATTTAACATGATCCCTTGGGTCTCCCTTTCCTTTGTATTTGTCAAACTTTGGCATATCAAATTTCTTTGGAAAGGGTTGAAGGGTCATTGTCTTGTCAAAAGGATAGGGGCATAGTTCTTCATATTGGTATTTCCTAATACTCCCTATATTTCTTTCTTGTATGCTCACAAGCATTGCTTTCATAGATTGCACTTCTTGTGCGAGCAATTGTTCTCTAGTGGGAGAAGCGGGGACGTGTACACGATGATACCCCGTGTCTTCTTCTCCTTGGTTTTCTTGATGGAGTTCATGGATCCTAAACTTAGGCCTTGACTTTTGAATGTTCTTGTTTGTGTCTTTCTCACATGCACAGGAAGTAAGCAAAGCTAGTTGTCGGATTAGGTTCTTGAGTTGTTGTTGGATTGTGACTTGGTTTGTGTCTTCTTCTTCTAAAGGTTCTTCCTCTTCATATTATGGAGGTTCTTCCCCTGTTTCATGTTCTATCTTGTTTCTTCGTGCGCATTTGATGAGGGTATTCTATGCCCTACCACTTTATCATTTTTGCGTAAGAAGTGGAAGCATGCCTACTCTGTTAAAATATCTTCCATATTGATAAGGGGGCATTCTTCCTTAGTAGTGTCATTTGTAGGTAATATTGGTTCATTCTCGGTGGGAATTTGGCCCCTAATTCCATGACCCGTGCCAAAATTCTATCTTTGTTTCTAAGGAGAAACTCATCTAGTAGAGCAGGGTCAAAATCAAAGTCCGCGCGTGGTGACTCTAATTCATTTCCACTATGGTCGACCATTTCTTCTGTTTCCTTTTCTACAGAAAATAGTGGTCCTAGATCGTGTCCGATAAATGGGTTTGACCCTTGTCTGTTAGAGGTTTCCCAAGCTTGTGCCTATTGTTCCTCATATGTTTGTTTCTTTAAACCTAGACGTGTCCTGGGAGCCATGTTTTCATGATAAGTTTCACTAAGATAAATTATAGATTTGTTCAAAATTCAATGACTACCCCTAAGTGAAACACAAGATGTATGTGTTAAGAGTAAATTAACAGTGTGAGAATACGAATGTGATAGAATGATAAAGTCACCAATGAAACAATCATTTGGTACCAAAACTTAATCAAATGAAGTACTTCCTAGACTACGTTTCAAAGTAATTTGTGACGCTTGGATGAATAACAAGATGTCTCCACTTATGCCAAGTTCAAAGGAATGAACAAGATGTAAGTAAATACATGAAGTTAAATGCGATCTCCTAATCAAGATATATAACGAACAAGCTCAAGTCCGATTAAGACCTATATATCAAAAAGTGCCAATTACGATTTACGAATGACACAACAATATCACCAAGATATGTTAACCCACTTTGCAAGAAAGTGAAGTATTGATATCGAGGTTTTATTGATATATAATGAACATGCACAAATGGTAGTGCCTAACACCTTTTGAAATTGAGTAATAATAAAACCGAACCAAAAAAAAGCTCAAAGTATAGCTAGGAATAATTAAGAATGTGTGCGGTGTAATCATACAATATAGGTATTTATGTCGAGTTTACAAGAAACTAGACGTAAATATCGAAATTGTAATGATATGAGACAAAAAGATAACTCCTCTATGGAAGTCTGTGGTGATGAACCACACCTAACTACAATGACGATCTTGACGTGGGTATCAAGATCAAAATGGCTACCACATGACGTGAAAATGCCTCCACTCACTTTAGATGTTTAACTAACCCAGACCACAAACATGGATGGGCGTAAACGGACATAAAAGTGAGAGAAAGCGATCAAATGGAAACACAAAGGAATCACACCTCTTTTGATCAACAAAGTGTCAAAAGAATATGAAGGAAATAAATTAAAAAAATGACGAAAAATGCTAGCCTCACTTTGGCAAAGTTTCACCTTGCCCTAAGGCAAGTAAAAACTACGCGAAATTAATATGTCACATGTTTCTCAAAAAGAAGGTTCACAACTCAACACTATTTTAAAATGGTCAAAGTGGGCTCCTGGCCAAAGTATATTCTCCTAGGTGGTTCTCTCACCCTAGGTGTTACAAAGTTTCCACGAGCGAGTGTGATTTACCCAAAAATTCACACTAACTAGTTTGGGAGTATCTCGGCTTTACTTTACCCCCTTCAAGAACAGTAGGCAACTAGTGCATCTACGTGTACTATCACTGGGGTCACCACAATGGACAACTTGTAACACTATCTCACAAAGGAATCACTAGTCAAGTAGGTAGTGCGGAGCACTTCCCGTTTCATCCACAAGGTTCCCTCTTGCGTGGACTACTTTGGGGTTCTTGGAACCACCCCCATTGTTGTAGCTTAAGGCATTATGCCAAAGGGGTTATGTTCTAGTTGAGCAGAGAGGGACGTACCCTTTTAAAACTTGTAATACAGTGTTTTGAATATGTTGTTCTTTTTATCTTGTTTAATTAGGTGTGGTTTGCTTGAACACCTTTTGGCAACCTATATAACAACTGTATTAGTATTTTTTGATTTCGTTTTGATTCCTCCTTTCTTTGACAAGCATTTTTAGGTCTTGTACTCAAGCGTTAGTAGTTCTCCAAGAAAAACACATTATTTAAAAGAGGATTAAGAGTTTCTTTTGATTCTCAAGATCATCCAAGGATGCAAGAGAAGAGTATACACAACAAATAATCCAACTAAAAAGTAAAGAAAATCTTTTCAATCAATGAACCATACAAAATTCTTGATAAATGTTCATACCCCTAAACCAAAAGTGAAAGATGAAGTTTCCAATTTACCAAATGTTATAAAATGAAGACTAAAGTTGTTTTTGATTCTCAAGATCACCCTAAGGTGCAAGAGAAGAGCATACACAAAATTTATCCCAACTATAGAGAAATGGAAAACTTCAAATCAAAGGACCATTGAAAAATTCTTTGTAAAAGGTTCATTCCCTTAAACTAAAAGTGAAAGATGAAGTTTCCAATTACCAAATGTTATAAAATGAAGACTAAAGTTATTTTTAATTCTCAAGATCACCCTAAGGTGCAAGAGAAGAGCATACACAAACTTTATCCCAACTATAGAGAAATGGAAAACTTCAAATCAAAGGACCATTGAAAAATGCTTTGTAAAGGTTCATTCCTTAAACTAAAAGTGAAAGATGAAGTTTCTAATTTACCAAATGTTATAAAATGAAGACTAAAGTTGTTTTGATTCTCAAGATCACCCTAAGGTACAAGAGAAGAGCATACACAAACTTTATCCCAACTATAGAGAAATGGAAAACTTCAAATCAAAGGACCATTGAAAAATGCTTTGTAAAAGGTTCATTCCCTTAAACCAAAAGTGAAAGATGAAGTTTCTAATTTACCAAATGTTATAAAATGAAGACTAAAGTTGTTTTTGATTCTCAAGATCACCCTAAGGTGCAAGAGAAGAGCATACACAAACTTTATCCCAACCATATAGAAATGGAAACTTCAAATCAAAGGACCATTGAAAAATGCTTTGTAAAAGGTTCATTCCCTTAAGCAAAATGAATAATCAAATTTCTAAGTTTAATCCCAATGTTAAAAAGATATAGATCAAAGTTGTTTTTGATTCTCAAGATCACCAAAAGGTGCAAGAGAAGAGCATACACATGCTTTGGTCTAAATCGAATAAGCATGGAAATACAAAATTCATAAAAACATTAGACATATTAGAAAATGACCAGTTTTAAACTAACGAAAAACCTACAATTTTGTAAGTACAAATCTCGAATTTATGTTTTCATTGCATAGTTAACTTCAATACCTTTCCAACAAAAAAAAATGGAGTCATTTCTAGTTCGGGAGCAAAATTTATGGCCTTTGGAAGATGGGTTACGCATATGCTCTTATGCTCACGGGTATGCACTTGACATGTACTCAAAAAATGAAAAAAAAACATCCCTTAATCTGCAAAATGGGCAGATTTTTCCAACCAAGATTCAATTTTGACAACAACCCATCACATTAATATATGAATAGAAGACTCAATGCTATCAAACATTAACATACATGCTCAAGAATTTAAGATTTTCAAGAAATTGACAAAACTAACATGTAGAATGATGAAAAAGTAAGCTCTAAAAATGAAAACATGATGAAATCTTGAAATTTTCTCACCAAGATTAAATTTTGACAGCAACCCACCACATTAATATGTAAATAGAAGACTCAACACTATCAAACACTAACCTACATGCTCAAGAATTTAAAATTTTCAAGAAATTAACAAAACTAGCATGTAGAATGTTGAAAAAGTAAGCTCTAAAAATGAAAACATGGAGAAATCTTGAAATTTTCCCATTAATTCCAATTTTGACAGCACTTCACCTCCTTCATACCTACAAGGAAGACCCAACACATGCAAACTCAACAAAACAAGTTAAAAAAACAAGTTAGATCAACATTTGTAAAAGAGGGTTAGTAACCAAAAATGAAACTTAACTACAAAAACTTAAAATTAAGTGCAAAGGACAATGGAGTATGTCCCACCGGGCGTGCCTAATGTGTGCATGTGTTTGTTTTCAAAATAATGCTAATATGAGTAAAGAATAACACCTAAATAGTCTTAACTTAGCAAGAATTGAACAACAAACTAAACACCATCAAGATAAGAATTAAACAAGGGTTAGCTAGCATTTCATTAATACAAACTTTGAAACTAATAATGCTAAAGATCTAAACTCCTCTATTCTCTAACAACAAATAAATTAATGGACCTAAGTAAACTCCATGGCTATCAAAATAGTTGTCCTTAGTATGCCAAGTAACCTAGGAATGAGGGCTATCAAAGTTGGGCTACAAGACCCCTTTAACACCTCCCATATGACCTAAGCACTTAAGAAAGAGGATTAACTCTTCAAGATGATGAACTCTCAAAAGGGCAAGATGCAAGCTCTTAGTCTCTTTGCTATATGCTTTGAATTTTCTCTCTAAGGAGTTTAGGTGTAAGTAAAAGGTAGGTGGAGGGCTCTTTATATAGCCCAAAGGATACATGATTCAACACATTCTCATGAATGTGGGATAAAGGTAAAACATGATTAGGAATGGATAAGGTTGCTTTATTAAAGGTAATCTTACTTTAGAAGGGTTTAATACATGTTTAGCAAGTCATGACAGTTGAGGTATTTTAATTAATCAAAGGTGATTAATTAATAGGTAGGTGTAAGCTTATAGAAGCCAATTAGAAGAATATTAGTGTGATTTAGGCTATTATAAGGGATTAAATCAATTAAATATTGATTTATTGGTTAAATGGAAGAAAAACTAATTAATTAATAATAATTAATTAGTCTAGGTAGAAGGGGTGATTTATTAATGGAAGGTCATTAATTAGGTATTTGTTGGATAGGCAACTTAATTAATTAGCACCTCCCCTATGGTTCCATTTTTTGGAATAATTTGGTCAAGAGCAGAAACTTCATCAAGCGGGCAGCAAATGGAAAGTGGGGGATGGCAGGGAGATAAACTTTTGGGAGGATAATTGGTTTAGTGGCAATCTCTTGGATAGATTTGGGATGGCTAAGGACAGTCTAATAAGCAAGTATGGTATTAAAATCAAATATTACATTGAAGGAAATGGCACCAACAAGAATTGGAAAAAACTTACTGTGGAGCAAATTGATCTGAAACAAATTACTTCCTCCCTTCAAGATCATTTAGATCTTATTCCATTAAGTCAGCTGGAATCCAAGGATGAGTTGGTTTGGAATAATTCCCATGATGGGAACTACTCACCAAATCTGGTTATATCAATCTCTTTCATAGTAATCAATCTGATTTTAATTGGAACAAGATTTGGATGTCTGAATTAACTCCCAAAATAATTTTTTTCCTCTGGTTGGCCATCAGAGGTAGAATTCTTACCACTGACAATTTGATGAGAAGAGGATTTATAATTCCTAATTGGTGCCATCTTTGTAAAAATGACTCTGAGGATATCACCACTGTTCATACATTGTGATTATGCCAAAAGAATTTGGAACTTTGTCCTTTCTAAATTTGAAGCTCTCGGGTGATCTTTGCCGAGAATCTTAATCAGCTATGGAATCAATGGAACCCACCCTTCGAGACATTGTGTTATCAAAAGGATCTAGAAATTGGCTATCCCACATTTAATCAAGGATTTGGAAGGATAGAAATGATATCATTTTCAGAAATAAGAAGCAAAACTATAAACTCAGTATTGGTAAAATTTCTAATGGTATTAAAGAGGATATTGCCAAATTTAAACCTCCCAAGAACAAGAGTTATCCTGAGAATGAAGAGTACATATTATCCAATTGGCAGATTGGAAATTGGAGCAATTCTGGGAATAGTATTGATAGATCTTCGATCAAATGGCATCCTCCCGATTCTAATTGGTACAAGTTGAACTTTGATGGGGCCTCTAAGGAAACCACAGGACAACGGGCAGGGAGGAGGAGCAATACGGGATCATAATGGTAATCGATTGCTTTGCGTATGCTTTGAAAAATGGGAGTTCAAACTAATCATTTTGTTGAAGCATTATCTACTCTCTGGGGCTTGAGAGTTTCCCAGGCTAAGAATATTCAGAACCTAGTTGTTGAAGGGGACTCCCTTAATATCATTAAACTTCTTAATCAGTCCTCATCTCCTAGTTGGAGTATTAAGGATTTTATCTCTGAGTCCATAAGCATCAGTCATACTTTCAATAACATCAGAATCAGGCATACTTACAGAGAGGGCAATAAATTGGCAGATGCGCTGGCCAATTATGGCATTAATGTTAATTTCACCATCTGGGATAATAACAACATCCCTAATCAGCTCCACAACAGCATTCATGCGGACTTTTATATGCAAGCAATCCCTAGAGATGAGACATAATCTTTGGATGAAGATCAGCATCAATAACACTCTCACACGTGTTGCTTTAATGAATATGATGATGCAAATAATATCAAATATTCATGATAGTAAGAATTATTTGGGGAACTCCAATTGGAGTTATGTTGATTTGAAAATCGCGCATGCGGGATGTACTACAAATTGTTAAAATCTGGATTCATAGCTCCTCGAAACCGATGGAAGTTGTAATGTGATTGTTGACAGAGAGAGAGCTACTCACACACGCGACTTCCCGCAGGCTCAGTTCAGCAGTCACGCAGCCGTTCGTGGGAAGAGCAACGGCTATAGTTTCCAATTTTGTGTGGCTTACAATAGCAAGAAGTGGATAGGTCTCTACGCACACAGGCATCTAGGAAATTGTTGTAATCAGTCTATCACAGAGAAGATGGGAGGACCTCCCTGCCAAATTGAGCCATGCGCGGACCCCGACTGGAAGGAAAATATCGAGCTTTGGAACATTCTCAGCAAAGGTGGCTTCACCAACTTCATGGAAAAGGTGCAGGGACATGACCAAAGCATTTCATGTGTTTTCTAAGGAATGGAAGGAGCGGACTGTCGACTACGGGGGACAGAAGATATTGGTCAATGAAGATCTTATTGCTGAAGTGACCGGTCTTTGTTTGGAGGGATACCGCTTCTTCAACAAAAGGGTTGATAGAGATGCTGAAGAAAGAAGATTTGTGGAGGGATCTGAGAAGCTCACATTTGGTACAGCGGGCCTACTTGTCAGCTCAATTCCTCCACCCTATGATGAGGTTACTCACATGATGATTCGATTCATCTCCTTGGAAGGTAGGTTTGTCACTGTCCCTGCTAAACATCTTATCTTTCTAAACCACTTCCGTAGGAATCGATTGGTTTGCTTTCCCCATTATCTACTGAACTCCCTTGAACGCTCCATTTTGGAGTTTCAGAAGCACACCTAGGCGGTTCCCTTGCATCAAGGACTTATTTTGTTGATTCATAAATGTTGCCTTCTAAAATACCCTGGTCTTCCTTCCTCTCCTAGCCCAGCTACCCCTTTGATGGGCTCTGCTGCTTTCGTCACCTTGTTTCTCCTCTTTGCTCCCATCACCGCCGCTTATCACCCCTCACCGGGCTGTTCAAGCTTCTCCATCCATTCCCCCTGCTGCTGCTCCCGCCACCCACCTCGCCTCTACCTCTAAAATACCGGTCACTAGGGCCTCCAGGAAGCTCAACCTTGAGGCTCTTGCTGTGGAGAAGGAGCCTTTCGAACTAGAGATTGCACATGACCTTCTGAATATCAGCAGTGCCAGTCCCCGGGAAGTGCAGTTGGATAGCTCTTTAAAGAGGTTGGAGGCCTTAGAGGCTGAGATGAAACTGTTGAAGGATGAGGTCAAGAACTGGGGCTAAACAGAAAGGCAAGAAAAGCATGGAGGGGGGGGGAACATTGATAGCGATCGGATTGAGGACATTTATAAGAAGTTAACCTCCTTAGACTCCCCGCTAGGGAAGGCCAAAACTAGACATGATTACAACATTGCCGCCTTTAGGGCAATTGAGGAGTTCATTGAGGGTCATGCCAAAAGTGTTTCCAACCTCAGCGGTGTCCTAGCTACACTTTGGGGCAATGAAAAAGAGAGCAAAAGAACCATTGAGGAGCTTGATAAAACTGATGCTGCCCACATGACAACTTTGGGTATGTTTCACGCCTAGAAGAGAGTCAAGACCAGCATCGACAAAGCTGCCAAGAAGTAGTATTGGTTGCTTCTGCTGCTTTGTTTTTTTTTGCTTTTTTTGCGGTCTCTTTACTGCTTTTTTGCAGTAATTTTGCTGTTTTGTCTCGTTTGAGTAGCTGTTTCTGGGCTACTTCGAGCTTCATTGTAACACTCGGATCTTGATCCATTCTCTCTGATTCTCACTCTTATTCCGGCTCTTAGGCCTTCTTTTGTTCTCAAGGGTATAGTCCCTTTCAAAAAACTATTTGCCAATAATAAAAAAACTTAATTAATTAGCTTAGTGTAATTAATTAATGATGATATGAGGGAAAATGAGTGCTTTTGACGATATATCGTTGATTTGCAAGAAAGGGGACAATTATCTCAATTTAAGTATTTAAATTGCTTGGGCATAATTATAGGTGTCTACAAAGGTGATCATCCGGTATGGGGTTCACTATGGTGAAGTGGATTGGTCATGTGCAGCAAGATCCAGACAACAAGATCCAAGCCAACAGTATGCAGACCTAAAAGTATGCAGAGGCATATGATTCTGGTTCCAGTTCTATGGTGCATTTTTTCCGTGTTCACATTAAGGGGGTGATATCAGTAAATAATGTTCACACTAAGGGGGTGAATGTTAGGATTATGTTAGTGTTAACATTATTTGTATTTAGTTTATTATTATATTATGAGTTGTTTAGAAATAACTCATAATTATAATAATCATTATTTGGTTTGTAATAACGAGTTGTTAAAAAAACTCATGTATTATTGTGGGTTGTTTCCTACATTGTAGGAACAACCTCTCCTACATATTTGTGAAGATCCCAGTTGATTGAATATTGATTAACGAGATTATAATTTCTTTTCTCATACCTTTCACATGCAACTCATCTTTGTATACCTTCAAGAATCTTTATTTTACAGCTCAAGGAAACTATCCGGAGGGATTACTTCATCATCTTGGGAATCGCTACATTCTATCACTCCTTCATCAAGAGGAGCTTTAGCTTCAAAGGCCTAAAAACTCCTTGCTTAAATTTATTCATCATGGAAAGAGTCTTCCTCTTCAAATGGGAAAGAAAATACCTCGATTTCAATCTTGCATCCATCAACCATTGGCTCAAAATGGGCATCGTAGTTCTCATCTTTATTTGTTTCAACATGGCCAACTCATTATCCAAAATGAGCCCCCTACTTATTTTGGCTAACTTACCTTCATTCTTCCCTTCCTTTTGCTTCAAATTAAATTTTCACACATTTCAAGCACTCAAGGGTTTTTGGAAATTTTCCCTTGACAATCCCATGATCAATGAGAAGGTGCCAAGTGGCGGTGGAGGTTGAGCTGGCAGAGGTAAGTTGGAAAATTTTCCAAAGAGGGAAAAGGTTGAAAAGGGAAAATTTTGGCTCGTAGGCTGGGAGGAGGCTGGAGAAAAAGTTACGGAAGGTCCACAACCAATGAGGAAGCGAAACGTGTCCATGACAGTGGCGAGAGTCAGAGGCGCAAAGAGGAAAATTTGGTTTTTGCCAAGTGATAGAGGAAAAAATGGATAAAAAGAAGCACATCCCGCCAAACAACCGACCAGACGGCATGACATGTGTCACTGGATCGAGAGTGTGGGAAAAATTTAGGAATGTTTCTGATAAAAATCAAAGGGTAAAAGTGAGGTCGAGCCCACATTTCCATCAACGAATGGGAAATCACCACGTGGCAGAGGAGCGGCGGGGTGTGTGGGAATTTTTGGGACATTTTCCAAAATTCAAAAAATGGAAAATTTTCAAGTTTCAGCCCAATTGACCAACCCAATTTTTCCCTAAATCTTTAGAGAGGGGCATAACATTTGATCCTTAGCTTGGATTTTCATGTTCTTTATATCATTGGAAAGCTGTTGAAATCCTCTACACGATGGAGGGTTCAATTTTTATTTTTGATGGAGATTTGTGGGAGAAAAATATGAGGGTTATCAAACGTGAAAATGCCCCCAACCACCAAAATTAATGAAGTATGGGCCTCTTTCTTTCTCTGCAGAGCAATGTACTTTGGCGTATGGGTTTTTCCATGAAGCCCATCACTTTGTAGGTGAGATTGGAGGGATTTGTCAGTGGTTGGATTTTCAATTTGATTTGCCCACGTTTTCCACATTTCTTTCATTTTGTTCGATGGTTAAAAGCCAGATTTGGCTCATTTGTAAAGGTTGTTCATCATTCTTCTCTGCCTCTCCCTTCTTTTCTTCCCCAGGGTCAAAAATGGAGTTTGAACCTCCTCCCTTGCTCTATAATGGAATTTTTTTCCTCTTACCAGTAAAATGATGTTTTGTGCAAACTTCTGGAGCAATAAAAATGTGTTTTGTGATGCATTTGTCCATCCTTGCTCATTTTTCTTGTCTTCTTCTTGCCTCTCTTCATTATAGGTATTTGTGCATGTTTGAATGTTCATTGCAGGTTTTGGAACATTATTGTGTGAAATTTATCCTTTTTTTGTGATGCACTTGTCCATCCTTTCCATTGCTCACATCTTCTTGTTCCATGGTAGTTTTGATAGATGTTTAGCATTTTCCTTCTCTAGTGTATCATTGTTTTAGTGTAGGCTTTGTTTTTCCCTCTTTTCTCTCTCTGTCTCCTTGGCATAGTTAGATTAGGATTAGATTAGCTTTCCTACACTAGAATATCTTGTGGCAAGTAGTTTAGGAAGAGGAACCAACCTTCTCTGGAGAGCTTTCCCCATTTGTAAAGGTCCCACACTTTGGGAAAGCTCAATGTTGTGCATTCACACCAAATGACATTGCCTTAGAAAAGTAGATCCATAGGTCATTTTGGGGTGCTGTGAATTTGCACTAACATAACCTTCACACTAATTGAGGCTTATAAATCATATTTTCACTTGTCTTGTAGATTCATAGCTTTCATTAGGAGTTTGAGACTTAGCTTAGGGTCTTTTGATTCTTCCGCAACTCTAAGCAGTTCTTGTATAGATAGTTCTTTCAAACCTTTCGTAGGATCATCATAAGTTGTTCTTGTCCCTCCATGAATGGCATGGATGAGATCATCTTCATCTCCAAATGGGAATGAAAACATCTCCTCCTCATGGGTAAGCATATAAGATGGTTTTTTTGTTTGAGATTCGCCAAGAACCATTTCCTCTTCTTCATGGTTTGCGCCATCCAGGTGCTCGAGGCTGCTCTCTTGTAACTTGAATCTCCTCAATGCTTCTTCAAGGTCCATACCTCTCTCGAGAAGGAATGTATGGACCTATCAAGATGGGAATATCATCTTCTTCTTTAGTTGTTATGAAAATATTCATTCTCTTGTTATCTTGATACAAGATGTTGGTTCCTCGACTTTTAGAATTTCACACCATGTACCTTGTCTTCTTCTCTGGAAGTAATTTCTCCATGCCCCCTTCACTGGTATGGTTTTAGAAGACCAATTCATCTTAATTTTACCTCTTAACTGCTGATAAAACCCCTGCTTAGTAACATTCCAAATGAAGTCGGAATGTTTGCTGCCAAAATCATCGTTGAAACTTTCTTGTCTGAAAGCTGGCAAGAGCCACCTGCATCTTTGAAATTCCCTACAAGTGGGGCCTCTTTTGACTCTAAGTTGTAACAAGAGCCACCGATTGGAGTCATGGTGAGTTTTAGAGCTTTGGAAACCTTCATGGGCATGACATTATCTGAGGGACCCAAATCTATTATATAATTATTCAATACATATTCCCTGACTAGAAGGGAGACATAAAAAGGATCGACCTTGTCTTTATTTGATGAAATCATGCCTAGCATGTTCTATGAGGGAGGAATAGGTGGGTTTGGTAGTATCTCTTTAGAATTAGGATCTACATAATTAGGTGTTAAACTATCACTCCCGATGTATTGAATAAACCTCTCGAATTGTTTGGGGTAGTCTGAGATATTCGAGCTTGTAGTAATATGCACCTTGGATCTGTTTTCATATTATATGAAGTCAAAGGGACCATAGATGGACAAGGGAAATGAAGGGACTGATTTTGGAGTTGGGGTATTTTTGGAAGTAGGGTTTTATGCATGGGAAATGTAGGGTATTTTTAATGACACACTAGGAAATTTTGAAGCCCTAGTTTATACAGGAGTATCTTTAGATTTAGAATTGTGGGACCATTATTGCTTGCTATAAAATCAGGCTTCAACAATGTGACTCCATGGATGGTGGGAGTGGAGATCCTCGAATGATTATTTTGTTTTGTGGATTTTCCGTAGGAAGATCTTTAGTCTTCTTTTTCTTTGCAATTGTAGAGGGAGATGCTCCTTTTTTAGAATAGGAATGAGTGAATACCACACATGAGAAACTGGGTGCATCTTCATTGTCATCCTCATCACCTCTAGAATACTCACAAAATATGATTTGTGTATCATTCTAAATTTCATCAACTTCTATAAAATCACCACCTTCACTTTCTTGTTCAATCTCTTCTTCATTTTCCTTACTCCTACAACTTGTATTGACAAGTGGGGCCTATAACAAAATCATTTGGGGTGCTCCTGTAATTTGATTTGTGTTTCTTCTTTAGGAAGATGCTCGTTCAAAAAATTCCCTCTTCAATGATGTCATCTTATTCACCAATTTTTGCAGAAATGTATTTGTTCTTTCATTTCATAGACATTGAGATTTACCCTTTGAGGGATTCTTGATATTTCTAGATAGGATGAGATCGTCATCCACTTCAATGGCTAATCTTTATGCTTTTCAATATCCCTCAATTGAACTCTTCGTAGGAAAAATCCCACCTCTCATTGATTGATAATTGATGAAGAATCTCTTGACGTTGTTTTCAAAGGAAAATATTCTTTCGGTATCCTACAAAGCAACCAGTTGAAATGAACCACGAAGTCTCTCATAGTTTCACTTTCTCCTTTCTTCATTTGTGCTAATTAAACAAGGAGGTCTTGAAAATCCTCAATGAATCTAAATATTTCCTTGAACTTCCTTTTGATTTCGATCCAACAAGTGATGGATTAGGTAGGTAGGAGGTAGAACCATTCCATTGATTTTTCTTGGAGGGAATCCATGAACAGTCTTACGAAAACATCTTCATGTTAAACTCCAAGAATCCCACATGATGTAGTGAAAGTGATGATGTGGTCTTTAGAATGTTGTGAGCCATCACCTTTGAACTTTGGAAAGTTCTTGCGTGAACCTATTAGTAGATAATCAAGAGGTGGTTCAAGAGTGAGTGGGCGTGTATTTCTTCTCCATGGAACAATGGGTTGAGGCCTTTCGCTTTGTCCACCATTTTTTCTTCATGAATTTTACTTGACTTCTTCTTCAAATTCTAGCAATAAAATTTTTGCAATAGGAATATGGACATTGTAGAAATCACTGAAAGATGAATTAATAATGAACATTGTGTCTTTCTTAAGAGTGATAAATCAATTTTTTTATTTTTTGGATATTTTATTTTATTTTTTTGTATTTTTGGACCTTGCGGTCATATTTTGGGTGTAGATGCTACTAAATCTGCCCCACGATGGAGTGCCAAAAATTTTTAGTGAAAAACTTTTAGGGACAAATTGGTGGATTTCTTGCTGCTGCTGGAGTCTAAGTCCCTCTACTTAGAGAAAATCAGATATGCATGCATGTATGAGTAAAAGGTGGATTTTATTGATGGCCTTATGACTCGGGATCAATAGGGGCACTCACCACTCGCTGCTAAAAAGCTAGAAATATCTTGTTAGGGAAGACTTTTTCTTAAGAGTGATAAAGTGGAGTGAGAAAAAATAGGAAAACTAATGTTGTAGGTAGAAAATAAGATTCCTACACACGAGTAAGAAGTTTCATCACATGCATTAAATTAAAAGGAAACAAATCAGTAAGTAGCAATAAGACCAAATAGAAATTGATGAGCACAAAGTATCAATAAATCCCTCACCAAATAAACTTAGAAACTACTTCTTTTATTGATTTCTCAAACCAAATTTGTACATAGTGGGGAAATAGAGGAAATTTGAGAATCAGGGGAATGGAATAATTTGTCTATCTCCTTTGTTCTCTCAATGTACTCTTGAGTTTACAAAATCAATCACCAACCCTTTGAAATGGGAATGGATTTACAATTTATAGGAAGAGAAATGAATTTTCACATACTCCTCAATGACTCTTCATATGTCTCAACATGAATTAAGACTCTTCATCTTCCTAGGAAAACATTAAGTCCATTTTTTATAACATAAAGGTGACTTATTACATTAGAAACATTAAGACATATGAAAAGGTGCAACCCCAATGCAAGATTAGAATATTGAGGAGAGAGAAATTGGGGAGAGAAGAGAGAGAGAGAGAGAGAGAGAGAGAGAGAGAAGAAGGAAGAATGATGTCAATGATGACATATTCTGCCTCTGATAAAGCTCGTTGATCCTTCTAGATGACTCGATGAAGCACTCTAATGTGATGAACTCTGAATCTCTGAACTCTTGTGCACATTGAGAAAATTCCTTTGGATGACATGTGAACACCATGAACTAAGTGTTTAAAAACATTTTCAAATGACTCATTTGGTTTCATGAGTATCACTCATGAAGATCCTCCTCTGAAGGGACTGGAGCCTTGGAATGAATCTTGTCCAGGATCCCTTTAACATTGTCACACTTCTCAGTTAATTTGGACATGATCCTAATGAAGAATATTATGGAATATATGATGGTGTCGACTACAAATTCCACCTCCTATGTACCAATTGAAGCATGGAATGAGCATCAAAAGTCACTGTTGACATCCTCACTATCACCTAATCTATATAGTATGATGATAAAGACTTCACATTTTTCTATCTCTTACTTGGAAGTGAAAGGTTACATCGGCTTCTACCCTATCCACTTATGCTTTGAATGATTTCTTCAGAAAAATAACTTACTATTTTTAGTAAGTATGAAATATCAGCCTACCTACCTCAACTAGATATCGCAACTCGATTTCCCTTCTCCTTGTGTTCCTTTCACCTTTGGATCAATTTTATATTTTTGGTAAGTTATCATGGGACCACTTACTATTTTTAGTGAGTATCAAAATTGGACCAAAATTCTCTGTTTTGATGAATTCTCATTTGTAGTACATCTTTTGTGTTCAACATCCCCTCAGTAGGTTCTTTCTTGCATGACTTTCCAAAAATAGCAGTCCCCTATGTAGAAGACCTATTATTTTTATA
This sequence comes from Taxus wallichiana var. yunnanensis, assembly GCA_018340775.1. NCBI lineage: Eukaryota > Viridiplantae > Streptophyta > Pinopsida > Cupressales > Taxaceae > Taxus > Taxus wallichiana. The sequence continues at coordinate 74,788,048 of CM031235.1, read as the reverse complement.
AAGTGGGATTTTGGAGGTTGGATTGAAAAGGAATTTTATTTTCCAATATGATTTTTTTCCCAATATTGCCCCTCTGAAATCTTAGACCTACTCGCTCAATAGTTTAGGAGATTTTAAACTTTTAAATTTCTGACCTGACGACACTTCTAGACACAAGCCATTAATGGACCTCAAAAATTATAGTTTTTGTTTTCTCCTGTTTCCAATGGAAATCTTGTTTTTGATATGGGTTTTTACTTCTTTTTCTTCCAGTGAAATCTTGTTTCGATCCGACCGCTACTTGACGAAATCCATCTTTTTCTCCATCGGGCGGAAAGATGATTTCTTCCCGATAATTTTTATGCCATGAGATGAGGGTATGAAGTTGTGTTTTTATTTTTTTATATAGGAATTAACAATAAAAATGGCTCATCAATTTGTGTATTTGTTTGTAACATTTCTTCAAATTTCAAATTTGCAAAGAATGGGGATTTTCACCGTTTCTTCTTCTCTCGTTCTTTGTTTCTTCTCCTTAGTTTGATAAAATATTCTTATGAAATGTGCATATCACCATGGGAAAGAGGATTTTATTGTTGTGGTGGATCTATTTTGAGCTTTGAAAATGGCGGAATGGTGGTAGGAAGTTACAGAGGAAGTTGTGCATGAGAATGTTAGATGTTAGAAGCAGGAGGGAATTTAAAATTTAAAAATTTCAAAGGCATGGAGAGAGGAAAATTTTCATGTCCCTGACATCCCTCACCTCAAAGGGATGTGAGGGACATCAATTTTCACAGCGTTCCTCAGCTTGACATGTGGTAGAGATCCGACATCAGGGGATTAAAGACAAAAAACAACTTTAAAGCACCGAGGGGATAGACTTTGGTCACACGAGGGACCTTGAGGCATCAGGGAGGGGCTAGGCATAGTTTCCCAACCTCGATGTCTCTCACCTCAAAGGTAAATGAGGCACATAAGTTTTCATGAAACTTCAAGTGATGACATGTGGCAGCGATCTGACGGTTGAGAATGAAGGCTTGACAAGCACCTAGGGCTGGAAATTCGATCTTGAAGAGGTCACATGGGTGACCAAGAGTCTCCTTAGGGGATGGGAGAATTTTTTTTTCTTATGTCCCTCACCTAAAAAGGATATGAGAGACATAAATTTTCATGGTGCGCCGGGTGATACCATATGGTAGGGATCTAACAATGAAGGCTTTAAGCTCTCGCAAGCACCTGGGGGCTAAACTGGCAATCATGGAGGTCGCATGAGGGTCAAAAGGGATTATGGGGGCTAGGAACATTTTTCCAACCTTAATTTCCCTAATCTTGAGGGATGTGAGGGACACAAAATTGTTCCACACTCCTAGAGTTGACACGTGTCCTTCCAAAATTTGACTAACTCCCAAACTCGCTCCAAGAGGGCAACTTGAAACGACGATAACTTGAGCTCCCGATGGATTTTTTTGATGAAATTTTATATTATCTTGACTAGAAATGGCATAATGAATGTAATGATGGGGTTTCAGGTATATATTCCCCATTTGATCCCTAAAAAGTTGATGTTTGATCTAGTTATCCACTACTACATGATAAAAACTACTTACGTACCAATTTTGCCAAGTGTTGTGAAAAAAATAATTTCACCATCTTGTAGGGCTTGGAATTCCCTTTTTGAATATGTTTCTATAACATCCAATTTTTTCACTTCATCTCTAGAAATTTTTTAATTTTTATTTTTAAACTTTATGCAATTGATTTAAATACCCATATATTTAAATCTACATAAACCTTAGTGTTATCCATTTCCGATAATTGTCATGAACCTTGTGCAGCTGTATGAGATAATGTTGAACCTACTCATTCTCCCTCAATTCTCTATGAGAACCATACATAAAATGTAACCCTTTGGTTCCCATTTAACAGGATATGATATATAAGTGAAAACCCCTAAATGTGTACACGGGTTCCACTATAAAATCCACAGAATTTCACATCTTAGATAATGACGAAATATCGACAGTGTAATCATCATGTTACACCACTTTGTGTAATGTTTTTGAGTCATGTATGCCATGCTTGATTCTATGATGACACACTCGCCATTAGAATCTTGTCATCTCACCTTATTCACTTGTTCAGTTATATGGATTCACAAATGTTAATGTTGTAAATAACTACAAGCCTTGAATGAGGTACAAACCAGTTTAACCTACACAAAGACGTACCTATATGTCATCCTGTGATGCCTATGGGAAGAAAGTGTTCTCATAACAATTCACCTTGTTACTCGCCCACATATCTACCCATAGCCATCATAGGTTGATATAGGGGTGCGTACCCAGGAGGTCCAACATGTCTTGTAACTCTATCAAGGTTTGTACTTAAGACAATACCATACTAAAATCCAGTCTCTTGGTGAGACAACTCATTACAAATGCTAAACAATAGTATCCTAATGGTGACAATCGTCACCATAGAGATACGACTGTGTAGTATATGTAGTGAGTTCACCCACCTAGAATTCTATATTGGTGCATGGTGTTTAATGTTTTGAGGTAATCATTATAGAATAACCTAGGACTTACAACACCTTCTCCACGAATGGGTCATACCTAAGGTCAGGATTGAGTTGATCCCAGGATCCCCAATCTCTATAACATTTTAATTACCTTTCAATATCTCATACCCATGTTAACCATTGATGGAAACAATACTATCAATGTCAATGACTATTATTACAGTCTCAAAACTATCCCGGCTTTAACATTTAGGCTAATGCTTCTTATTTCATATTCTAGGGGTATGTACTTATATGAAGCTAAGTACTTAGGTATGATTCATTCCTTGAATTAAGTGTCATAGACTATCAATGCCAACTGTCCTTTCAGTTTAAGCACATCCCTTTACCTAATTACAACTCAGTAATGAGCGTTCATTTATTTTACTATCTCCAACAAGTAAGATAAATCTGAGGTAGCCTCTATGATAGATTTTTATGATCCACTTACCCATTTATCTTTCCTTTTCATATCCTTTTAAAATACCGCTCGCTAATTCTCTTTAGAGATAATATCAGTATTGACTAGGGATGAGATTTTAATGTTATGTTCTTTTAACTTAGTAAGCATGTTCCATATTACTTCCATTGTATCTAACATACATAGGTGCTCATAATGATGCATCATGGAACAACCCCTAATTAAAAACAATCCATCTCTTTGAGAAAAATATTCCATAACATAATTTATCACAATTTTGTAATTCCTGAAAAGTGAAACCATAATCAAAGTATAGTCATGTAAGATTACCATAAGCCCGTCTTTTTGTAGCTTATGTGTAGCATCCTTGTATAGGACTTAGAGTTGATTTCCCTTAGAGATCAATAATAAATTATTATATCTTTGATAAGAGTTAGTTTAACATGTGTTTATAAAACAGCCATAGCTCAGAAGTATCGATTAACATAACCTTTTCATGGTTTCATGTTAATCCAGCTGCCTTCTTATCAGCGGTCATTAAGATTAGACAATCTTACTTCTAGATATCTTTTTCTGGTTGTGTACATTCTATACAAAACCTCTGGAGAACTTATCACCACTTTTCAAGTAGGTTGATATATTGCACTTTATAATGAGGCAGTTATCCATTAGCAACCTCAACTATTTCCAAGTATGCTTAACATATAATTACTTAGAACAAGATATTTTAGGCAACGTTCATCCAATAGTCCCTTATATGTTCCCTAGAACCTCACACATAAGATATGTATAGCACTTACTACATGATTAATACAATAGTATTGTAGATGCTGATTTCTTAACTTGATAGATTTATGACTCATAACTCATCAATCGAAAATCATCCACTTACGAAACTATATATATATATATATATATATATATATATATATATATATATATATATATATATATATATATATATACAACAGGAAATCTGACTTAATTACATTTATGAGATAAATTCAACTCATGCCTTTAAGCATGACCAAAATCTTTCTTTTTAAATGAATAAAACAGTTATATTTAGTAGCAAAGCCTTTCCCGTTTCCAAGAAGATGTAATTCATTTAAGAACATTCAAGTCAGTCATATCTTCAAACTTTCCTTGATCAAAATAATATACAATACTAAATACTTCACCCTTCCTTCTCTGTTGTTATCTGCAAAATTGTTAGCACGAGTCAGTCCACAAGAATTGAGCATGATAAGCACCAACTTACCATAATGACATACTCTACTTAATTATTTCATAAAAATAACCCATATTATTTTTATGCATCAATATTTCAAAGCTTAAGTAGATAACAATTATTTCTACAACGTGACAACAACAAGCAATTTAATGAACCATGGAAGGAATCAATTTCAGACTTACTTTTACATACAACTACTTCAGTCACTCAGAAACAACCATACAATTCGTAAGATACATAAGAATTATAAGTAATAAAGATTACCGAATAAGAGTAACAAGATTTCATTCATGCAATCCCATACTTGCATGCCTGAAATATTTTACTCAACCATTAAGTAACCATATAAATATCAAGAATACATTCAAGCAATCACCCAATTCTTCATAACAGATCTAAAGAGGATTTCATAAATCCATAAGGACTACTAAGGCTCAGGAAATAATACCAAGACATCAAAAGTATATGGCTAATGAAATACAATATTAGAGCATTTAACCTTGAGGATAAGTGGAAGAGAACATTCATGGCATCCTTCCATATAGCAATCGGGTATAAATACTTACATCAACTTAAGCACTTAAATGAGCATTCTAAGAATAGAAAAGAGTTCACAATTCCTTCTTCAGATATGTTTCATCACATCAAGACCTAATAAATACTAAGGTCTTTACAAGTCTGGAAGAGAGTAGGCACCATGAGTTAACGAGATAAGATACTTGTTACTTACCCAAACAGTTCATCTGAACTTTTAATATCCCAAGAGTTTGCTCAATACAAATTTCAACTTCTAGCAAACCACCTTTTTCTGGTAAGTCAAAACTTCACATGACTTCTCAATTTAAGAACAATATCCTAACTTCGTTCTATCAAAAAGGTTAGATCGTATTGAACTAAATTCATGACACAACGAAAAATAGGTCCATAAGGAACTTTCAAAACATCAAGGAAACCCCAAAATTAATAAATGAAACTCGAGTACAATTTTGCTTATAAGAGAAAGAGTCACTTCCGGGTTTGCAGAGATACCACAAATCCAAATCAGAATTATTACACCCAGAGAGGATCTGTCACATCTCACGGACTCAGTTAAAGGATGAATCCAGTTATCATCTAATATAAGAGTAAAAGTATATAACTTACCATTTTGTTCTAGAATGGGTTACCATTCAAAATCGATGCCTCCAGTTTCTTAATAGAACACATAGTAAGACAATGTGATCTACAACTTGGACCATGTTAATTACTACAGAGGGTAATACTACCAACTTTACAACCCTGAATCCAAGAGTCTTCCTATTTTGGGACAACCTTAATCTCCAGCCTAACTTAAGGATTCAATTTCCAACAAATAAAACATAAACCCAACAAGCACAGATAAGAGCATAATGGGTCAAGAAATCAAACTCTACTAATATTACCAGCTCATATGTTGAGATGAGGTGTGCTCAATAAAAGGAACTAAAAATAAAAAAATTCAACCATAGAATCCAATGCATAAACCTCTAAAAGATCAGATCACTTTCTAATATGGTTTCCTAATGGAAGAAATGGAATGTATCTCTTACAAGAGGATGGAGATTCTTAGTCAAAGTCAACATCACTTTTGATCTCAACAAGAATTGCAAGAAGAACCAAGCTTAGTAATAGTAGTGAATAAATTAGCCCACTAAGTAACATACAAGGTTTTACAGGAGAATGTCCATCTTCCGCTATAGATGCTAAAATGGCACATAAGTGACGATATTTTAACAAACTAGACTCAACCATATCAGTAATTAAATCTCAAAATAACCTTTCCACAACCGGCTTTAAAATCTGAAGAATTCGGAATAGTTCCAGAATTATTAACGAAATAACAAGGAGATCAACATGATATAATAGAATGAAGTATCTGGAACTTATACAATCTTAAATTGTAAACAAGATACAACAGTTATCTATTAGAAAACTCAGTGATTCAGCCAAGCCATCATAGTGGCTCTGGAGTAGACCAAAAATACCATTCTAAACTACCTATTCAAGGCCGAAGATGTAGACCTTGTAATTATTACAACTATCCTTATTATCTACAACCCAATGATAATAATAAATTCAGTTGTTTTTCTTTCTTCAGTACTAATACTTATTTAAATAAAACTAGGTCGATTATAAGTGCAGACAAGCCTCATACAAGACCAGCACGACTCCACAGCATAGATTTATTTAAAGAATCAAACCCAGTTATGTATATCCAACAAACACTAGGTCAAGAAAAGACATCTGCAACAAAACTCACACAGAACAATTTCCAGCATACCACAATACCTTGCCATACTTATTCAAATCCATGGAGAGATGGGTAACAATTAAACAAGGTTTTCTACTGTATGGGAAGATGTCATTTCTCAGCTGCAATAAGATTTCAGCAATGTTGGTGTATCAAGACAAACCCATTAATCATTACAGCAGTAGTCTTTAATATTTCAAGATCATATTCTTTTCTTAACGATAATCATCCTTACGGATTTTGTACTTAGTTAATTAATTTTAACAACATATATTACGAATCCATATAATTTTGAACTCCACAAAGCAATATTAAATGATTCTTCATCTCAGAGATTTCAAAAACAAAATCATTCAATACAAGATTATTTTTCTGAAATCACTAAATAAAAAAGAAATTATGAAAAGTTCAGAGCGTATCATGTCGGTCATGCTGGTGATTTATTTTCTTGCAAAAACTTTCATGATTCTTCAGAAGATCCCTAACCTTTGAAACGAGTTCCTTCATTCAAAAAATCACAAATTTCTCATGATATTTTAATGAGTCTGGAAACTTGTTGTTCCAACTACATAATCGCTGTTTTCTCCATGCAAACTCACATCAACACATAGTTCCACTTTGCATGCGAGAGCTACTATGAGTTTCTAGCCATGAAATGAATTGATACCCAAAAACATGCCTACTTTCCCAATCCTTCCTCACATTTCCCAAGGAAAGTGAGATTTTATTACACATTAAATGCCATTAATGTAGTGGTTGAAGGAGCTTGCCGCCAATTTTTACAAACCAACTATTCTTAGCTTTTCTTTAAATTTAGCAAAGTCGCACTTCATGCCATGCAAGGCTATTTAAATTTAGTTAACCCATATTATTTCCCTCAACTTGGTCGGCGGATCAATAAATAAACAATAAAGAATTCAGTACAATATATTGGCGGTGGGGTGTCCAACTCACCACTTAATTTAATTTTGAAACTTTAGATTGTATATAGTTTTTAAAAGACCAATTAAAAACTTATGCAAATAGCAATTTTAGATGCCCATCTCTTTTGTGTATAAGGACTCAATCAAATAATTATATTTATACATCCTTTCCAAATAGCTAGAGTTACATCAACTCTAAATTCACAAGTAATAAGTTCTCATGTTAGGTTAAGAACTATCCACTAGGATTAGATTGTCTCCCTTTTTGAAATCTATATATATGTATATGTATATATACATATTCACATGTATATATATAAGTATATATATAATGCTAACATTGATCAAGAAAGTTGTTCATGTATACTCGAAGGAGTAGATGCCCTTAATTCATAATAGTTAAATCCTTGATGACGACTACTATAACCCTTTTATCCCTGGAAATACGATCATGATGGCATTAGTCATCAAATGGGAAGATTATCAGATGGTTGGTTTAAGACTTATTATAAACCAACAGGAAGTCTTGATCACATTCCAAATTAAGTCGCTAAGTGAACTATCAAAATTGTCAAAGCCTCAACATAACTTAGTTATAAAAACTATAATGTTAACAATTTAATAGAGATAAGCAACAACATCGCAAATCACTTTCAAGGCTTAAATTTACACCAAAGATTCTATGACATACAACATTACAAACGACATAATGTCGCCTTAGTGAAAATAGTTCATCACTAAGATAGATCCTGGATTAGCAGGGTTCTTATCTAAGGAGATTATCCTTAGCTTATTCATGATACTGTGATTACATGTTCATATCAAGTTTTCATTTAATTTTTGATACGCAAGGGTGCCAACAACATAGGATAAAACCATTTTTCCTATCATTACTTTGACAACAATAAGGAAAGCACGGGGTGTTACAGTTTCATTTTTCTCCTAACTTCATCTAGAGCTCCTGAATCACCTTTGTAAGATCGTTAGTTGTTTTGGCCAAAGGTGCATTATTTAGGCCTCGTGAACCCGATTTTAGTGAAACTATTTGAACTTCTATGGATCATTCCTGAATCTTCCTAAATCAAATCCATGATGTTCCTAGGCCTTGGATTCACCTCTTTATCTCGGTTTGGATTTTCTGCTCCGCTCCATGAGGGTGCTCTAGCCCTAGGAAGGCCAGTTGATAGCTCTTACCATAGCTTCCCGAAGCTTACAATTTTCAATGAAATCCTAAAATCACCTAAGCGGGAATTAATGGACTTTCCTAAATCATCTATGGGGATTAGCTAACATCAATCAAGAGGTCACTTGGACTAAATGGGCAGACCTAGGATGTCTTGGAGGGGTAAAACTTGAAATGTTTGACACGGGGTATAGTTGTCATGCTTGGAAATTGTTAATTTCCTTGTTACACATTTGCATGACAATATGAAGCATCTTAAATTTAATGTAGCATACAACATAATACACCATGATATGAAATATTGTGATGAGTTTTAATATTCCATAGAGCATAGGCATGGGCCATCAAAAAATTATGATTCATATGTATGATATGCAATCCTATGAAAGAAGTAATGACATACAAAATAAGCATAGTAGATGGAAAACTAGGATACATAAAATTAAGATGTCCCTAATAATATAAAAATAACCAAGATGACAAATACTAAACTTGTAATTAACAATGAAACAAAATTTTTAAAATATGTCCTCATGTGTTCCATATGACGATTGATTGGATGTTCCCCCAAGCAGGATAAGATAATTCAGGATGGATTGGGTCATTTCCCTCAAGAAAAGAAACAATGAGAGACAAGATTCCCCAAGCGAGGATACACATGAGGGAGAGATAATTTAGATTTGATAGTCATAAGATGGTTGGAATGATTACTTGGATAGAAGTTTGAGTTGTGTTGATTACATAGGTTTTGATTTATTTGTTGAATTTTGTAATTTTTTAGGATTTTGTGATTATTTGAAGGTTTTTCGAGTTTTGAATTTTTTTGCAGTTTTTGAATTTTATTTGGAGTTTTTTGACTTACTTTGAAATTTTTGGAGTTTTTGATCTGTTTTCATTTTTTTGGAGTTTTTGACTTGCTTTGAATTTTTTTCGAGTTTCTAACCGTTTTTATTTTTTTTTTTTTTGGATTTTTTTTTTTTTGAATTTTTTTGGAGTTTTTGACCTATTTTGAATTTTTTTGATATTTTGGTGTTTTCTGAATTTTGAGTGTTTTTGGATTATTTTTTTTTTGAATTTTTTTATTTTTTTTTTTGAATTGGTAAAGAATACACTCATGTTTTAAATTATCAGAGAACTCATGCTCGAACAATGTTAAATTTTTCCTTGCATTAGCAAGATATTATAATGATGAGATAATGAGAGGATGTCTCACACCACTCTTAAATCCTTATTTAATATAAATTGAATTAAATCTAATTTTAGAGTAACTATTGTAAAAAATGATATTAAGGCAATTAAGTACAGTAATGCGTAAGCAATAAACATTGAAAGATTTAAAACCCTAAGCAAATGAGAGGAGAGGAAGATGACTTAGCTAATCTCTCGCTGATCTCATAAGTGATCATGTGTAGTCATTTTTATGCCCTTCGGAGAAAGGAAAATCCCATGCACGCCGACCTATCACCTGGTGGTGTTGGGTGCTCACCCGAGGCACGTGTGGGCACCAAGTTTCTACTTTATGTGAGTTTTGTGAGAATGCATCATTTTAGAATAGATAATTAATCGCATTATAGAAAAAAACTAAACCACATTCGTATGATCTTACAAAGATTTTTCATCTCATTGTATGCAAGTAAGAGAAATAACAAGAAGCACATGCAGATGATTCATACAGAAAGGAGCTGCATAAGTATTGAACACATATGATTTATAAAGAAGAATTATATTCATACTACCAAATTTAATAACCCACATTACATCCCTTGAGAGGTCAAAACATATCCTCATATAATTATGCGTAGTCGAATCATGCATCGTAGCTATACTATGTTCATCATACTATAAAGAAGAATGAGAACCCATCCCCTTCTATATGCTATTTCTCACAGATCTCTCCTAATCCCCGCCATAGCATCCTCCATTCTGCATTATCTCAGGTGGATTCACCTCTTTTCAACTATATCTACTCTCTCCACTATCTCTACTATATCTTTCTATCCTACTTATGTGCTTGTATATATAGCCTTAGCACCCACCACCATGCCTTCCAAAAGTTACAGATTGGTTTACAAGTGTTGAATTGGTCCTCTATAGAAGCATGAATTTCCATATCTAAGCACTCCATCCCTTGTAATAATGTCTTCTAGAACCTTCTATCGCATGTCTAGAATATTCCCTTTTGATCCATAGTTTCAAGATGGCACCTTATCTATAAGGGGCATGCTCTTCTTATGTGATGCCTAGGATGTCAATACGGCTAAGTACAAAACCCATTTGGCCTTGTGTTTATGTGCCACATGTGTTATATGAAACCATTCCATAACCCTTTCCCTACGTGCTTTCAACCCACATGCCCTTCTTCAACTAGGTTCTCGTGCCCATGCGCTTTATTATACTTAGCCGATATTTTGGGGCCCAACATCACCCCACACTACACCTGTTCTCCGTCCTGAAACACTCTCCAACAAAGAATTAAAGAATGGTGGATCCTTACAAATGGTTGGAATGGAAGAATGAAGGAATGAGAATTGGGGAACTTTATTTACTTCTGGAGGAGGAGAGGGAAATCCTTCCTTAAATTAGCTTCTAATTTTCCCCAAGTGTTGACCTCATTCTGCGCTTACTAACAGAGGTCACCCACTAGGGCACTCACTTCTTCAAAACTAAGCTCCTCTCCCTTAACACTCATTGTCTCCACAATATCCTCCAACTATTTTCCCAAATCCTCGAGTGCATCCATCCTTTGAGTGATTTGAGGGTATAATTCCTTTAGTCGGTTCTTGATTGAGCCCCACAAGGTCTCAATGGCCTCTGATTTCTTTTCTACCTCAGCTAGGATCTTGTCTCGCTCCACCCTATTCCCTTTGTTCTTTTCCTATAACTCCTTGAGTTCCACCTCATGGGTGGTAACTAGGATACTTTCCACTCTATCTCTATCTACACAGTTTTCATAGGAAGCCTTAGTAACTTGTGCGACGAATTTTACATCGGCGAGGATCTTGTTGTACTGAGAAACAATCTCCACAACCTTCATTTTATTTTCTTTCTCTTGGTGTGCCAACACCTCTTCTATTGATTCTAGGGTGAGTGGTCACCTCTCCATGGTGAGTATGTGGGTTAAGTCCTCTAGGCATTACAAGGATGATCCATAATTTTGCATGGGTAGTGTTAAGTCTGAATGCTTTAAGACAATGGCATCCGTGATCATCTATATTTTCTTATATGCCTCATGCACTCTTTCCATTTCATATTTTAACTCACGCCTTAACTAAGTTCTGATTAGCTCTTCCTGCTTTAAGTCCTTGGTGTTTTCAATGAGTTGTTCTTCCTCTTTCTCCAGCTCTGCCTCTAGGAAATTTACCCTATCATTTCTCCCGAAGATCCTGGCTTTAACCTCAACTAATACTTTGTTGAGCACATTACAGATCTTCTCATATGAAAGCCTCTGAGAATTCACCAAGGGATTTATCCCTTTTTTCTTTGGCACTTGCATCAATGCCCCTTGGTTTACTTCGAATTCTATCTCATCAATGTGGGACTCAAATGCACATGGCAACATTTTCCTTGTTTGAGGGTATGCACCTTCCTCAACAAATGAAGTCATAGCTGAAATTTGTTCCTTCAAAATGGTGCTCGAAGCATGTGCACAACACCTTGTTTCGATCATAAATGTAGACCATTCCTTGAACTTGTGATGCTGCTACACTCTTCCTCTCATGCGTGTAGCCTTTGAAAGTTACAGCCCAAACTGGGATCACCTCCCATGTTGCCATATTATTTTTCTATGCCCTCCTCCTTAGCTTCCTTCATCACCATGTCTACGCTACATTTCACTTCTTTCTCCACTAAGTCCTTGATGATTTTTGCCACTTATTTATCTGTGGCTTCATCTACCTATCCTTATGAGGCTTGGGGTCCTTTTCTCTTTTATAACTTCTTCCTCGCCTACTCCCTTGCCTTGGGTTTCACTTCTTCTTCATCCTCCTTCTCCTCATCTCCTTCGTTATACTCCTCATCCCCTTCTTCTTCAGAATCATGTATCTCATAGATGGGATGGTCTTTGCCTCCTATTTCATCTTCATCATCATCCCTGTCACCGATGTAGGCATCTAGGTATTTTGTTTCCTCTGAATCGACCTCATCCATTACCTTTTGCTTCTTCCTTACTGGGATTCCAAAGATAAGGGATTCTTCTCTTTATTTTTCTTCGATAGGTGATGTCTTCCTTGGTGATTCCTCCTAAGTGAGAGGATCTTCATGCTCTATTGCCTCTTCTTCAGGAGTATTTGTTTTTACTGGGGAATTCTTCCTCTACACATAAGTACTAGGCTTAGCACTTGTCTCCGCGTGTGCTTACCGCTTGAGTAGTTTGAACACTTGGTGCCTTATGTACCTCTTCTCTCTCCCTATTTATAGGTATAAACTTATTCCTTCCTATGGGGTCTTCAGGAATGGAGGCATCATTCTCTAAGTAAGAACTTTTTCAAACTTTTTCCTTATGTGTAGGTACACCGTTATTGCGGTCCTTCCTACAATTGATAGCATCAAAGGATTCATCATTTGGATCTTGTGGGAGACATATCTCTCCACATAAGTGCACTTCTTTGGGTAGAATAGATTCTAGTGCAACTCGCGGTGGTCTATATCCACCTCGCTAAGATTTAACCTTATTCTCTTGGTCTCCTTGAACCGATTAACTCTGGTTTGGAAATATAATGTGGTGAAAGAGAAGGGTAGTTTACACCACGGAATCATGTTCTCATTAGTTATCATAAACCTGCCAATGCAGAAGTGTTGCTATACTACAAATTTTTCCTCTCCACTACCGAGCATAAGAAATTGCTCTAGGATCCTCCACTCATCCCAAAATGTGTCACACATTCTCTTATACCATTTCTCTAGGCGTGCCTTATGAGCAGCCATCATGGTTTCACAAGTATATTTTGAAAACCTCTTTGCGGCAAGGGATCCTCTTCTAGATATTCCCAAATAAAATTTTCTAGCTTGTCAGCACTCCAATCTCTGAGAAAACAATAGTGAGGAGTACATTACTAAAGAGTATCTTCTCTCCCTCTTGTGCACTAGCTTATAATTTCATCCGCGATGAAAGTAGAAAAGTTGTAGATGGTCCCTTCTGATATCTTTTGGCATACGTTTAGCCATGCCTTATTTACTTGTGTCCACCATTCCTGGTCATTGATTTTGGTGACTAAGCACATGGCCATCCTCATCACTAGGTTTGGTATCTCTGAGATGTCAAAGTATCTCGAACCCTTCTTGTAGTCATACACGGCTATAGTCTCCTTGATAGCCTCCTTTTGCTTAGATCATCATCAATGTTATCTCCTTCATAATTGAGGCATGTGAACTTGGATATCAGTTGTGGTGTGATGTGCATCTTACACCTTGTGAAATAAAAATGATCTTCATGAATGTGCGACATCAGCCATTAATAAAGGCGCTTAGGTTTTCCAAAGTAGGGTAACTCATACAATTGCAACAACCCAACCTTTTCTAGTTTGACCTTCACCTCATCATCGTAAATGGGATTTTTATTTGACATCCTATTATTGGTTGGGCCAACCAACTCCAAAGCCATCTCCTTCTCCATTATGCTTATGTGATGATTATAATCACTTACGACCATCTTCCGCAGGTGTGACTCCCATTCTTTTCCTAGCAATACCCCATCTAGGTATTGCATTTCCGTATACCATTCTTCATTGGTGCTTGTGACAACAACAATCTGCTTTCCCTTGCCCTTGCCCTTTTTTTTCTTTGGTGAAATGGTTGGTTTCCTTTGTTCCATTATTTTGGTTGGTGTTAACACTTAAATCCTCTTCCCCTTGCTTTGCATTATCACTCTGTCCAATCCCACAGCTCAACCTTGCGAATAAGTCCTTCTAACTCCCTGCCCTAGCCACCAAACCCTAACTATTAAAATCCTTCCACAAAACAATGCTTCCTTAACAAATTTTCTCACGCACATGTACTACTTCTACATTGGTTTGCAGATCTACCCTAGTCACACACTTTAGATCTCTTGGATTCTCCTTTCTTCGTATAAATCTCTCTCTGGATTTTCCTAGTTTGTAAGAGCTCTTTCTTCTTCATAAACACAAGGTAACAAGTGATTTACCCGACCTTGTATTTATAGTTTTTACTTCTTTCCAACATTAAATGCTATACCACCTACCAACATACTTTAACATTTAATGCAACTTTTTCCACTAAGCCATCTTAAGTGAAAATACTAAACCACATTCTTATGAACTTAGGAAGAGTTTTCATCTCATTGTATGTAGGTAAGAGAAATAATAAGCAGCACATGTAGATGATTCATACAAAAAGGAAATGCATAAGTATTAAACATAGATGATTTATAACAAAGCATTATATTCATACTATCAAAGTTAATAACCCACATTACATCCCTTGAGGTCATAACAGATCCTCATATAATTATGCAAAGTCAAATCATGCATCAAAGCTATACTATGTTCATCATATTACAAAGAAGAATGAGAACCCATCCCCTTCTATATGATATTTCTCACAGAGCTCTCCTAATCCCTAGCCATAACATCCTCCATTCTATTTTCTATAGGGATTCACCTCTTTTCAAATATATCTACTCTCTCCACTATCTCTCCTATATCTTTTTATCCTACCAGAGCTTGTATATATAGCCTTAATACCCACCACCATACTTTGTAGAAGTTATAGATTGGTTACCAAGTGTCGAAGTGGTCCTCCATAGAAGCATGCCTTTCTAGATCTGATCTCTTGATTCCTTGAAATGATGTCTTTTGGAACCTTCTATCACATTCCCGGAATATTCTATTTTTATCCAAAGTTGCTAGAGTGGAACCTTATCCATAAGGGTCATGCTTTTCTCATGTGTTGCCTGGGATGCCAAATATGGCTAAGTATAGAAACCCATTTTTCATTGTGTGCGCGTCACGTATTTTGTGAAACCCTACTGAACCGCCTTCCTGCTCACTTTCAACCCATGCACCCTTATTAAACTAGGTCTTGCATGCCCATGCGCCTTCTTTTACTTAGCAGAGATATATTGGGGCCCAACATCGAGAATGTCCGACTACTGGATTTAGTTGGAAATATTGTTAAAATGGTAGATTGAAGGTTTTGGAACTCAAGAATTTGGAAAAAGGAGTTCTTGTACGATGACATGAGCACCCCATGAACTAGTGACCAATATGGGAACCTGTGTCTTCTTAGAGGCTCAGGTTTTGAATTTTTTTGGGTTGGAAGGTGTTCGCTCTAATATTTAATTTTTCACTCCAACTTCACCGTTAGGGTTCTGATTGAACTTGTAACTTGTAAAACATATGACTACCTACACATCCACAAAACACATCAAATCTAATAAAAAGGTGTATAATGTGGAATCGATCAATTTCAAAGTGGTCACTCGAAGAATGAACTTACAACCAAGCATCCCTCTACATATTTGACTCCATATAGTTCTTTATGTGTGTGTATCCATGCCTTAGGTTTCCCTTGTGCAAGTTGCATGATGATAGTGGGCTAGATATAGATTGTACCGAGTATGCAAAATGTGTGTGATGGAATAGAATAAACTCCCATTTTATTTTGTGTATGTAAATTAATGCATCTCTAATCCCTTGTATAGATGTGCTAGATGTATGCTTTATAGTGCTCTCATGTCTTTGTGAAATCTTAGGTGGTGATAGATAATGCTTATGATGCTTGGCCCTTTTATTTACAATAAATAACTAATTATATATATGATTCCCTTGTTTGAATTGTGTAATTGACAAAAAAAGGATTACCCAAAGCATTAAAAGGTGGCCAAGAAATGAAAAGGTCCCAAAAGAGTAAGAATGAGGAAGAGAGGGATATGGGAACCTGTAGGGACATGAGCACTGAGAGCTTCTATCCTAACTAGGTGCTAGTATCTATTGGGTTTTTAAATGGTACTTTAACAAACCACCATCAAGGGACAACAAGTCCCTCCTATTTTATGGGAGAGGTTCCCTCATTGAAAGCAAGCAACAAAACTTATATACAAATGTACAACTTTAATAGTGTGGATTCCTAATACTTTGAAATGTTTTATGCCCAAAGATCATCAATATGAAAGAATGGAAGAACTAAGGAGATGAGATAGGAAAAACATAATAATACTTTCCAGAAATATAGATAGCAAAGAATAACCTTATATGTATTGATCAAAGGAGATGCATAATGGAATCATTCGCATTTATAATAGATATAATTTCACAAACACAAAGTTCCCGAAATCATATTAACAAGAACACAAAGTTTCTTATCATGCAAAGATGGATGATTTACAAATTTGAAGAAGGAAAGAAGGAATAAAAAATGAAGAAAGGGAAAAACTTCGGTATTGATTACTTTCGAATCTATTACATCTACAGAGTACCGATCCAACCCACATAATGACCTGTGATCTCAGAACTTCTACTTTAGAACTCTATGAATCACACAATTATATTGTTTTACTTTCGAATTTAAAAAATGACATATTTTCTTGAAAAATTAGAGCTTTGTGACTGATTATCTAGTGCTATAGAAAGGATATTGCAAAGAAGGAAATAATTCAAAACTTTAACACCAAAAATTTTATCCTAGAAACCTCCAATGGAGGAAAACCATTCAGAAGGGTAACTACTATTTCTTCCCACTTTTATTGTTCTAATATAGAAATTATAGATTATAATAAGTATGAAAAGAAGTAGCAATGTAAACCTTCTCTCCAATTACTTGCTTCTTTCTCTGTTTCTACACCTTGCTCCTACAATTCCATTCCAACACTGAAGATCTTGCTCACTGCTATAATTAAACTATGCTTCTCAATTTCTCTGGATATTTGAATGCCTATTATCTTGTTCCTTTTATGCATTTATAGGCCTTCCCATGTTCTCCCATGCATTGGAAGATGTGAAAGGGCATGAAAGGGAAGAGACACAAGCTAGGTGCTTCAAAAATGCATCTACTCGCATTCCATTATTTTTCTCTATTCGAAAGTGTTAGGACCGCCTCCCTAAGTAGATCGGAGGTCTCAGGACTGCCACCCTGGCTGGGTGGCATGTTCAAGACCATTGTCTAGTAGGGCAGCAATTTTGAAACTGCCACTCTGCACAGAGCGACGGTTCCTTCCGGAACCTTCATTTACCTCAATTTTCTTACTTTTCTTGTTTCTCCTTCTTGTGCCGATGGAACCGATGAAGTGGTGTACTTTTTCTAGAGCCTTATGGATCATACCTCCCCTACTTAGGAGGATTTTGGTCTCACAAAATCTTAGTGGGGTAGTGGTAGAGGAATCAACTCCCTCTAATGCTTATTCAAGTACCACCGGGTCTGCGCCTTAGTGTCTTATCTCATCCAACATGCCAAGACTCCCGTGGATATCTCTGGTTTGTTGCTCCAGTGCTACATCCTCCTCTGAGTTTCCTTGAGTATAATTCTATTTGGAAGGTGAACTCTTTATCTTTCCTTCTTTTTCATGCATAGATGGCGTTAGTGGATGCGAGCTCTTGTAACTTACTATCACATGCATCTGCATGAAGTATGGCCTGAAGGTTTCTTCTACAACTTGCTCAAGTATGATAGAGGTACCATAATGTAGTGGTTTATTCCTTTCCTATGTTTGTTTCTTGAGATGGATCAACCGAATCCTCTCCAAGTATGTTGTTGCTAAAGTCACCACCATTCCCTGGTATCTCCTCTTCTTCTTGTTGCCCCATGGTCAAGTCCAATGAATTTGTAGGTAGATATAGTGACTACATAGTGGATGTTTGTTTTTCTCCTTGAATGAGTAGTTCTGTGGTAAAGCTTCGTTGTCCAATTTTTGCTCCTTTGGGAAAAATTGATCAACATGACCTTGCAAGTAGAAGGAATGGAGGATAGTTTGGCCATGCAGCTCACAATCATTTCAAAAAATCAAGTTGCAGTCGAGCTTGGCAATGTAATGGCATCAAAGGAATGGTAGGGGAATGTCGAGGAAGATCAAAGATCGAAGGGAAAAATGGAGAAAAGGCTCAAAGTTTTCAGCCTTAGAATTTTTGGCATTTTGAAAAAAAGGGGTAGAAAAATGATCAAAAATGTCTGAAACCCAAACTCAAAGTCTAAAATTTCAAACTTTCAAGTTTCGGGTTTTCAAAAAATCAAAGCAAAGTTGGAAAATTGAAAGAAAAAGTCTAAATTCCAAAAATTCAAACTTTCGAATTTTTGGGTTTCGAAAAAAATTAGCCTCGGAATCGTGCCAAATGTAGAAAGAAAAAGTCTCCAATCCGAAGTTCAAGTTCAAATTTTCGGACTTGACTTTCGGGTTTTGAGTTCGGAGTTTGGAAATCTCAAGGAATTTTTGTGATGAACAGTGTTTTTTTCTCCAAATGAAATTGTCTAAAATCTGAATTTCAGGTTTTCGGGGTTCCATGCTTTTCGGATTTTTGGATCTCTCAGGCCAGTTTTCACAGTATGCCACCCAGACCTTCAAATGGCCATAACTTTCGACTGGGAGCTCGGATTCATGCAAGAGAGGACTTTTTGGAAAGCTTACAGGGTCCTCTACCCAACTATGACTAAGATATATTTATTTGGGTGAGAAAAAGTTCTTCAAAAATTAAAACTATAGTTCACCATTTTTAGGGTTTGTTAGGGTTCTCACCTACCGCCATAATGAGATGAATTAAATGCAATCTGGAAGTGGTTGGGGTAGATTTTGAATTCCTCTCTTCTCCCTCTTTTTCTTCCTATAAATTGTAAGGAGGGGCATTTTTAAAAGGTTGGACATTCTTGTTTTTCCCCTCCCTTCTTCTCTTATCAACAAGTGGATTTGTGGAGTTCAGACCTCCCATTCAAACTATAATGCATGTTGTGCCTCTTGGCCATTGTAATGGATTGTGTCAATATTTGGAGCAATAAAAACTAAGTCTATGGATGATTTCAACCCTCTCTTATATTCATTGCATTCAAATGATCTCTCATTGCAGCCTTGGTTACCTGTGCATGTTTATTGTATTGCAATTTTATGGTTTGTGTTTATTGGCAAAGTAGGTGTTCATCATTCCTTTGGTGCATCACCTTGGTTAGATTAGGTTTATTTTCTTGCATCTTCTCAACCCTGTCTCCTTGGCAAGTTAGATTAGGTTTTTGAGTGAATCCTCTACAAATTTTTGTGTGCACCTGAACAGAGGAATAGGAACCGGCCTTCATCCGGAGAGCTTTCCCGATTCACAAGGTCCCACACTTGGGAAAAGCTCCATGTTATGTAATCACACTGAGAGTCTCAACCCATCACATTGCAGACATTTCAGGGGTGTTGTGATTACACATCAATAGTTTTGGCATGCCCAATGGGACCAAGAGGTCATTCCACAAGATTTGAAGGAATTTTCAAGAAATTTGGACTTAGAAATTGCAAGTTCTCTAATTTTAGACTTTTCACCTCCCAGGCTGAACTCCAAAATCGATTTTCAAGGGCTTAACTTGCTCAAAACAAGTCAAAATTTCACCACTTGATAGATCTGGGGGTAATCTTCAAAAGGGTATCTTTAGTTTTTGAAAATTTTGATTTTCAAATTTTCGAGTTTTTTGAATTTCAGATTTTGGGATTTTAGGATTTCGAGATTTCGACATCTTAGGATTTCTAGATTTTGACTTTGGAAATTCAGAAGTCTAGCATTTTCAATTTTCAGACTATCATTCCAAATCAAATTTCAGCCTCTAGAATCTCAAGATACACAGGTCCTTCAAAATTTTGAGTTTAATTTTTGTCGAGTTTGGTGTGTAACTTGGCAAAATCCAGCCTTTTGAGGCTCATTCTCCAACACATCTGGTGACTCAAGGGATAGAATTCAGCGGTGTAGCAGCACAGGTTGCCCAGGTACATGAGAAGAATTTGAACCAGGTCTGATACTCGAGAAGAGGGGCTATTTGTCTACCTGCAACTTATCACTAGGTAGAGGAAGGAGAGGAAGAGGACCACAAAGATCACCATCTCCACCTAACAGACTTTGTCTACACCTCCACCTAGTAGACCTTTTCTCACATCAACCAGGGTTCTTAGGCCAATCATAATGGCACATCTACCACCGAATCCCTTTTTCAATTTCACGGGTAGTAGTCCACTTGCCCTAAATGCTCAAAATCAAGTTCTGTTGCAACGCTAAAGAATATCCCCTATTTCATAGTGAGAAAATCATACCACTCCTATTGACCACATCCAGGATATTGCTAATGCATGTGTAATCCATGAAATAAATGAAATGGATGTTGCAGTCAAGTTGTTGGCTTCATCTTTCAAAGGTAAGGCCTTATAATGGTTTAGGAGCCTAACAATAGGGTCTATTACAAATTGGAACCAGCTTTGTTCAGCCCTTTATAACCAATTCAGGGAGAGGGCAGACAATTTGTCTTTATTGGAACAACTAAAACAATCAAAAGGGCTCCTAATGAGCAAATGACAGATTTCAACTTCAGATTCCAATGGACATGGGACAGGATTCCAATAGTTGTTAGACCAACCACCGAAGGAGCATTCCTTTATTTCTTAAAGGCTATAAATTCAGACATAGCCATGATGATCCAATCAATGGGAGGAACAACACTGCCAGGGCCTACGACACAACTATCAGAGCAGAAAATTATTTGATCCAAGCTGGTAAGCTTGCACCAAGACCACCAATGCCTCTCTATCCAGATATGGGAACTCCTACAACTAGTCAAAGCACCAGAATTGAATCCCATTCCAACCCCTAGAAATCAAAGCAATAATGAGGCATCAACTTCTTCAAATACTTCAAAGGAATTGCAGGAGGTTATGAAACAACTACAAAACCTTGGAAATGAGCTAGTGACTATCAAGAGATAACAAGCTCAAAGTTCTAGACCATATCAGCCTCAAGCGCAATACCAAGCTAGGCCCTCATACCAACAAAATAGACCACCAGCTCAGGCTACAAATCAAAACCAAAACTAGGGACAACCTCAAGTTTCTAGGCCATTCCAACCATATGATCCAAATGCAACAACATCCTCGAGAGCCTTGGTTCCAACACAAAACAACATGGCACATGAGTATGATTGGTGTTACCCCTGCAATCTACCTCACAATCAATCAACGTGTTTCAATGGTGCCCTAAATCAAGCCTTGATGGTGCAAACCATTGGTGTGTCTCAGGAACAAAGCCAAGAAGGGAATCAATAGCAAGAAACACAACAAGAGGCACCTCCAATAGAAACCACGTTGGTCAATTGGAAAACAAAGGACTTCTGTGGAGTTAACCAACAACCTTTTCAAGGCATGGCTGCCAACACACAGTCAAAGAAGAGAAGCATAGAAGAGGGACAACCATCTAATCCAGTTGTTTCTCAACCCACTCCTACACAACAAGGGGTCAGTAGACCAAATGCAGCTCCAAATGTGCAAAATCAGCCTAAGGTACCCGTTGTGGCAACACATGTGCCTGTTCAAGCTCCAGAAAAGGTTGCACCAAGTAAGGGGCAGCAAAAAGGACAATTCATCCCCTTTCAACATCATCGATCAAATGAAGAAGACACATGTGAACATTTCCATGTGGGAATCACTGGCAATCCCAAGACAAGATTTATTGCAAGCTGCAATGGCTAACTGGTCTTCCTCGAATGTATCTAACCGGGGACATGAGAAAGTTCTCACTAATATAGTGCAACATGATGGAGGCCAGACAAGAAAAAATTTGAAGCCTCCACCATTCTATGTGTCATTGATTGTTGGAAATCAATTGGTACACAACTGCATGATAGATTCAGGGGCAAGTAGTTCAGTGATGCCAAAGCAAATAGCGATCAATTGGGTTTGAAGTATGAGCCAGTGCTAAAAGGAGTAGTGCAGCTAGATGGAATGGTAGTAGGAATAGTTGGGGTCATCAAAGGGTTAAGCCTAACACTACATGCATGTCCTAATGTCACAGTTCTACAAGATGTATCTATAATCGACCTTCTACCACTCTTTGCGTTGTGTCTATCAAGAGACTTCACTACAAAAATTGGTGGATATCTATCTACAGATTGGTCACACATGATTTTCAGGACAAGGTATGGGGCCAAAGAAACAATCAGGTCAGAACCAATTGCCAATTTCCATATTGAACCTCATGTGCCAAGTCCTATCAATGCAAATTGCTCAGCCTTTGATCAGGAGGAGTGTTCAAATGATCTAGAAATAGGTACTAAGGTCGAGGGAATTCCTGATTTGACTTTGGATGAATGGGAAAACAAAAGTCATGGATTTGACCCATACAAGGAAATTGAAGAATTTGAATTGGGCATGTATTGTGTACACAAAGAAAATTCACCCATTCCCGACATCACTAAGCCTAACAAAAGGATGACAATGAAGTTTGGAAACTATTTTTTGATGGTTCGAGAAGCAAACAAGGTGCTGGAGGAGGTGCAATGTTGATTTCACCAAAAGACATTGAATATTATTTAGCTTTTCGTTTCCAGTTTTCCTGTTCAAACAACACAGCTGAATATGAGGCCTTGATTCATGGACTTCATTAGGCTAGGAAAAAGGGCATAAAGAACTTGCAGGTGTTCGGGGATAGCGAGCTAATCATCAACCAAGTCAGGGGACAACATGCTACAAAGAATGACCTACTCAAGAGCTATAAGAATAGGGTATGGGACCTCATTGAGGATTTCAAGCTTTCAACATTGTGTCCATACCTAGGAAGAAAAATGAAGCCGCGGATAGGCTCACAATAGTTGGAGCAACATTTGATGTGGTTGACAACATCAAAAGGGAAAAAACACAACCACATATCCATGTGATTGTGAGGCCAAGCAGTGCTAGATAATAACACAAGTTGGTAGGTGTTTGAGAATGATCAACAGATCATCAATTTCTTACAAGAAGAGGCTGAATTCTCAGCTAGGAATCGGAAAGACTAGAGCAAAGAAGATGGGATCAAGTAGTGCAAGCAAATTGCGAAAAAAGCTTCCCAAGGGTTTAGTAACATTGGAGTCTATCTTCAATCCTAACGACTAGTTTGTAAGGAAAAGGCTAACATACAGGTCAAAGGAGAAGATTCAGAGCCAATCCCGGTTGGGGAAGGCAAAACACTTCAAATTGGTAAAGTGGCCACTAACAGAAAAATCAGATTTCATACAGCTTTGCCAAGAATTTCCAGATGTCTTCACTTGGAGCTATGAAGACTTGAGAGGATTCAACCCAAAGTTGGCACAACATACCATAGAACTAGATCCAGATGCTAAGCCCATCAGAAGAAGCAAAGACCAGTAAACCCTCACATTGAGCCTCTAATGAAGAAAGAGCTAAACAAGCTAATAGAGGCAAGCATTATATTCCCGATCAAGCACTCAAGCTAGGTTGCAAACTTGGTACCGGTCAGGAAGAAGAACGGAGAAATCAGGCTGTGCATGGACTTCCGAGACCTCAACAGGGCATCTCTCAAAGACCATTACCCACTTCCTTCAATGGAGAAAATATTGCAAGTGGTATCCGGTTCAGAGAGATTCTCTCTCCTAGATGGCTACTCAGGGTATAACCAGATAATGGTGAAAGAAGATGACCAGTTCAAGATGGCTTTCACCACCAAATGGGGCACCTATGCCTACAGAGAAGATGCCATTTGGGCTATCAAATGTTGGAGCCACTTTCCAAAGGGCAATGGATATGGCATTCAAGGGGTTGATCAATGAAATAGTTTTGATATATCTTGATGACATCACTTGTATTCTCCAAAAATGTAGCGGATCACCTCTTTCATCTGAGACAAGTATTTCAGAGGTGTAGAAGGTTTGGGGTATCATTGAATCCCAAAAAATGCATATTCTGGCTCACGAAGGAAAACTTCTAGGCCATATTGTTTCAAAGGAGGGATTGACGATTGACCCAGAAAGAGTTGAGGCAATTAGAGCATTGCCCTTGCCAAGTCACAAGAAGGCTCTTTAGAGCTTCTTAGGAAGGATCAATTTTGTCCATAGGTTTGTTCCAAACTTTGTAGCTCTCGTAAAGCCAATAACGTTGATGTTAAAGAAGAGCATGGCATTTAAGTGGACAGCTAAGGCAAGGCAAGTTTTGAGGCAATAAAAGAGGCTATATCTCAAGCTCAACTCTCAATCCAGACTTCTCCAAGGATTTCATGCTATATGCCTTTGGTAGTGGGGACACAATTTCTGCAATCCTGGTACAACAAAACAAAGAGGGATCAGAACAACCAGTTGCTTTCTTCAGTCAAGGCTTGGAGGAATATGAAACTAGGTACTCCTTCATCAAAAACATGTCCTTGTAGTGATCAGAAGCTTAAAGAAATTCAAGCACCTAGTCTCAAACAACAAGATCCAATTGTTGGTCTCTCATGTGGGGGTCAAGGACTTCCTTCTAAACAAGGATCTAAATGAGAAACGTGCAGGATGGATCACTCATGTCATGGAATATGACATCAAAATTAAGGTCACTAAACTAGTCCATGGAAAGGGATTATGTGAACAACTAGCTTTGAGTCAGCAAGTTGAAGCAGGTGATGAAAAAGAGACTGTCTTGGTACTACAGATGGTCAAGAATAGGAAAATGATGATGTGCCCACTCCTTGTTGGACTCAGAATATGATGCACTTCCTACAGATAGGCCTATGTCCTCCAGAAATGAGCAAAGCAAAGAGGAGATACTTTAGATTACAAGCCATTCCATATGTGCTTGTTGATGGTGTTTTGTTCAAGAAGGACATCAATGGAGTTCTATTGAGGTGCATTGGGACAGGTCAAATTGAGAGGGTGTTACGAGATTTTCATGATGGAGATTCCAGAGGACATTTTTCCCCATGGGTAACAACTCTCAAGATAATGAAGGTAGGGTATTATTGGCCCACAGTGTTCAGTGACTGCTATACATGGATAAGAAAGTGCAAGAAATGTGCACTCTTCACAGGCAAAGAAAGACTAGCAGCACTTCCATTGCACCCAATTTTGGTTGACCAACCATTTATGCAATGGGGATTGGACTTCATCGGGTCATCAATCCAAACTCAAGCCAAGGCCACAAGTGGATTCTCATGGCAATGGACTATTTCACCAAGTGGACCGAAGCAGTAGTGCTCAAAGAAGCAAATGAGTCTAACATACTAGACTTTTATGAAGGAATAGTGACCAGGTTCGGTGTTCCGCCACTATCATATCGATAAATGCATTGGCATTCATAGGTTCCAAGATTATAGAATGGGCTGTCAAGAATGGGATCTACTTGAGCACATCTTCAAACTATTACCCACAGGGTAATGGATAGGCAGAGTCCACGAACAAGAATTTTCTAAGAATCATCAGAAGGACTCTAGATGAAAACCAAAGAACATGGCATACCAAGATAAAATCAGCATTATGGGATAATAGGATAACACCAAAAGGGTCTACAGTAATTCTCCCTACAAGCTGGTCTATGGGAAAGAGGCGGTATTTCCTGTATCATTAGAACTACCTGCATTGGAGCTCATGAAGCAATTGGAGTTATCTGAGTTCGAACCAATGGAGGCCAGGTATGCAGAGTTGATGGAATTGGAAGAAATCAGAGAACATGCAGTTCAAATGATTGAGAAAGATCAGGCCTTAGTAAAAAGATGGTTTGATAAGAAAGCAAGAGCAAGGACCTTCCAGGAAGGGGACCTAGTTCTAAATGGGATGCAGATCGGGAAAAACCAGGAAGGCATTCCAAGTTTGATGCCATTTGGAGTGGCCCCTACATGGTCACAGGATGTAAAAGTAGTAATGCCTTCCAATTGTCTACATTGGATGGAGAAGAACTTCCGATTCCGGTTAATGGAATCTATCTTAAACATTCTACTAAAGATAATCTTCACCCTTGTAAATAGTAGCCTAGGGTTTTAATTCCTCTAAGTGTATGCACATTGTCTTGTTGTAGTTTAGGTTTCAATTTCCCTAAGTGCTTCGGCACAAGTTTTGTTGCTCCTAGGTTGTATCACTATGTAGTTCAGTGTGCTGCTAGATGAATGTTGTAACGGTCCATTTCCAAGCTAGGTGAAAGTCCCAGGTCAAGATAATTCTCTACTCTCACAAATCTCATCTTCAAGTTTTCTTATATGAAAATTGAGAGTACAGGCAAAGGAAGATTCAGGATCAGCAGTGTGCCAGTAGTCGGGTTCAAGTTTTAGAGCAAGATCAATATCAGGCTATCATTCATGACTCCATGCCCAATGGATACTTCAAGGCAACTGATCTTTTCACCTAGCAGGTAGGTGACCCCATGAGTCACCAAACTGTTGTCCAATTTTCCCCCCTCGGGAAAAATTGATCAACATGACCTTGCAAGCAGAAGGAATGGAGGATAGTTCGGCCATGCGAGCTCACAATCATTTCCAAAAATCAAGTTGCAGTCAAGCTTGGCAATGTAATGGCATCAAAGGAATGGTAGGGGAACATTGAGGAAGATCAAAGCTCGAAGGGAAAAATGGAGAAAAGGCTCAAATTTTTGGCCTTAGCATTTTCAGCATTTCGAAAAAAATAGGGCAGAAAAATGATAAAAATGTCTGAAACCTGAAACTCTAAAAGTCTGAAAATTTCAAACTTTCGGGTTTTAGGTTTTTGAAAAAATCAGGTGCAAAGTTGAAAATTGAAAGAAAAATTCTGAAATTCCAAAGTCTGAAACTCTTTGAATTTTTAGACTTTCAGGTTTTCGGTTTTGGAAAAAATCAGCCTCGGGAATCGCACCAAATGCAAAAAAAGAAAAAGTTTGAAATCCCAAAGTCCGAAGTTTCAAATTTTCAACTTCGGACTTTCGGGTTTCGAGTTTGGAGTTTCAGAAATCTCAAGGAATTTTTGTGATGAACAATGTTTTTTCTCCAAAATGAAATTGTCTGAAAATCTGAATTTTGGGTTTTCGGGGTTCCATGCTTTTCGATTTTCGATCTCTCGGCCAATTTTCACAGTATGCCACCCAGACCTTCAAATGGCCATAACTTTCGACTGGGAGCTCGGATTCATGCAAGAGAGGACTTTTTGGAAATCTTACAGGGTCCTCTACCCAACTACAACTAGATATCTTTATTTGGGTGAGAACAAGTTCTTCAAAAATTCAAAATACAGTTCACCATTTTTAGGGTTTGTCAGGGTTCTCACCTACTGCCATAATGAGATGAATTAAATGCAATCTAGAAGTGGTTGGGGTAGATTTCAAATTCCTCTCTTCTCCCTCTCTTTTTCTTCCTATAAATTGTAAGGAGGGAATTTTTCAAAAGGTTGGACATTCTTGTTTTTCCCCTCCCTTCTTCTCTTATCAGCAAGTGGATTTGTGGAGTTCAGACCTCCCATTCAAACTGTAATGCATGTTGTGCCTCTTGGCCATTGTAATGGATTGTGTCAATATTTGGAGCAATAAAAACTAAGTCTATGGATGATTTCAACCCTCTCTTATATTCATTGCATTCAAATGATCTCTCATTGCAGCCTTGGTTACCTGTGCATGTTTATTGTATTGCAATTTTATGGTTTGTGTTTATTGGCAAAGCAGTGTTCATCATTCCTTTGGTGCATCACCTTGGTTAGATTAGGTTTATTTTCTTGCATCTTCTCAACCCTATCTCCTTGGCAAGTTAGATTAGGTTTTTGAGTGAATCCTCGATTTTCCTAAATAAGTCCTGGTGCTTGGTTGGCACGTACCATAGCCTTATTTAATTTGCTCACGTGTACCCAGGATGTTAAAACTAACTCCATCCTTGACCCATCTGTGCCTCAGTTCTCCCTCCTTGTGAACACATCATCCCCGGTATACAAGGAATTCCAAAGACAACGTCAAATGCATCAAGTGAAATAATATCAGCCTCTAATACATCTATGTATTAGGTATTTATCCCAAACTGAAACTTACACTTCCTTGTAACTTGTATTTCTACAACCTTCTTCACCCATACCAAAGGGTATGGATGTGGATGTGCGTAAGTCTCTAAACCAAGCTCTTCTACATCCGCATCAGAAATCAAATTTGACTAAGAACCAGAATCTACTAAAGCATTTACCTTAGTCTTCTTGATTTGGATTCTGATTTGAAATAGCTTACACATCTCTTCTTCTTTTGTTTCCCTATACATGTTAGTGGCCATGAATCCCAGCCTCTTGGCTACATCCGAATCATTCTTAATCTCCACCTCTCTTTCTATCTTCGCAGTGGCCATGGATTTCTTGGAATCCTTGTTTCGGTGCTTTAGGTACAATTTCGGATGTAACTTCCAACATGTGGCATCAGTATATCCATTCACATCAAAATTATTATAGAAATTCTTAGGATCTTTACAAGTATACAAAGTAGTAGTTCCATTTTCCTCCGCTACTTGTCTTCCCTTGTTCTTTGTCCTATTGTTCTATTGACTGGTCTCCCTTTGGCTCTATTTCTCTTTGTTCTTCTTGTCATCAATGTAGTATACTTGTACACAAGCTTCATTATGGAGATTACCTTCCTCTAAAGGTGAGTGTGAAGTCCT
The DNA here is from genome assembly GCA_018340775.1 of Taxus wallichiana var. yunnanensis. Classification (NCBI taxonomy): domain Eukaryota; kingdom Viridiplantae; phylum Streptophyta; class Pinopsida; order Cupressales; family Taxaceae; genus Taxus; species Taxus wallichiana. The sequence continues at coordinate 74,758,981 of CM031235.1, read as the reverse complement.
CCCAAATACTTGGTCAGAATGTCCTCATCCTCCAAGTTCATATTAAGAAACATGGCTTGTCTCTAAAATTTCGTAGTGTAGTCTTGCACACTTTGACCACTGCCCTATCTAAATTACTACCACTTAATCATCATGTCAGTCTTATGGCCAATAGGATAGAAGTTAGCTCTAATCAATTCTTTAAAACCCTTCCAAGTACTGACAATAGGACATTTCTTCTTCTCACAAGTGGCTAGATGGGTTTCCCACCAAACCAGAGCATGACCTTCCATTTTGAGATGTGCAAAGGTGACCCTTTGTGCCTCAGTGACATTATGCACATTAAAGTAGACTTCCAACTATTTTATCCATTTATCCAATAATTATGCATTTACTTGTCCTTCAAAATTCTTTATTTCCACTTTTGTTTCAACTTTAAAAGGTGTATGTGCAGATTTTACCTTCTCACTTACAATTGGCGTCTCTTCATGCTCTTCCCATTATTTCTCTTCATGGATATTTCTGAAACTAAATTATTTGGATAGTTCTCAAACCACCGAGTCCATGGAATATTTCTTAACCGAAGTCATCTTTTACACATCTGAAATCTCTTTTTGTTTTCTATGCAATCTATCCATCATGGTCTATAACATCTTGACTCTATGGACCAAGTTCTCTTCCTCCATTTGAGCTCAAACTCTTTGTTTTCACTTCTTTATAGAAATATTTGGCTTGCAAGGTAATACTTCTTCACCTTTGGACCTTGTCACTGTCATACAAAATCATAAGAAAGATTCGAATACCACAGTCCTTCATATATAACCTCACTTTGATACCAAAATTATTTGTAAACTTCTACTTTGGAACTCTACGAATCACACAATTATGCTGTTCTACTTTTGAATTTGGAAAGTGACAGATTTTCTTTAAAAATTAGAGCTTCGTGACTGATTATCTAGTGTTATAGAAAGGAAATTATAGAGAAGGAAATAATTCAAAACTTCAACACCAACAATTTTATCCTAGAAACCTCCAATGGAGGAAAATCAATCGGGAAGGGAAACTGCTCTTTCTTCCCACTTTTATTGGTCTAATATAGACAATTAAAAATTATAATAAGTATGAAAAGAAGAAACAATGTAAACCTTCTCTCCAGCTTATTTGCTTGCTCTGCTTTACACACTTGCTCCTATAATTCCATTCCAAAGACCAAGATCTTGCTCATTGCTCTCATTAAAATCTACTTCTCGATATCTCTAGATATTTGAATTCCTATTCTCTTGTTCCTTTCATGCATTTATAGGCATTCCCATGTCCTCCCATGCACTGGAGGATGTGAAAGGGCATGGAATGGAAGAGACACGACTAGGCGCTTCAAAAATGCATCCACTCGCATTCCATTCTTTTTCTGTTCAAAAGTTTCAAGACAGCCTCCTAAACATATCGGTGCTCAAAGGACTACCACCCTAGTTGGGTGGTATTTTAGAGACCGCCACCCTATAGGGTGGTGATTTTGAAACCATTGCTCTACACGCAGCGGAGGTTCCTTCTAGAACCTCTGTTTACCTCAATTTTCTCACTTTTCTTGTTTCTCCTTCTTGGTGCTAATGGAAGTGATGAAGTGGTGTTTTTTTATGGATCCCTATGGATTACATGGAGAATCCATTAAATAATCCTAAAAATGGTTACATTCAGTTTATTGGTTCTTGCAAAAGTGTTAATGGTGGGAAAAAACAATGCTCTATAATGCAAATTTATTAAACCTATTTTGTAACTTCAAATATGATCTGTCCACGTGGAAAAGATCTAAACTGAAGCGGGCTTGAGGGCACCTTTTATATTTTGTAACTTTGTAGAGATTTTACATTTTTTACATTTTGGCCCGCCCATCTACTTTTTATACGAGCTTGACACGTGCCTTCACTTGAGTGATGACAAAGTCACGACTCACTTTTACAATTTTAACTCTTTTCAAAGAAAAGCTAAAAACTCAAAGTTCTCTATCGACCCGCCTCTTTGATTTGACTTTTAAATGTGGGCTCAAGAACCCAACAAAGTCATCGATCAATTTATAACTTTTAACTCGTTTTGGAAATAAAACCAAAATTACCAAATTGCTTTGACGGCCGCCTTTGCGCTTTGAATTTTCGGTGGCTAGTCGCGACTTACTTTTTACTTTTTCAAACAAATCCAGAATCTTCAAATTACTCGACGATCCACCTTCCCACTTTAACTTTTCAATGCAAGCATCAACATGTGGCTTCACCTGGGTACCAGTGGGGTTACACTTCACTTTATAACTTTACGCCTTTCGCCATAATTCCTCAAAACACAAAAAGGACATGTCTTTCCACCTTTGAACTTTCAAAGCTTCAAAACACAAAAAGGGCCCACCTTTCCGCCACTTTGTTGTTTAAACTAATCAAGATCCTTCAGCCATGAGGTCGATTTGACACTTTTGATTAAAATAAAAAAGTGACAAGTTTAAAAGGTAAACCCTCCATGCTTACCTCTAATTAGAGATGTCCATGTATCCATGCACGTTGGGACATAATTTGATGCCCGTTATTCATGACTATGGAAAAATAAAAATGAAAGGGAAACCCCACCGTTTGCGCCCGAATTTCAAATTATTCTCCATGGAATGAGAAAATACAAACAATACTAGGCTCGACGTGATCCACATCCAAAGAGAAGGATTGACAACAACATTCGAATGAAGGAAAATATTTTCAAACATCTAGATGGGGAAATAGAAAATACTTCAAACTACGAAGATTGAAGAATTTTCAAGTGAAAAGGGCGAGATTAAAACCGAGCACCCATGAATTCAAAGCATGAATTTCTCTAAGGCACTAACTCAAAATTCACAAAACTTGACTTCAAAAAGAGGGGAATTTTGAGGGCGACAATAGTAGCAGGCTCTTTTCCGGGGATGACTTGGCTTGGAAAAAAGAAACAAGACAATATCAAGAACAATATAAAAAATCTAGGAAAGAATACCATTGCCTTATCCATTAGGAAAATAGAGTCAAAGGAAACACAAAATAGAAGACAACACACATGGAAGGGAAACAAACCAAAACAGGGAAAGCCAAAAACAAAACATTGTACATAATATATAGGACTGCCTAGTCACCTAGGACTTGAACAACTTCAAATACTTCCCACTATAAGGAAGTGGGAGAGGAGATCCATCCATATAATCCAAATAGAAATAATTTTCTCCAACAAAGTTCCTGATTTTGAAAGGACCAAGCCAAAGAGAATCAAACTTACCATGACTTCCTCGAGGTTCATGTCTTTTGTCCCATAGTAGAATAATGTCACCCACTTGAAAATATCTAGGTATAGCCTTCTTCTCAAACAAAGCTTTCACCTTCAGTTGATGAATTGAGATTCTATCGAAAACTTGCAAAACTTTCTTCATCCAAATTCTGGAGATACATGATCCTCTTATCCAAGAAATGATAAAGCGTGAATCTTCAATAGCCTTCATTAAGTGTAAGGCTGGTAATTCCACTTTTACTAGCAGAAATAAGCTTTAACACCATACACCACTTGAAATGGAGACATCCCAATTGCTCTTTTGGGTGTAATTATATCTACACGAGAGCATCATGAGCTTCTTGTGCCAATTCCTCTGAGATTCATTGACAAGATTATGAATGATGGTTACCAAATTCTTATTTGTTGATTCTACTTTTCCATTCCATTAGGGTTAGTAGTCTAAAGAATGAGCAAGGGAGATTCTATAACCATAGTAGAAATCCATCATCTTAGAAGAAGAAAAATTTGAAGCATTATCATCACAATATTTTTTTCTTCCCCAAAACTTATCAATATGTTCTCTTTGATTAAATCACACACCACCTCAAAAGTAATTCTTTTGACTGGAATATCCTCCTCCCACTTTGTGAAGAAATCTATAACAGCGATTAGCACGTGAGTATGCCCAACACTTTGGAAGGTGGATTAAGAGTTCCAATGAAATCCAATCCTCACTTGTGAAGAGGCTCATCAATCACTACTAGTTTTAGTGGTAAAGTATCCAACTTAGGTCTCCCAATATACTATAAAGTATCCAACCTCATCATTTATAGCATTTGAAGGTAGTATCCAACTTAGGTCTCCATCATAGTTTTAGTTTTAGTGGTAAAGTATCCAACTTAGGTCTCCTCAGAATTTTATGTTACCAAGGAAAGAGTGAACACCCTTTTTTCTTGTGGGAAGCGGAATCGATAGATTTCTTGAACTCTTTTGGATAAATCTTGATTCCTTATTTGGAGATAATATGCCCCAGCAAATTTCCTTGATAACACAACAAACAAACTTCTTAGGATTGAGAGAAACTCCATGTTCTCTGCATTTTATGGAGGACTATTTCAACATGTTGAAAGTGATCTTCTCTTGTTTTGGAGAAAACAATAACATCATCAAGGTACACAACAATACACTTTCATGTTAAGACTACCAAAAGCTTGTGACAACATCTCAAAGCTTGTGACATAGTACAAAACTTGATCCATCATGGGGAGGGGATAGTTGTCTTTCGTAGAGGCTGATTCAAATTCCTAAAATCCACACAGATGTGAATATCACTATTCTTCCTGATAGGCACAATGTTGGCAATCCATGTTGAACAATGTATAGGGAAAATAATATTTTCCTTTAAGTAACTTCTAGATCTCTTAAAAAGTAGTGCCACCAACCTTGGGATTGTATTTCATTTGTTTCTTCTTGAAAGGTTTGATACCCAAGTTTCGGAGGGATAAAGTGTTGCATCTCCTTTGGTTGAAAATCCTTGAGATCATCATATGAATAAGAAAGAACATCAAATACTTTTTTAATAGGTTTACTTCTTTCTTCCTCTTTTCTTGAGTGCAACATTTTCCAATGTTCACCATCATGGGTTCCTCTTGACTTCCAATATTAACCTTTTCACACTTGCGATTGTTGAGCACCTTGGGAAGCTTTAAACTTAATGTACCTATCATGCTTATCAAACAGATCTTCCAAACTCACCAACCCTTTGGGAATCTTGTTACCTTTCAACTTGATCCAACCATCTTGATCCATCTCTTCCTTGATATCTCCTTCATTAGAGGGCACATACTCTCTAGGAAGAGCTTCACTTCCTTCAAAATATAATTGATAAAAATTACCCTTAAGCTCCGAGAAAGAGAGAAAATGTTGATCATCATTGAAAACCATCGCTTTCTTGCATTATTTTGTACATTGGGCCTATGAATCATTTCAATGGTAAATTTCTTCTGAGAGAAATCTGAGTGAGGAATCAACAAAATCCTGAGACAGCTAAAGAATCAGCTCTAGTATTCTTCTCTCTTGGCACAAATTTAATGGAGAAAGCATCAAGAAACTCAATTGAATCCCAGACAATGTTTCTATAATGCTTCAATCTCTTTTTCTTCACTTGAAAAAGATCCCTAACGTGTCTCATAGTCAGTTATGCATCTCTATGAGCAAAAATATTCTTCACTCCCATTTCTTTTTCCATGTTCAATCTAAGTATGAGTGCCTCATATTTAGCTATGTTGTTTGTATTTTCAAAACAAAGCTTGAATGAAAAAGGATGAATCTTCCCTTTTGGAGAGGTTAGCACCACAACAACCTCAGAACTAGCTGAAGGGTAGCTTCCATCAAAATCCAAAGTCCAAATTCCATTGGGATCATGAATCACTCCCTTAGGAAGTTTTTCCTCATCTTGTGACATAATCATGTAGTTATCATGCCCTATATCTTCATAGATTATTTGTACTTTTGGATCATCAATATTTTACACAATATACTTTGTTTGTTTCTCGGTAGAACTTTTTCATTTTTCCATTGACCATGATCAAAGCATACAAACGATCCATCTGAATTTCACCTCCTACATCCTTACAGAAATTTTTACTCAAAGTAACATACCATATGAAGGAGGAATATCAGCTACCAAAATAGTGGCTAAGACCCTTTTCTTTGGAAAAGCAACAAAAGCTACTTGTGCATCTTTAATCCTCCCAAACAAAGGCACTTTTATACTCTCCATAGAATAGCAAGAACCAAAGGTACATGTTAGAGTCATGCCCAAAGCATGAGATAATTTTCTAGGCATTACATTGTCTCGATGCTCGTGAGTCTATGACACGATTCTTGAGTTTATGGCTAGCTATGAGAAGAGTCGCATAGAATGGTTCAATTTTCTCATTACGGGAAGTGATTGCTGTGACAAGGATTGGTTGAGGTGAGGAAGGAGTGGGAAAAATACCTTTAGAAGCATTGGATGAAGCTTTGGATTTGGAATTGACAAATTTTACCATTTTAGCAAAGGCTTTTGGATGGGTTTGGTAAAATTCTACCTCGAGATTTGCATTTTTGTCTTTTTGAGGTGATCAACAATATCAAAAGATCTAGAGGTGGCTAGGCATCACTACTAGGAACATGAGAAATTTTTGATTTATCAACTTTAGGAATTGAAGAACAAGAATTTTTGGAAATAGAGGTAGAAGAGGAGGATTAGCATTACTCACATTTTGTGTGTAGGAAGTGGGAATAGGAGCTCCACTTCTTGCAACCACTATAATAGTTATAGGAAACTTCTTGGATTTCTTAGCAAGCTGCATCACTTTTTCTTTTTTGTTCATTTTCTCCCAAGTCATAATAGCATATGACTCACTATTCATCTTTATCACTCTTTCATCATACTCATATTCATCATCCATACCTTCAATAATAAGGAAATGAACTTGAGATCCACCAAGCTCCTCCAGCTCTTCATCAACCTCTTCTTCTAGTTCTTCAAGAGCTCATTAAAGTCCTCATCATCAAGTTCTTGAACTTCACAAGTTACATTGACTGGAACCTTGAAGAGTGGGCCTTCAATAGAAAATCTGATCTGAGAAGGAGGTAACTGGTTCATAAGCTGAAAATTCTTCCTTGGGATGTCTTGGTAAGGATCACGTTGAGCCAATTTATTTTTAATGGCAATGATATCATTTGCAAGCTTATGTACTTACCGATCGAAATTGGCTCTAGGGGAAGAGGAAGAAGAAGATGCTTTAGACTTGGGAGGTTCTCTTTTCAATTTACCAGACATGATCAGTCATCCTCAACACTGATAGATAACCATTGATAAGTCTCCAGAGTTGCAAGGTTAGCTCTCTTTAGTGCATAAATCACCTTAGGTAATTGGGCATTGAGGAAGAAGTACTTTTGTATTTGATCGATAGGATGAGTGTTCTATGGAATTTTATGAATTAGCTTGTTGAATTTAGCCAAAAATCTCTCATCGTCTCGAGTGGTTCCTTCTTGATATGAGATATTTGAGATAATAGAGCATGCACATATTTAACAGGTTTGAAATGTTGCTCAAACTGATTTTTCATGGTATTACAATTAGTGATCGACCCAACAGGAAGATGATAAAACCAATTAGAAACATTCTCCTACAATGTCTCCACAAAAGCTTGACAGAGACATCTTCATGTTCAACCCCAAGAATCCCACATACAACAATGAAGGTTGCGAATGTGTTCATCTGGATGAACCTTCCCATCACCCCGGAATTTGGGAAAAAAATTCTTGTTATCCCTAGGTAACTCATGCAATGGCTGAGGAAGATAAAGAAGCCCAACCAATTTTCCCCAAGGAAAAGGGGCTGCTATCTTTGGAAAAATTGACCGAAAGGGAATGGAAACACCAGAAAGTATCAAAGGGCAAAGATTAGGACTGAGTTTTCTTGAGGAATACTATTCTTGGAATTTATATCTTTAACATGAGCTATGCTTGTAGAACAAGTTCTTTTGTTCCTTCTTCAGAAGAAGATAAAAGTTTTATTGCTCTAGAAGTTAAAAATGGGAATCTTCTATTTTGAGAGCATTTTTACCATGAGTATATCTTAGAGTCTCCGATCAAAAATGATTTTGAAGTTTTCTTTTAGAAAGGGATACGTTTGAAATTAAATCCCAGAGAGTCGCCAAAACTATTGGGTTTTAACTTTAACAAACCATAGTCAGGGGACAACAAGTCCCTCCTCTTTAATGGTAGAAGATCCCTTATTGAAAGAAAGCAACAAAGGTTATATATAAATGTATAAATTTCAAAGTGTGGATTCCTAATACGTTGAAACGTTTTATGCCCAAAGATCATCAATACGAAATAATGGAAGAACTAAGGAGATGAGAGAGGAAGAACATAACAATACTTTTAGGAAATATAGATAGTAGAGTATAACCTTATATGTATTGATCAAAGGAGATGCATAATGGAATCATTCATGTTTATAACAGATATAATTTCACAGACACAAATTTCTTGAAATCATATTAACAAGAACACAAAGTTTCTTATCATGCAAAGATGGATGATTCACAAATTCGAACAAGGAAAGAAGGAATAACAAAGGAAGAAAGGGAAAAACTTTTGTATTGATTACTTTTGAATCTATTACATCTACAGAGTACTAGGATCCAACCCACATAATGACATGGAGAAGCCATTAAATAATCCTCAAAAATGGTTACATTCAGTTTCTTGGTTCTTTCGAAGCATTAATGGCGGAAAAAAATGATGCTCTATAATGCAGCCATTAAACCTATTTTGTAACTTCAAATATGAGTTGTCCATGTGGAAAATATCTAAACTAAAGCAGGCCTGAGGGTGCCTTTTTTATTTTGTGACTTTGTAGAGATTTTTCATTTTTTTACATTTTGGCCTACCCATCCACTTTTGATATGGGCTTGACATGTGGCTTCACTTGAGTGGCGATGGAGTCGCGGCTCACTTTTACAATTTTAACTCTTTTCAAAGAAAAGCTCAAAAACTCAAAGTTCTCCACCGACCCGCCTCTCCGCTTTGACTTTTCAATGCGGGCTCAAGAACCCAACAGAGTCGTGGATCATTTTATAACTTTTAACTCTCTTTTTGGAAATAAAACCAAAATTCCCAAATTACTCCGACGGCCTGCCTTTGTGCTTTGACTTTTCAATGGCAGAGTCGTAACTTACTTTATACTTTATACTTTTTCAAAAAAGCCGTAATCTTCAAATTACTTTGACAATATACCTTCCCTCTTTCACTTTTCAACGTAGGCATCAACACATGGCTTCACCTAGGAACCAATGAGGTTGTGATTCACTTTATAACTTTACCGCTTTCACCATAATGCCTCACAAGAAAAAAAGGGCCCGCCTTTCCGCCTTTGACCTTTCAAAGCATCAAAATGCAAAAAGGGCCTGACTTTCCACCACCACTTGTTTTAGCCAATCAGGATCCTTCGGGCCACAAGGAAAATTTGACACTTTTGCAAAAACTAACAAAAGTGACAAGTTTAAAAGATAAACCCGCCACATTGCATGAAATCAGAGATGTGCATGTATCCATGCAGATGTTGGGATAGAATTTGATGCCCACCATTCATGACTTTGGAAAAATAAAAATGAAAGGGAAAACCCCAATGTTTGCACCCGAATTTCAAATTGTTCTCCATGGAATGAGAAACTATACCAAGCTCGACGTGATCCACAACCAAAGAGAAGGATTGAAAACAACATTCAAATGAAGGAAAATATTTTCAAGCATCCAAATGGGGAAATAGAAAATACTTCAAACTGCGAAGACTAAAGAATTTTCAAGTGAAAAGGGAGAGATTAAAACCGAGCACCCATGACTTCAAAGCATGAATTTCTCTAAGGCACCAACTCAAAATTCACAAAACTTGACTTCAAAAAGAGGGGGATTTTGAGGGTGACAATAGTATCCGAGATCATCAAAATATGAATCGATCTACCGATGGCAGCATTGTAAGATGTGTAAAGCCAATAAACTATAAGAGATAAAGAAGTCAAAATACCAAAAGGAGTTATCAACCACTAGTTTTATTTCTTAGGAATCACATATAAATTAGTATGATTTAGGACCTACAAATTTACCCAAGTGCATATTTTTGTGTCTAAATTTCCCCCACTTTATGTTGTTGAGTGAATAATTGATAGCATAAAGTAGATAGAATATGCGTACCCATTAAACTAAAGACAAGTGTATCCGATAGTGTGTCGAGTGGACAAGTAGCCATATGAAGCATGAAGTTATCATAATTTTAAGTGTGAAAGCTAGAAAGGGAAGTAGACCCTAGTGGTGAAGTGTATGCATAATAGTGTACTATTGAGCTTGTGCTTGTAGATGTGAGTTTCTTCTTGTTGCTTGTAAAAGAAAATTCGATTTATGAGAGAGTGAATGATAGAAATTTGTCCTCTTTGTCTTGGATATGTTGTTGAATGGGTTTGGGAGTGATCAATTTCTAACCAAGAAAGCATCGAGCTATGAATTTGAGTGTCCTACTTCCAATGATGAGGTTTTTAGGTGATCTCATGCTAGGAGCAAGTATTTTTGGTGATCTCATGTAGAGGGTGAGTTTTTGGGTAATCCATACCAAGAGAAGAGTGTTGGGGAGAGAGGTCTATTTTTCTCTCCTTCTTTGATTCTTATTGGATGATAAGTTCCACTATAGATTAGCATGTCCCAATTTGGAACCAAATTATATTTGATTAGAACTGAATTTTAGCTAATTGAATGAATTATATAACTAAAGGAAAGTGCCCGATCTTTGTAAATCCCTATTGTAACCTTCTGGAAACTTTGATGAACTGAAAACTATATTATTTTCCCCTATGAAATAAGTTTCTAGAAGGGACACAAGCACCCACCGTTCTTGTCTAATACTAGGTGTTAGTTCCTACTCTATGTTTTTTATCCCATCTAATCTCGGACAACTTTGTAATTATGTGTTGTTTCCAATTTTGTATTGTGTTGTTCTATTCTTGAGTTCTATGCTAATGGAAGGGTGATTTTTTCACCCAATAGTTACCCCCTTCACTTAGTTTAGATGTGAGAATGTAGGAGGAGGAGGCCCAAACAAGAGGAATTAAAACTAATATGCATATCATAGTGTGGATACCTACAAGGGTAGGGGATGTTCATGGTAGAAACCAATGCACATGCAAACAAGATGGACTAGTAAACAAATAATAGTGTAAAAAAGCATGCAAAATAAAATAATGTAGCAAGTAACTATGAAGACAAGAGGTACTAGGAAAATAGGGTTACATATATGGGACATTGCTCACAATGTCACAAGACAATCAAGGCCAAAGTGGTCATAGGAAATTTTTATCATGGAATACATAGGACATAGCCCACAAACATTAGAATATAATACAAAACTTGAGAAGAAATAGATAACCATGGTTGTATAGTATCATGCAAGAAAAATTCTACACATGAAGCACCTGTTAGACTGTTATTAGAAAGATAAATACTAAGTAAAGGCATGTTTAGATCAATGAAAAATTAAGTGATAGTGAAAATAATTAGTAAATATTGTAATAATGGGACTTGTGAGTGTGGAGTATGAGAATAGAAAAAGTGGATGCCCCAAGGAGCCTTGGCATGACTGGTAAAGAGTGGTGTCAAACATCATGCATCATGTAAGAATATGTAAAATTCATGCATTCACCTCAAGATACCATGTGAACATGTATGTGTGTATAGAAAAATATAATGACATACTAAGTATCCAACTAGCATAGGAAACAAAGTACAACATGTAAATAGTATAATCTAACAAGAGTAAATGCAACCAATATGTGCAAATGTTCGATGACAAGTGATGGTGTGCCACGACATGCAATATGTGCATATGATAGGGGCTTCATTTTCCCTCAATGGATGTGCGTGATATGAGGTTCATATAGGAATGATCCCTCAACAATCAAGTATAAACCATAAAACAAGAGTGTGTCATCGGTGGAAAAGGTATTATATGTGATTGAGAATAGATGCTAAGAAATATTTATTGTGAAGCACATATCATGAAGTGTAGTAGATAAGCTATAAGTAGATGATAGAGATGTCCAATAGTTATGGGGGATAAAGTATGATGCCCAAAATTGTTTGAGTGAGGTTCATTTAATGCCTTCAATAATCATGTATGAATCTTGAGAACATGTGTGCGTTATCGGGTAACAAATGTAAAGTATGTATACCAGAGATGTGGTAATTCTCATAAAGTTATACATGAAGCATGAAGCATGAGAGATAGAGAAAGAGAGTTACTAAGTTGTGACTAGTGGGGGGGAAGTCAAGTGCCCCCGATTGTGTGCTTTAGGTGAGAATTCAAGTAAACTCATCAAGGAGATCGTCAGTGTCAGGGTCATAACCGATAGGATTTGGATTCGACACATAATATGTGATAGTGTGAGTTTGATCATAGAAAGATCATGTACGGTGTATATAACCCCATAGCATACTCTTCATTAGTAAAAGGGGGTTTCAGGAAATAATGTGCATACCAATGAGTTAATTTTTGGGAATAGCCAAGGAAGGAATCATTACAAATAGAGATGTGGCCAAAAGGCATAAGAAAGGTAATAGTAGTATGGTTAGGGTCAAGGGTACCACTAATATATTTGAGCCAAGATTATCTGAGGGTGAGGGGAAAGGAACATTTGTATGTACAAGGAATATTGATAAATGGAAGACACAAAGGCCACATGAAGTAATAATGAATACATGTCCATGATATAGGTGGGGAGAATGAGGGGGAGATTAGCAGTGTGAATCCTAATTTGGATAAGCCTTCATGTGTGAAAATAATGTTAGGGAAGGTGGCATCAAATGGAATATGAGGCCAATAAGAGTCATGTATGAATAAGGTGCATGTGGATGGATTGAGATAAGGACCGTGAGGTAGCCTGGAGAAATGAAGGAGGTGGCATGAGTTTTAGTGAATGTATAGCTACTTGGATTGGAATCATGGTTGTATTAGAGGGAGGAAATTAATTAAATTGATACTCACTTGAGCCACTAGAAATTAAAGTGTGCTTGAAATGGGATTCATCTATCTCAAGAGGAGTAAAGTCAAGGTTGCGTAAATTTTCATCGGTAATTTCTATGACATAGACCTCATCATCACAATCATTTTTGTTGACATTATCATCTTGGATGGCATTATCAAGGATATTAGGAGGAGGGGTTATGGATGTATAACTAGAAGAAGTAGTAAATGATGAGATAGTGGTAGTAATAAAGAGAGATATAGTATGGTAAATAAGATCGCAGGTGTGTGTAGGGATGGAAGTCAGAATGTGGAGGAAAAATAAGTAATGGAATCATTGGATTCATCGACATCATATATATCAATATTATTCTATGGAATTAGATTAAGTGGGGGTATAGGATTGGAAGTTATTGGGTCTATTCATAAAAAATTGAGTGGGTTGGGATCGGTGGAAATAGTATGCTCATATCCAACATCTAAGAATTTAACGCACTAATGAACCATAGAAGTAACAACATGCATAACATGAATCCATGGTCCACCGAATAAAAAATTGAGCTGAAATGATGTATCAATGATATAGAGAAAAGTGGGAAGGGTTTTGGGCCCAACCTATCAAGGTAAGGTGATGGTGTGGATGTATGTTTGAGTAGTCAAATCATATACATGAAAAAGGGTAGAGGATTTCCTGATTTTATTATTAGGAATTCACAATTGTGTGAGTAATGAGAGGGAACATAGATTTATACAAGATATTTTTTCATTCAATATGTGCTTAATATAATAATAACCAATAATAGTTGTAATAAGAAAAGGTGATGAAAGATCACCAACGAGAATAGGAGGTATATCCTCATTATTGAATGATGTGGCATGTGGTAGGATTTTTTAGGGATTGAATAACATGAATGAAGGAAATAGAGGAATTTTCACTTGCAATTTTCATGGAATTTAGGGGAGCCTCTAATGTATGACAACAATCTGGTGCATTGCATAAAATATTACAAAGATATGTTTTTCGTGGTGTATTTTTAGTTTCTCAATGATACCATGACCCTTGGAGATGTCGGTAGGAAACTTAGAGGTAATATGAGGTGGAATAGAGACAGTGGAGCCATGGGTTTCCTATTGCATTGAGTGGTGACAACATTAATAGTAGGATAAGGACTTAGAGGGTTGAAGTGAGAAGGATGATGGGTTAAAACTTACATAAAATCAACAATGATGGTAGTCGTGTTAGAAACCCCGGTGGGTGCATAGGATGGGTAAGAGGATTGGTCCATAAATTTTGAAGAAGGAGAGAGAATATGGTGAATGTTTAGAAGGTATAGTTTGATTGATTCAAGTTCACCAAATGATTTAATTAAATATCATTTCGAGTAATGATCAGTAATAATTTATATTCATGAAATAAAGTACAATAATGCACAAATGATAAACATTCAAATATGTAAAACCCTACTAAAATGAGAAAGGAAGATTACTTATCTAATCTCGTATAATATGAAAGTGATCAAGACTATTTGAGTATTGGATTTGGCTGGAAGTAATGCTAAAAGGGTTGATCAAGGTTCTATAACTCAAGATTATGTCGACATGAATGCCCACTTGAGCACAGGAGCACCCCAAGAACTAGAGACTAATCTGGTCACCTATCATGCTTAGACTCTCATGTTATGAATTTTTATGGGTCAGAATGTCATTTCTCAAGTATTCACTTTATCACTCCAACTTCACCATTGGGATTCTAATCACATATGTAACCTTTAAAATAGATGACTACCTACACATGTCCATAAACCACATAAAATATAATAAAATATATGCATAATGTGGAGTCGTACTAACCTCAATGGTCACCTAAAGAGTGAACTTATTACCAAGCACTACACTACATCTTATAATCCATGTAGTTCTTTGTGTGTGTGTGTGTGTGTGTGTGTATGTGTCTATGCCCTAGGTTTCCCTTGTGTGATTTTCACAATGATAGTGGGATATATATAGATTGTATCAAGTATGCATAATGTGGGTGATGGAATATAATTAAGTCCCCTATTATGATGTGTATATAGATCAATAAAACCCTTACCCCTTGTATGGATGTGCTAGATGTATGCCTTGTAGTGCTTTTGTGCCTTTGTGCAAGATTAGGTGGTGATAGATAATGCTTATGATGTTTGGCCCTTTATTTAGAATAAGTAACTAAGTATATATATGATTCCCTTGTTTAAATTTCATAATTGAAAACTTAACGGATGACCTAAAGTGTTAAAAGGTGATAAAGAAGTGAAAAGGACATAAAAGAGTAAGAATAAGGAAGAGAGAGATAGGCGCATAGAAGGAACATTGATTTATAGTGGAATAGTTATCAATTACTATGTGCTTGATATAATGATAACCAATAATAGTGTAATAAGAAAAGGTGATGAAGGATCACCAATGACAATGAGGGAGGGATATCCTCATTACTGAATGATGTGGCATGTGGTAGGTTTTGAGGGATTGAATAACATGGGAGAAGGAAATGTGGGAATTTTCAATTGTAATTTGAATGGAATGTAGGGAAGCCTCTAATGTATGACAATAATCTTGTGTATTGCGTAAAAGACCATAAAGAGATCTTTTTTCTGGTGTATTTTTAGTTTATGAATGATATCATAACCCTTAGCGATGTCGGTAGGAAATGTAGAAATAATATAAGGTGGAATAGAGATAGGTGAAGTTGTGGTTTGCTTATTTCGTCAAGTGGTGACAACATTAATATTAGGGTCGGGCATTAGAGGGTTGAAGTGGGGAGGATGTTGGGTATAGACTTACATAAAATCAGCAATGATGGTAGTCGTGTTAGAAATCTGGTGGGTGCATAGGATAGGTAAGAGGATTGGTCCATAAATTATGGAGAGATAATCTAATGCAAGTTTAGAAGGTATAGTTTGATCAATTCGAGTTCAATAAATGATTTAATCTAAATTTAATTAAATATAATTTCGAGTAACGATCAGTGTAAAAATTGATATTCATGAAATTAAGTATAGTACCGCACAAATAATAAACATTCAAAGATGTAAAACCCTAATCAAATGAGAGAGGAAGATGACTTAGTTGATCTCGATTGATCTAGAAGAGATCTGGAATATATGAGTATTGGATATGGCTAGAAATATTGTTGAAATGATTGGTTGGGCATTTTGGAACTCAATCTTTGTCGGAAAAGAGTCCTCAGTAGGAGGACATTAGCACCCTAGGCACTAGCAACTGATATGGGCACGTGTGTCTACTTAGATGCTCAGGTTCAATATTTTTATGGGTCTAAAGGTATTTGCTCCAATATTCACTTTGTTGATTTAACTTCATCATTAGGGTTCCAATCACACCTGTAATCTTCAAAATACATGACTACCTACACATGTCCACAAACCACATCAAATCTAATAAAATATATGCATAATGTATAGTTGAATCAACTCAGTGGTCACCCAAAGAGTGAACTTATGACCAAGTGTTGAACTACATCTCAAAATCCATGTAGTTCTTTATGTGTATGTATTTGTTCCCTAGGTTTCCCTAGTGTGATTTTCATGATGATAGTGGGATAGATATAGATTGTATCAAGTACACATAATGTGTGTGATGGAATAGAATGAATTCCCATGCTATGTTTTGTATGCATATCAATACAACCTTTATCCCTCAGTATAGATGTGTCGATGTATGCTTTGTAGTGCTCTTGTTCCTTTGTAAAATTTTAGGTGGTGATAGATAGTGCTTATGATGCTTAGCCCTTTTGTTTAGAAGAAGTAACTAAGTATATATATATATATGATTCCCTTGTTTGAATTTCATAATTGACAAGTGAAAGGCTGACCCAAAGTGTTAAAAGATGACCAAGAAGATAAAATGACCCAAAAGAGTGAGAATAAGGAAGATACAGAAAAAGGGCACCCATAAGGGAGAGGAGTTCCTAGGTGCTTTTATCCTAACCGGTGCTAGTGTTTGAGGCCATCGAATAATGAATAATTCAAGTGTTGGAAGAGATGTAAGATGTGTAAAGCCAATAAAGTGTAAGAGATAAATCAATTAAAAAAACAAAAGGAGTTATCAACCACTAGTTTTCTTTCTTATGAATCATGTATATATTAGTATGTTTTAGGATCTTGAAATGTACCAAAGTGTGTAGATTTTATGTCTATAAATCCACAAAACTAGTGAGATGTGAGGGATCAACAATGAGAGTTAAGATGGACATGAGACATATGGATGTAGAGAAAAATTGTTAATAATGGTATATTTGTGAAGTTGTGACTCAATTCCTCTTAAGATTACTTGACCAGTTCTGAAATTATTTTCACTTTATAGGTCTTTTACTAGACTTAGACTTGTAAGTGGCCTGCTGATTAGAAATATCATGTTAAGGGATATATATATTTTAACATGGGAATCTAAATAACTTCTTTGGGATTTTATAGAATCAAGAAATATTGATTTTGAAAGGATTTTTAACGAACCCCTACACTTTTCCACATGCCACCAATAAGATGTAAGGGATCATCACAAAATACAAGATGTAGGTGGAGTAAGGGCACCTTCCTATGTTTCGAGCCTCACAATACTAGTAAGAAGTGTGGTCTCATCACCAAAGACTATGAAGGATGAAAGGTGTAATAATTATCTGTATACAAACTTATTTGATTTTTATTTTCTTTATTTGAGTGTTTGTTTAGGAAGGAACATTTTCCACCAATCTCAACCCCACATGACTAGTAGGACATGAGGGTTTAACACCGAAGACTAAGATGGGAATTCAAATGTTTTAGGTAAAGAATTTTATAGATTTCTTGTTAAAGAGAGTACCTCAAAAGGGAGGATTTTCCATCAATAAGCTTCTAGATATGACCATAGGTAAAAATATCTGAAATGGGAGAAATCATAAGAAGTATGAGATGCACACTAATTAATATTCCAAATATTAATGTGTGTCTTATGATGATTATGAAGATGTGATTTGTATGATAGGAATATCTTCCAATGGAGTGGAAATTTAAGATTGTTTTTG
Organism: Taxus wallichiana var. yunnanensis; assembly: GCA_018340775.1. Classification (NCBI taxonomy): domain Eukaryota; kingdom Viridiplantae; phylum Streptophyta; class Pinopsida; order Cupressales; family Taxaceae; genus Taxus; species Taxus wallichiana. The sequence continues at coordinate 74,741,111 of CM031235.1, read as the reverse complement.
GATGAGCTAGATGAAAGGAATATACAAGTGACCTCTTCCGAATAAAGAGTACCTAGGAATAGAATTTATTCAGATGAATAGTGTTCATGGGTTCATCAAGTATTTATCCATTCGCGGTGGCCAAATTATATGCTCTAGAATAAAACTTAGCAATGATTATGTATGGCCCCAACCATTTGGGCTCATTTTTACCTTATTTTTCTCATTACTTTCTTGTATTTTTTAATTTTATTTGAGGATGAGATCACTGACCTCAAAATATCTAGGCTTGATTTTATTATGATAGTTATATCCTAGCCAATTTTGATATACCTAAATATGGTTTAAAGTATTAATCCATTTTTATCAAGAAGTTCTAATTCATTAAAGTGTGATCATCTATATTCATCTTAATTGATTACATATTTGAGGGATATTATCAAGGAAGGGAGATCGACCTCTATGGGTAGAATAACCTCACAACCATAAATGAAAGATAATGGAGTGGATCCTATAGGCATGTGATAGGTTGTGTGTTAAACCAAAAGAGAGGGGTAGATTTGGGTATACCAATTTCGTATCTGTGTATTGAAAATAATTTCCATGATATTCTTTATTGTTTGATTTTTCGCTTCTTCTTGAATGTTACCTTGAGGGTAATATGGAGTGGAAAACTTAAGGTGGATATGGAAGCATTTAGTGAGGTCTTTGACAATTTTGTTTTTAAAGGATTTTTAATTTTCAAGAATAATGGAGAATGGGATGCTAAAGCTAAAAATGAGATTATTAAAGATGAATTTGGATATTTGACTCTCGGTGATGTAAGTTAGAGGCATATCCTCTACCCATTCAATGAAATAATCCATAGCAGTGATGATTGATTTAACAAATATAGAAATTTATAAAACCCTAATTGAGAGTGGTAACACAATGCTAAGAAATAAGGTACAACTCTAGCCTAAGCAATAAGAAAATGGAAATTGAATACCTAAGTGTAATAGATATAATAAGAGGCTTAGCTAATTTCACAATAATATCGAAGATGTGCCAAGTTGGAAACTTGATGGAATAGGAGGAAAAACTATCGCAACCGAGCCTGAGAGAAATGTAGAATTGTCATAAATGTCAAGACTAAGGTGTTTTGGATGGGTTAGGGATGCCTAGGAATCGGAGATCTTATGTAGGCTCCTATGACTACACAAAACCTCATAATATGATTTTTATGTCATACAAGTGTCCATGTCCTTTGTTGTTAATCACCTATATGTTGCTTTGGATTCCCTTGAATTCACATTTAACCTATAAAAAAGAGCTCATGCAAAACCAAAATACACATCAAATCCTAAAGTAAAAAGATTCAGATGGGGAGTCATACCGACCTCTATGGTCACTGACAAATTGAACTTACAACCAAGATTTTCACTACATCTCGGACTCCATGTAGTTCTTTGTGTGTGTGTAGAATCATGCCCTAGGTGGCTCTGTTGCAAGATGCACCGAATAACGAGCACTATCTATATGTATCAATGTAAGTAGATTTTGGATTTCAAAATGAATTTCCCATCCTATGAAGTATAGGAAGAAGAATTAAGTCCCTTTTCCCTTGATTTATAGATATATGGATGATTTGATGCTCTTGAAATGTCTTTAGATGCAACCTTAGGTGATAGTAATAGATCCTTAAAGCTTGGTCCTTTATTATGGTCACATAAATTTTTATTTATATGATTCCCTTATTCGAATTTATCAATTAACAACTAAAAGGTCGACCCATAAGAAAATAATATGCCCAAAAATAAAAGAGGCACAAACGAGCGAATAAGATACAAAGAGGTCGTGTATGCTTAAAAGAATAGGGTACTGGGCATTGGTGTCTAGAGTGATAAAAGATAAAATAGTAAAGAATTGACTAGGCTATAGGTGTAAGAGGCCAAGAAGAAGACATGAACAAAGACAAAAAGGCCAAAAATACTTGTTAATTTCTATTTTTCCGATTTAGGAACTATATGAATAGTGGTATGTGATCGGGACCTAGAAATGTACCCAAAGTGCATGATATAATGTCTACATTTTCCACCAATTTATGTTGTTGAGTGAATACTTAATAACATAAAGTAGATAAGAGATGCATACCTAATAACCATGTATATTGATGGTGAAATCATGCCAGTGAGACAAGAAAAAGTGTGGAGTGATAAAATGAAGCGTGGAAGGTAGAGAAGAGGAAGTGACCCTAGGGGTGAAAGTATATGTGTTATGTCATGTTGTACTTATTGTCGTTGTCACTTGATGCTTGATGATGTGACTATTGATTCCCATAAGGATGGACCTATAAAAGAAAAGAGAAAAAGAGTAGTCAAAGTTGTGTATATGAAAGCAAAGATTCAAGTATGTAAATGATGCGAAAAGTAACATGTGCACTTGGTCTGTGATGAGTGAAAAAATAGAAAGGACCCTAAAAATGCTGTAGAAGAATGAGTTTTTGGATGATCTCAAGTCAAGAACGATTTTGTTGGGCGATCTCATGCCAAGTGCAAAAAAGTTATATTTTTATTCTCTAACCCTAATTACTTTCTAAAATTATACACCATTACATATGGTGTGATCCTTCTTTATTCTGGTTGATCAAGTTTTATCTAGTTTGATCCAATGAAAATAAAAAAGGGAGATAAGATGCATGTTGATTACTAGAGAACTGTGCACATTATGTGAAAACCGTTGTGTAAATTGTTGACAACTATGTTGATTTAAGAAAAAAAGATGTAATTGCTCCCTATTCATAGGAGACCATGAAGGGTTAGGTGCACCCATGATCTCATGTCTATATATGGGTGCTCGACATCCATGTTTTGATGAGGAACCAAGTCGATTCTGATCCATTTCGTGATTGAAGAATGTGTTGTTCTGTGATGTGCAGTCTGAATCGTGGTTGTGTATTGCTGAATTGGGTGACCGATTAACCCAATGTATTCCCCCCTCATTTGGGGTACACGTGACATCACTAGGAGGATGTGACCCAAAGGAGAGGACTGGAAACTATGATCAAACTTATACCTTGTAGGGGGAGGGAATTTGATTGGTAGAAACCATGTTACATGCAAAAAAGTGGCTGGAAAAATATGTTAGTATTGTTGGCTCCCAAAATAACACCCCTAGGAGATGAGCAACTAACCTAAGTGGGTTGGCTTTGAGAGAATTATGAACAATGAAAATTTATTTTTCATTGATAGTCAAATATTTTTTCAACACTCAACTCACTAACTCAAATCAAGGAGGTGATCAGGAGGAACCTTCACAAAGGGGATGGATTTACTCTACTACTTTTTCCTTTGTTTGGACCAAGGTGAGAGGACCTAGTGGGGATATGAATAAAGGAAAATATTTCATAGCTTTGTTTCCTTTATAATTGGTGCAACTTAATTTGAAGCAAGTGTAGCCACAGATACAATACTCACTCAAAAGAGTTGTCACTTGATTATTGTAAGCACTTGACAATTAAATACAAATATGACAGAAAGATGATGAATAACTTCAGATATTACATTTCCATAAAATTATCGACCAAGGCTGCTTTGAATGATATTGGATTATAGAATTGGTGGCATTATTATAAAATCTAACTGATAATGGACAAATTTTGAACTCAGCTTTGTAGAATAAGCATATGTATGGTATGCAGGTATGATATGCTTAGTAGGTATGAAGATCACTAATTATTTTTAATTGAGATTTGAAGGGGGGAGGGTAATTTATTTTATGACCTTGGTATGTTAATGTTCCCATGGAAATAATCCATCCTTAACAGTGATGCTTGAAAAGAACAATCAATTTAACATAGTATGTGAAATAACATTTGCATTCATTGATACTCAATTTACACAAATTTTGTAGAAATTATACACAATCCTAACTACAAATCATGGAGTTAGAGCTAAGATAAAGCACTTGTTATATTTGTCTCATACACCCAAAAGACCCTTAAGGGATAAAAATAGCTCTTCAAAAGTGATGTTGTCTTTAGGATTTTACAACCATATTAAACTATTGCAAAATATACACTATTATGCAATAGTCTCACAATGACCAAAAGAATACAAAAACTAAGAAATAACCTTGCATACTTAACAAAGTAAATCCAATGCAAGATAGTAATAGGAAAAATATTTCCTCATTCATTCCTTTAAAACAAGAGAAACAAGAAAGTATAGCTTTGTCAAAACACAAAGAATATATTCATGTAAGTTTTGGCCAAGGGACATAAACTAAAAGGAATGATAACTAGATCATACCAAGCTAAGAAATCATATGCTAATAAAACACCATGATCAATAAGATGAAAGCAATTCACCATAATAAATTTACATAGGCCTTTGCAAACAAATGAGTAAAGCAATATCATATATTATTATGGAACTCAATAAAATACAATGAGAATGGGTCTTATTTATATAGGCAAGGAATAACAATCTAAGAACTAGTCAAGGTCGTAGATAAACCCATAAATCAAGGAAAGAACTTTCATTAAAGAACTAGTCAAGACCATAGATCAAGGAAATAACTATACCTAATAACTTGATAATATCCCCTAATATCTAAATAAATAAAAAGATATATCCACACACATAAGTGGGTGAGGATAAATACAATAAAGGTAAATAAAGTATCTAGGTGAACATGAGCTAAGGTAAATACCTACTCTAACATAAACAAATTCCTTTAAAACATATTAATGGTTGTCATGAAATGCAACCACCTTATCTCTTCCTTAAAAATGGATACAAACAATTTTTTTACAAGAAAATAGAAAATGGAACTTAAAACTTAATCAAAAAAATTCTAAAACTAGCCCCATTCCACCTCCCACTCAAAAAGAAATATTTTTCAATATGTTTAAAAGGGTTCTTCATGAAATTTTGGGATAAGTTGGGAGTAGAAGAATGAATCCTCCAAAGTTATTAAGTAGCCACGGAGAGATGGATCAAGCCACGAAGGAAAGAGGAAAGCCATGGGTAAAAGTAAAAACCAACTAAAAACTAGACAAAGCAACAAGATATGGAAAAGCTACAAGATACTAGAAGAAAGCTGCAAAAGACTTGGAAGCGGGATGTGGGAAAAATCCACATCATACTCTATAAATCCATGGAAACCAACATGATGCCACGAGAATAAAGCCAAATTGAATCAATACGTGACACAAACCAACAAAGGCACAAATCAAAAGAAGTGAATTTTGGATGATATGTGTTTTGTATATTTATTGTAATTAACCTTTTTGTATAAGTGTGCATCACAAGAAATGTATGTGTGAGTGCCATTTTGAGAGAATTGATAGCATATGAGATGTATGAGAGAGAGAATGAAATGAATATGAATGTAAAAGAGACTAATGTACTGATTATTGAAATATGAATAAAGATTGATGTTTGGAGTAAATTTTGTTATGTGTATTTACATTCTTTCTGTTCACAAGTTAGAGTAGAGTAATTTTCTCGTGTACATCCCTAACATAGGTTGAACTTCCTAAGTCTCATATTGTTTTTGGGACATAGGGTAAACACAATATACGAGAAGATGAGAGAGAGAGAGAGAAAGAAAGAAAAATATGATTTTCCTCTACAACCACCAAAAAGATGCATTAAAAACCTGCAAAGGAGCATGGGAATCCTACTAAATTCATTCATTCCTTTTTCTAGTGTTTTTAGAGAATAAAAATACACCATAATTCATTAAGAAGAGTGGTTTTCCAACACTGGGAATGTAACTTGAATGTAAAATATGTTTTATACTTTTTCTCCCAATAACTATCATCAATTTTTGAATCGATGACGCCAAAGTCAAGGGCTAGAAGACACATTTCTAACGATATAAATTTTTCAATATTTGGAGCTCTAGATTAAAAGGTATGTCCCTCTAAATATTTACATGTCGAAAGCACAAAAACATGACTTGTGGCAAGATTTGATTAGCTAAGGGATTGCCTCCTACCAACATGTTCTTTGCTTTTCCTTTTCGATGTGTCGGTCTTTCACCGAGTCACGTGGTTGGGATTTCCTCATGTGTCTACTTGCTTTGTCTTTTGACTACTCCTTCCTTCTTCTAGAGTTAACACCTCTTACTAAATTTCACTCATTTTGGGCTTGAGATCCATCGGATTCTATCGGCCTGAATTTTTATGGATTGACACCACGTGTCCACTTTAAAACCTTTGGTTTACACTATTATCACTACGATGTGTGAGCCAATGATAAATATCAAATCACCTCCACAATTTTTGACCATTAATTATCCATCATGAAGCATAAACCAATAAAAATATCCACATTTACTTCCATTTTACCTTTTAGCTAAGAATATTTTTAGACTGTGAAACAACAACCAATAAGAATGCTCCACATTCCCTCCCTATGTCATACTTTCTTACTTTGTGCTTGTCTTTCAAAGTGGTTATTGCCTTCACATTGTAACTTCTATTTCAAGAAGACTTAAAATTGTTGATCGTGCATATAATGTTTCCACATGTAGTGCCTTAAACACTCTTGAATTTTTGGATCTGAAGCCTTATAAAAATTGGTTTATTTCGTGAACTTGAGGTCCGTGAAATGCATTTTCTTTGAATTTTACCGTAATGGTGACGAGTGTAAACCTTTGTTCGTTGATCTTTCATCATCTATTGGTTCCTTCACCGCTACGTGTTCTTGACCTTTGTTGAACCAATCCTAGACTCAAAATGTTTGTTAAATTTAACTCATTTAGTGGACCTTAAATGTTTGATAGATTTTAAATGTTTTGTGGTGCTTTAAAAATTGGTGGGGGCTTTAGATGTTTGGAGGGTTCACAAAGTGTAGCTTAGCCTACAAATTTTAACCTTTTCTCTATGGAAGAGATTGTTTTAGTGGTAATTATTCACAATTTTGTGAAAATTCCATTTTAGGAATATTTGAAATGGAAACTTTTTTGAAACAAGCCAATGTCCTGTTTGCCTAAAATTTCAAGTATAATTTTTTTTGGGGTCGATTTTCCTACCATTGAATTTTACTCCTATATAAACCTAGGTAATTCATTAGGTAGTATACTCATATCAAGTACCATGAACTTGTAGGGCAGGTTGGTTATGCATGAAAAGAAGTTGTTATATACAATAGGAAGTTGTTGATGCAGAACCTCGGAGGTTGTTGATAAACAACAATAATGTGTTGTTGACACATGATGGGAAGTTGTAGATGCATGATAGGATATTTGTAGTCCCGCGATAGTATGTTTATTATCGCACGATGACAAATTTATTGTCCCATGATAGAAAATTTTTTGTCGTGCCACTACGCAATCTTTCTATTGCACCATGCACGTCACATGACTTGAAAATGAAATCTTCTATCAAGCGAAAATTTTTCACACAAACCCCTAAAAATTTACATGTTTCACGAAAGTGGTAATGGGGATATTCATCGTGGATTTTCCACCTTCGAATTCCAAGATGTCTCTTAAAATTAACCCCTGCTCTATAGCCTTAACTTGCTTCCCACGGGTTTAATAAAACCTTCCTAAGTCTCAAAAATTGCTCCTTTGTTTCTCGGGTTAGGATGACCCACAAAACACTAAGTTCCTCCATCACCCGCAAGTCCAAAGATTTTATACCTTGATCAACCCATCCATTAACCAGTTCCACTGAATCCTTTCATTTTACTAAAATAAGGCACAAAAATCATTACAAATTGACAATTTTCCTTTACTCGGCCGATCTTCAAGCATGGGGAACAATATGAAGCACACATGAGATAAGTTACATTTACCGAAAGTCTAGGAAAAATAATAGATCAATTCGAGGAACTTGATTGATCACCAACAATGGATCCTACTTGGGGATGGGAACCCCCTGTGGGTGCCACAATAACAAAGACCAGATGCCTAGTACATCGTGGCAAGGAGTTGGGGAGACAAAACAAAGGGATTTCTCGAATAGATACATAACAAGCTAGGGGAAAACTAACAACTACGTAAACCTAGTCACTATAGACCGGAGAAAAAAAGGAAACAAAAAAAAAACAAAACATAAAAACTAAAGAAGAGTTATACATTATAAAAATCATACTTGATCATTTGGATAAGACCATGCAAGGAAATCCTACTAATTATTGAGCAACTAGGCATAATATGGTTTTTTTTTTTTCTCATTCTACACCCTAGCCAAATTTTTCTAGGATTTTTAGAAATATCCAAGTTGCAATCTTTAATATTCCTGGGCACATAGATATGATTGCTCACAATTCTATCATTATCATCAAAATTCAATTCAAGACTAACTAGTCTTTTAGGGATAGCATTTGTTCTTAACTATATTACATCTTCCCCAAAGGTGGTTTCTTTTTAATCAGGTAATAAAATCATAGGCTCAAGATGAATGAATTGATATGTGAATTTAACATTATAGTTTAAGAATCCTTGAACTTGAGCATCATCTTTAAAAATATGATTTGGAGAAGTTATAACCACTCCATCTCCATTTTCAACATTGGAACATGCTCCATAAAAATTCAGGGTCCAGGGGGCATTGATATCATCAAAATGAGTATTAGGAAGTTTAAATGATTGAGCCATATTCATATAAAAATTAGTTACATAAGGAAGAGGGAAAACTTGATTGATGCAGTCTAAAATTCTTTTGTATTTTTGGCATATAGAATATTAGTGGAAGTAGCTCCTTGTGGTGAATCATTTGAGCATGCTACCATACATGTATCATTAAAATTAGGTTCCTTATTAATATCACCATTTTCAACAAGCTGCTCACAAAGGGGGTGTGGTAACAAACATTTATCACACCACTCAATGATTTTTTCTTATACTATTGACACTCTTGTTGTCAATAGATATGGGGTTGTCTTATTTCCATATTATAAACTAAAAGAATTTTTAATTTTTCCCAGAGTTAATTGATTTTACAAGCAGCAAGTTATACCATTCCCTAACATCTTCTAATGTATGTATGAATAAATTAACATGAACATATTCATGCTTTATTTCATAGTCATCCATAACATCTTGAAAAAAATATGAGATGTTGATCTCCACTTATGGAATTATTCCCTTGAAATCTAGGCAACATCATTTTAATTTCATGTGGTACTTCATTAGGATAGCCCACCATCCCAATGAACCTTATTATTCTATAATTTGTAACTACAAAAGGATCCCTTGGTGGATATTGTGCCATATTATTTAGTGGAGGTGTTTCAAAAGAAGGATTGAAATAGTGGGGAACTAGGGGTCTTAGAGGTAGATGAGTATGATCTTCAAAATATAAATCCTTCAAGGACTTAGTTTCACAAAATACTTGATTCTCATGAGTCAACAAAGAAGGGAGATGAATAATACCTTTGTTACTTATAGATGTTGAACCTTCTTGAAATAATGAATGAAAATTATCTTGAGGACTACCTGAATCAAAGATGTCGGTGTACTAGAGTAGTCTTCCACCAAAGGTTGATCAATCTCAACAGTTTGAACAATATTTTCTTCTAAATTTTGACCACCCATTAGTTTCTAGATTTTCTTCTTTCTTGAATGTGTACTTTCTAGTTATGTAAGTAATCTTTTGGTAAGATCAAGCTTGAAAAATGGACCTTCTTCCTTCTAGCTTTGCAAATGGTAGAGTTAATCAACAAGTTGTAACACATGCATAGTTATTCAAATTTGATGATGAATCCTTCCTATGAAAAATTAGAAGCAATGAATCAACAAGTTAAGGAGGTATGTAAAGTGTCTTCACTTTGATTAAAGCATAAACCAAGTATTTCCAAGCTTGATGAAGGATAGTATGACAATGATGAACTTTTCTCATTCTAGAAGTGTCTAAATGTGGTCTCTCGGGACATGATTGAAGGTTCAACATATGCAAATTAGGTCTAATAAAATATGTTAAGAGTCATAGAAGGGGAACTCCCAACAACGAAGATGATGAACTCCTCTAAAATAACTATAGATGGATGAGGAACCTATAGTACATCACAAGTGTACTCTACAAAAAGATGACTAAGGTGAGGTAGATACTCGTCCCAATGAGGGGCCTCAACAAATAGCAGAGAGAAATGTCAGATAGGTATGAGTCATCTAATGAAGGTAAAGGAGTGAAAGGGGCCCCAAACACTGAAGGTGGAAAAGAGGTGAGTGTGATGACTGTATGAGGCTATATAAGAGACTGCTCAATATCTAATGAGATGTGGGATGTGTTAACACTCTCTGGAATAGTGAGATAAGGAGGAAAATATTCCTCTGTAGTACTCTCGACATCAAAACTAGGTGCACAATCCTTGTCATCGAAAGTAGAACCAAGCGAGTCATGTCGCCGTGGAACTGTCATCACATGAAGAGATATGTGTGTGTGGCCTTTTATAAGAAAAATTATCAGTGAACTCAATTTTCTCCATGGATACAAGATCATCATCAATCCATAACTAGATGAAGGAGGATCAAGGTCTCCATGAAAATCTCGAATGAAATTCCAAGCTTTGTCGCAGACTCTATGAACTTTATTCGACATTGAAATTCCTCTGGTAAAGTAAGACAAAGAAGCCCGTATATCATGTCATTCTCATTCAACCAATTTTGGTGATGAATGCAGTCAAAAGGTTTAGGTTCTATTTTAAGAAGATTTGGTAACAAGTTATACATAATGCAATGATCGATTATTCTATTCTTCCATTGTAGGTAGTTTCCTAGTCCTAGTTGAACAACATAGCAATGAAATTCAATGTCCATGACGAGAGGAGCCTCTAAAGAATACTAGTTTAACCCCCATTTTTTGGAACTTTATATTTTAGTGCATTGATTACAATTAGATTCGATTGTGCGGTTGAGAACTAGTCTCACACTCACCTTGCAATCATCGTAATAACACGTAAGAGTGGAGACCACAATCAAAGTTCATTGGGTGCAACAGTTCGACACCATAAGCAAGAAAAAGAATAAGGGAAAAAAAGAAGGGGAAGAGAAGGCCTTGTGATAAATGGCATCTCACATCGCATGAAAAAATCCCTTTTTCATAAGATTGTGGTGGATGCGATCACAAGTCTACAAGCAATAAAAGGGATAGTACAATCAAGATGATTTGAAATGAGCCGATACAAGCAATACAATGACACCCCCAAAATGTGGCACTTTATAAAATAGTGCATTTACAAAACTGATAATCCCATCATCTAGTGTGTGAAAAAACATGCAACTTTGACTAAAGAAGTGCTCAAAACCGAGAAATGAGTCAAAATTTATAGCAAAAAAAGGATTCCCACAACTGATGGAAAATGCCAATAAGTCCTGCAGATGGATTAAAAAAGTGCCCTAAATGCATGCAAAGGGTGTCGTATGTATGCTCATTGGAAATGGCATCAAATTTTAGATAGGGTTTATTTTTATTGCGAGTGGGGATTATCCTCCTTCCAACCCTAGACCTCACCCTCCATCTTCGACACTCAAAGGAAGGACATTCAAACAAGAAAAATAAAGGCCCTAAAATATTACAATGCTAGGGTAATATTGTTTTTCCTTAAAACATAAAAAATAGGTTGCTTTAATTGCCAAACAAGTTATAAAATTACGATTATGACCTAAGGGGTGTCAATGTGAGCTGGTGAGTGGAGGGGGTGACACCCCGTGTCAAGGCACGAGTAGTCTACCTAGATGAACAAGTGGGAGTTGTATAACCGAAGTGTAGGTTACGAGTTAAGCACCAACAGAGTATAACAGTCAAGTAGACCACACGAGTCAAATTGAGCTGGTGAAACAACCAAAATGAGACTACGGATGTTGCTTGAGGATATCCCAACATAGGTGTGTTGTAATAGTTACAAAAAGGATAGGATGTAACACAGAATGATAGTGCACCATGCAAGTATCCACAAGTGATCGAGAGAGGATGGCTTCGACCATGACACCACAACTAGGTCCCCGAGTATGTGCGGGGTAGACCAAGAACAAGATATGTGTAGAGCAACTTCACGGCCAAGGTGCCTCAACGAACTAATGAACAAGAAGAGGTTATTCAAAGGCCATATCCAGTTACTAGATGGAATCAACACATTCATGAATAATGCAAGCTTAGAGAAGGAAATAGAAACCCCAAACTTGAGTTGAAGAAGTTTAATTCCGATCCAACAAATGAGCCGGTAAGCCAAATTTGCTGGTGAGGAGAAATGCACATTGGCGAACGAAGAGAACATGGTGAGGAAAAGAGAGTCTTATAGAAGTGATACAAGGAAAATACGATGACCCCAAGTTGATCACGACAGTGGCAAGGCAAATGCAAATGAGCCTGTTCCACCAATGCATGAGCAGGTAATTCTGAATCACAAGGAGTGGAGGTTGAAACATGAGTTGATCAAACCAAAGCACGAGCCAACGTTGTAGAAAACATCCATGTAAAGGTAACCTTGAGACAAAAATGAACCACAAGTCCACGCCAAATAAAAACCAAGCTCATGAGTATAGAAGCAAACATGAAGTCAAAAACGATAAAGTAAATCGACCAAAATACCCTCAAACTTACAACTGCTGAAACCTCAACGCGAGGTGAGCAATACAATTCCAAAGTAATAATTGAAAAAACTTACACGAGGAAATAAGAAGAAACCAGAAGTAATAAGCAACTAATAAATGAAGAGTGCATGTTTTACCAAAACCTAGCTCTGATACCATGAAAGAGGGATATGTGAGAACCAATATCGAAATAATGCACCATGATGAAGTTGCACTCCGATGGTAACATCATAGCTCCAACGCAATAAGCAAGATTTGAATAATGGAAAGAATATGAAAATAAGAAAATAGGTATGCTCATGCTCATAGATCGAAAAAGGAAGTACAAATAGGGGTATTGTGTAACCCCCATGCCTAAACAAGCAAACTAACTCATATGATGCCACTAACGCATATGACGTGGTATCGCGATATGATGTAACTAAAGGATTTACAATTCCAAATAAGGAATGTAACTCCAATGACGCACCGACACAAATGACAATGATAAATTATATGACAAAATCTAACACTTGTCATTTGACCCCTAAGACCTATGACTTTCGCAAGGCGAGATGACTCGCCATATGATGTGGACAATGACTAGGTAGGTTATACACACCAACAAAAACAACATTTTTGGCGGGGTTGATTTGGTGAAGACAAAAGTGGTTGTAGTTTGAGTAGGTGATTATTTCAAGGCTTATAACTTTTTTAGAAGTTTTCTACAAAATATGGAATTTACATAGAGTTGTTACATGACATGGTTTTTTTAATTTGAATTTATTTGGTGGAATAAGGATGTTTCCATAGTCCTGAAGGGTGTAGGAAACAACAATTTTGAGATGAACAAAGAGTATTGGGCCCATTAAACAAAATAATTTGATTGGTTAAGATAAATTGTGACCATGTATGATGTTTAAATATTAATTTAAACATTTATTTTTTATTTATTTATGGGTCATGAATAAGCATGGTTTTGGAATGAGGATATTTTTGTCATCCCAATGCAAGGGTTTTTGGGATTTTTGGTGCATGGATGAAGTGTTTTTTCTAGGACAACCTATATGGGTAAATTGTGAATGTTATAGTGATTCTTATGGGATGATTTTAGGATGGTGTGGTCGTGAAAATGGAGGTAAACTGACCTCTTTTGAATTTGAATCAAGGAGAGGCTATAAAGATGATGTTTTTGGTACAATGGTGCTAATATTTTGGAACCCTTTTTATCTTATTTTGAAGAACCATTTTCTGCAAAGAAAAACCCTTTGGTCCTAGCCCAAAACCCTAGAATTTCATTCTAGGATTGTATCTAGTTGAGTATTCATGAGGAGGATTTGAGCAAAGAAAAGATGGTGATGTTTCTTTGAGAGTGAGTTGAAGAAGGAGAGCATATTTTTATCCTATTGTTTAGATGCTACATTCATATCATATTGATGTTATTTGCAGGTTTCATAAGTATATTCATATCTTATATTGAGTTGTAATCATTTGGAAAGAATTATATCTTCTTGGGTACTCATGAGACAAGATTGTTTATCTTGATACATCTTCATTGCATCTTGATTACTAGTGTTGAAGACATCAATTCCTTGTAATATGATTTGAGTATCAATAAAGTGTGATAATCTGATTTGAACATCAATAAAATTGGTTTATGTTTTTATATTGTGATCCTTATATTGAGTATATTTCATTATGAAGAATATATTTTTGATGTGTACTTCATGAGATTGTGTGTTTAGGGTTTTGAAGTATAAGTGAGAAAGTTTTATTAGGGACTAATTCACTCCCCTCTCGAGTCCTTGTCGCTGCAAAAATGGCACTTTGCTCGTGTTTTGGCTCCAAAAATAGAACCCTTAGGAGATGAGTGACTAACCTGAGTGGATTGGCTTTGAGAGAATGATGAACAATTAAAATTTCTTTTCATTGATATCCAAGGATTTTTTATACACGAGAACTAATTGAATCAAATCAAGGAGGTGATCAACAAGAACCTTCATAAAGGGGATGAATTTTCCCAGGTACTTCTAGATCTGTCTGACTAAGGTGAGAGGATGTAGTGGGGGATCTAAATAAAGGAAAATATTTCATGACTTGGTTTCCTTTATGGTTGGTGCAACTTAATTTGAAGAAAGTGTAACCACACATACAATATTCACTGAAAAGAGTTTTCACTTGATTTATTATAAGCACACCTTTAAATACATATCTAATAGATAGATAATGAACAAATTTAGATATTGCATTTGAATAACATTATTTACCAAGGCTACTTTGAATGATATTAGATCATAGACTTGGTGGGATTCTTAGCAAAGCTTATTGATAATGGAAAAAATTGAACTCAACTTTGCGTAGAATAAACATATGTATGGTATGTAGGTATGATATGCTTAGTAGGTATGCAGATAACTTGTTTTTTTAATTAATATTTGAAGGGGAAGGTAATTTCTTTTTGACCTTCGTATGCTAATTTTCCCATGAAAAGAATCCATCCTTAATAGTGATGCTTGAAAAGAACAATCAAGTTAACATAGTCTGTGAAATGACATTTACATTCATTGATACTCAATTTACACAAATGTTGTAGAAATTATTCACAATCCTAACTACAAATATTGGAGTTAGAGCTAAGATAAAGAACTTGTTATATTTGTCCCATACACCCAAAAGACCCTTAAGGGATAACAATGGCTCTTCAAAAGTGATGTTGTCTTTAGGATTTTACAACCAGACTAAACTATTGCAAAATATACACTATTATGCAATAGTCTCACAGTGACCAAAAGAATACAACAACTAAAAAGACCTTTGCATACTTAGAAAAGTAAATCCAATGGAAGATAGTAAGATGGCCAATATTGCGGCATTCTTCCTTTAAACAAGAGAAATGTGAAAGTATATATTTTTCAAAATAGAGAGAATCTATTCATGTAAGTTTTGGCTAGGGGACATAAACAAATGCCTTCAAAACTTGTTAATGGTTGTACAACACAACCACCTTAGCTCTTCCTTATAGACTAGATACAAACAAATATTTTACAAGAAACTATAAACTGAAACTTAAAACTTGATAAAAACTATTCTACAACTACCCCCAATCCATCTGCCGCTCAAAATGAAAGACTTTTTCAATATATAGAAGATGAGAGAGAGAGATATTAAAATGTAAAATTTTTGATTTTCCCTGTACAACCACCAACAAACTACATTAAAAACCTACGAAGATGCATGGGCACCCTTCCAAATTCATTCATTCCTTCTGTATAGCATGTTTAGAGAAGAAACAAACATCATACTTCATGAAGACGGGTGGTTGACCAAAACTAGGAATGAAACTTAAATGCAAAAGACGTTTTCTTATTTTTCTCCCACCAACTATCATCAATTTCTGAATCTAATGACACCAAAGTGAAGGGCTTGAAGAGACCTTTCCAATGATATAAATTTTTCAAGATTTGGAGCTCTAGATTGAAAGATATAGCTCTTTGAGGATTTGCATGTTTGGAAGGATAGAAATGTGACACGTGGTAGCCTTTGATTAGCTTGGGGATTGCCTCCTGCAAACATGTTCTTTTCCTTTCATTTTTCCATGTGTCGGATTTCATTGGGTCACGGGGTTGGGATTTGATTACGCATCTACTTGCTTTATCCTGTGACTAATCCTTCCTTCTTCCATACTTGATGCCTCTTACTAAATTTCACTGGAATCTAGGGCTTGAGATCCATCGGATTATACTAGGCATGAAATGTGATAGAATGATTCCATGTGTATAATTTAATACCTTTGATATCTTTTATTCTCATTATGATTGTAATCCAATGAGAAATCTCCACACACCTTTGAAGTGTTAGGGCCTTTTTATCCATCATGAAGCATAGACCAATAGAAAATATCCACGCTTACTTCACATTTTACCTTTTAGCTAAGGATATTTTTAATCTCATTTTTCATTCCTTTCAATTTAATGATGTAGTATCAAAGAAAACTAAATAACCTCGGAAAATGGAGAATTTAAGTTACTTCTAATGCGATGTGATAGATATGGGTGCAAGATGGTTGATAGATCCAACTGTACAAGATAAACCTATAAATCAAAGACAATAAGAAGGAGATTGATTAGATAGTAAATGTGAGGATCTCCCGAGAAAAATTTAGCTCCAATAAGCGTTAACTTACTTGGTGGATGTCAACCCTCGTGTTTGATAAGATAAGGTAAAAGAAATAATAATAAACTAGATAACATGTAGAATCTAAGGCACATAGAAACTATAAATGTAGAAATGTAAGGAACATAAAAATATGATCTAGATGAATCTAAAACGAGACTACTTGGCAGGTTCGATGGTGACCAGGGATGCTCGAGAGGTAGGTTGACGATGACCTGAGGTAGAAATGTGGAACAACAATTGTAAATGCAGATCTAGATGCTCAGAGTGCAAACCAGACATAACAAAGGCATGTAGACACTGGAAACAACCTATAGAGGGGTCTGAGGCAAAGAAATGAAAGGGATGCAAGGTAACAAGGATTAAGGTGGATTGGACTGAAAACGAGATAGGTTTAGAGAAGAAGGG
This sequence comes from Taxus wallichiana var. yunnanensis, assembly GCA_018340775.1. Lineage (NCBI taxonomy): Eukaryota > Viridiplantae > Streptophyta > Pinopsida > Cupressales > Taxaceae > Taxus > Taxus wallichiana. The sequence goes on along the minus strand of CM031235.1, from coordinate 74,724,044 downwards.
TGGTAGATTTAGCATCTGGAATAAATTCAAGAGTTGGAGTAGACAATGAGAAGAATTTGAAATATAAAGGATGATGACATAGGATTGAATCAATGATGATCTAAGTAGATTGATGATGACACAGGAAGTGTTGAATAAGGATGAGGGAAACAAGTTGGATTAGAGAACCCGCAAGAAAAATAACTAATAGAATAGAATAATAATGGAGTCTTGACTATTTCGGACTGCAAAAGGTTATATGCAAACAATACAAAGATAATATGATAAATAATTGAGTAAAATGATGATGATCTCATGAGAAGATGACCATGAGTGATGCAAAGGAAACTAGGAGGAGATCCAAGAAGTTTTTATCATTGTAGGAATGCCCGGGCATAAGAAGAAGCCCGTAGGTTACAAGAAATTCTAGGTATGTGTATGCATCTCGAAGAAGAATGGAAATAAATTACTTGGTTTTATAGGTTCGATGGTGACTAGGCCGAGTCACCGCCGACTATGGGGAAAGTTTCCCCAATGGGCTGTTTTTTTTTTTTATCAGAATTTTGGGATTCTTAAAGAGTGGAAGGATGCTTTAAAGAATTTAGGTAGGAAAGAGATGAGATATGGGTAGTTAGGGCATAAAAATAGATAAAATCTAGAAAAGAAAGCAAGGGGATGTGTGTGTAGGATAAAAGCAATAGAAATAGAAGGTTGTTAGGGAAAGGTAAGATATTAATGGATTGATTAATTAATTAATGGGACTTGGATGGGAATTTTAAAATAAATAGAAGGGGATGGGTTAATTTAAAATTAATTATACACATGCAGGTGAACAAGGGGTATAGATACCAATTTTAGGTGTCTACATTTTCCCCCTTTTGTTGAGTGGTTTGTGCTGGAAAACCATGAGACAAAAACAAGGAGAGAGTAATATGAGGGATAAATAAGGATTGATGATGAGCTCCCCCTCAAACGGGGGATTGATGACACCAAGGGAAATCAATGATGCATTTGAAAAAGGTAGATGATAAAGGGCTGGTGGGTGAAGAAAAAGGGGGTAAAATGATTACCAAGGCAAGATTCCCAGAAAAAAGGAACCGTAAAAATATTAAAAACTATGGCGGTAACTCAAATATCACATTGGTAGAGGAAAATTGCAATCTCAATGGAGATGGGCTACAATGCTCTATGGACTAGTGAGTGGGTGAGTATCACTGCAATATGGATGTAATCCAAAATGACCAATGGGTCATAGGTAAACATCAAAGTATGTGTAACTAAATGTGAAAAGTATGTGAAATCTTTCGTATATAAGGAATTGATCAAAAATGTATGCCTTCATAAGGGAAGAGGATGAAAGGTATGATTCTGTTGGGACAAGAAAAATGGTTGAGAAGGAAAAATGAAAAGTGGGTGGTGAAATAATATGCCCTAAAGGGGAAGTAAGTATGGCCACAAAGGTGGACTTTGAGAGTAGAAATGGATAGAGTGAATGTTGAAATAGAATTCCCCAAGGGGGAATAAATATGGCCTCAAAGGAGGACTTCGTGCATGGATTAGATAGGAATTTGAAATAAAATTCCCGAAGGAGGAGTAAATATGGCCACAAATGTGGACTTAGTATGAAATTTAGAGGACTCAAATAGTGAAACAAAATGTCGTAAAGGAAGAATATAGATGGCCACAAAGGTGGAATTCCAATGAGAGAGATTAGATAAGATCATATAAGGTGTGACTTAACAATGGATACCTATGGGTATGAACGAAAGTACGTCATATCAAGGAACATGCGAGGAAAATATTCCTTCAACTTTATTGGAGGTAAACGAGATGGCGATCGAAGCAACGTAAGGCACACACAACCAAAATAGATGTTAGTATACAACCAAAGACAATTGGTCATACCAAAGATCATAAGGAAGCAATGGATGAAATGAACTCATAAACCTAGTGTCGACATGACAAAGGGGTTTAAGATGTAACTTGTACATGGAAAGAGGGTTCTCCCAAGTGGTGCTACCTAAAACCATGCCCCCTCTCAGGAAGAGGAAAGAGAAAACTGATCAATGCGGGAATTTTGTTGAAAGAAATATAATTAATGTGGGAATATTTCTTTGGATGATAATAAAATGGAAGGCTGATCAATGCGGGAAGCCTTCAAATGCCATGAGGAGTAGCCATCCTTTGAGGGTATGGTCTACTTTATAAAATATAGATGGCAAGAATAACATATATGATAGTTGTCCTTCGAGGGATGAGTCTATTTCCTTACTTTTGACTTTTATTTCATGCTTTTGATTTATTTTATTTCTTTTTTGCATGAACAGTTGTCCTTCGAGGGATCAATATGTTTTTTATAACTTTGATTTTATTTGAGCATCCATGAATATAACATTCCCATTTTAAGACTTTAGAAACAAGGGGAAATTTTTTTTTACATAATGTTCACTGTTCTAAATAAAACATTATTTAGAACACACATTCCATACCAATCAATCTCATAATAGATAACCATATGCAGCTGTAAATGACTCGGTGATACACCGATCTATTCATTCCATGACTCGGTTACCTACCGATCTATTCATGTTTAACTTTAAGTATTGAATACTTATTGTATACTTTGTATACTTGGTTTTCCTACCCTAACTGGTACTAAGTGATCTTGTTTAAAGAACATACCTAAATATTTGTTACCAATATTCATCTGATATCATGTGGCTTTAAACTAGGTGACATAGGACAACACAACCAATAGCTTGTGATACTTTGGCCAAAGATTTACAACATATTGTGTATGTCACTATTCCTAGATGACATACTTGTCATTTTGGAATACGTCCTTCACCTCACTCCTTTGTTATCATGAATGGTCTTTACTGACTACCGCTAGTCCACTTGTCCAAGGTTTAACCCTAGCCCGGGTTAGGAACATAGTCTATTATAGGAAGACACTCTCGATGACTTAGGGTAAAAGGGCATACTCGGTTGACCTAAGTCAACCGGATGTGCCAAAGTACCCTGAGTTATTGAAAGTTACTCCCTATCCTAAACATGTTACTAACTTGACCTAGAGAAAACTAAGTTCAAGTCCTTATTGTGTGTAGATCTAGATGATCAATGCAGAAGGGTGTTGCCACATGTCAACTACAACGTTGTATCCTTGAGAAGACCCAAGTCTTCTCGAAGGTATAGCCCTGCAGTTGGCGTGTGCCAGCAAACATCCTATAGAAACTTCCTCATCATGATGTACATACCCCAAGGAGGTTATTAATGTTAAATTAATTTGGATTATAAAACAGATTACATCATCAATGCAAAACCCTAATCCAACACTCCTTAAGTCCTTGTTCTATACTTGAATCAATTAAGCATTAAATAACTTCCTTTAACTCATGATTACTTTCAATGTTCGTTTATTTAGTTTAACAACAATTAACCAAAATAGGACAGTGATATCATGAGTTCCATTAAATATAACTTAATCATTCAATGAAGGTGTAGCAACCAAATAGGTTCAACTAGAGTAGAATTTCTAGGGAAATGAAGTCTAATGATTTACAATCATATCACCATTCTTTAGATTACATTCCTTTTAGCGAGGAAGAACCTTCCTCTACTTGATTAAGTGTAAGGGTTTGTCAACCCTTCTTATCTTTCACAAACTCTATAGTTTTATCGCATATTCATTACACATTCCAATACTATAATAGAATTGTTTAGATAAGATTGTTAACTTATGCAACTTAACAAGTTGCATCTTATTAAGGGAGATTAAACTAATTCCCTTTTATCTAACTTATCAAGTTTATCTAAATTAAGCATATAACAGATATGAATAATATCATCCAAATAGGAATTCCATCTTCTTCATAAATATAAGATAGTTTACACAACCAATACAAGTAAATCTCCAACATTCAATTCCTCATTAAAAACTTATTCATTTACAAGACTATGTATTTCGTGCAGGAGTTGTATAAATCGTTCCAAAAAGAATACAACTTTTATTTTTCAATACAATTCAAGAATGAATCAAAACTCTTTACATAAGGTTCAAAATTAAATAACCCAATACAACATGAAAGTTCCTGTCTTCTTTAATCACTTACGATGTCCATCTGTAAAATTGCTAGCACGGTCAATTTAATGAACTGAGCATGATAAGCACTAAGCATTAAAGTAAAGTGCATTCCACTAATTTCTTCATTAAAAATATTTCTTTTATGAAACAATTGAAAAACATCATGCAAATAATCATAAGTAATAACATCTAGAAAGAAGTACAATTAAGAAATCTGAATTTACTTTTAAGAAAGGAACATATTATAATCTGCAACATCAAAATTATACCACAAGACTTAATTGATCCTATCAATAACTATTAAATAGTCAACAAGTCTTGCCATTGAATTACTTCATAAATTCATAAGGATAGAAGGGCACATTTAACTTTTCCCAATCTGCAAGGAGTTAGTTACAACATATCTGATATTAGTATGTTTCATCCCTCCATATAGACAAAGAAGAGAATCAAATAACAAGAAGTTCAATCAATAAACTTATCAGTCAACAGAAAAAGGATCTCATACCAACAAGGACCCAAACCATATTTCATTTCATTTATACTATGAAATGAAATCCAACATCCAATACAAACTTAGAAATTCTTAAACTAGTTCCCAAAAGAGAACTCAAAACTGAATGCACAGTCAAAGCATGCATACTTCCAATTTCCACTGAAGATTTACAAACTAATTACCTCTTTTCATTCACCAAGCTCAAGTTCAGATTCCATTCTCAAAATGAAATTCTCAGTACTATTTCTAAACAACATACTGTCCCCAAGAGATCCTAATCTCTTCTCTGACTAAAACTCAAAGATTCGTTCAAAGAGTCCAACAAGGAAGAGAAATACACAATGCAACAGTGCAAGATAGAAAAGAGTCAAGATAGATAGAATTTCCAAGCATTCTGAATAGGGATATTGTATCCCTTCATACTATACTAGAATATAGGGTTTAGATTCAACATACCGAGGAAATCCACAAATCGGATGAAAGGTCTAAAAAGAGTAAGGAACCAAACAGTTCGTCAAAGACAAATACTGTCCCAATCTCTTTCAACACGACTAAACAGAATCACCACAAGATTCTCGAGTTCCATAAAAATATTATGACAGGTAAGAATTTTCTCAGCAACAAGACAAAAAGGAATAAGTAATACATTCAATAACCTCTACAATTGATACGACTATCCCATAACAAATCACAATTCTAGTCCATCAATTCCTAAGAATTTAACAAGCTTCCCACACAGTACGAGATTCACTTAGGGCAGAGAGGGAGAAATTTTTCTTTGATATCTCCCACTCTGTTGAGTTCAAGGAAACTATATAGTCCAAAGGCATAAGCCATAAGATCATTCACACCCAAGGAGCGACACAAAGGAATTTTATGAGGAGGTTACCAGTTCGGCATCCAACCAAAGCAAACTCTCAAGCCACCCTCGAGTAGACAAATCAAAAAGGAGATGAAGTCTCCAAAACTAGACAGACCAACAGAACCCAACTCGAAAACAGGTAGAGAATAAAGATTTACAAAAATGAAATTACTTTTTCGAGACAAATATGAGCATCAAACATAAATTCTGGTTTCCCACAAGATTCCATTACCGGTTCAGATAAACAAAAGCAAATCCAAAGCAATTCTAGAGTTAATAATTCCATAAAAGAATAAAACCCTAGCTTGGAGTAAAAGTACAGAACAACTCACAACTCGACTACAAGTTCATCCTAAAGTACAGATCTTACCAAGTTCCATTCAGTCCAAAATGTTCACAAGGCCCCAACAAAAGCTCAACCAGGCACAAAGCTTCACACAAGCTTAGAACATTCATGGAGTTCTATTACAACTACCCGAACACAAACTTAGATAGAGATACAAAGCCAACCAAACAACACTGTCAGTTCAAAACGGCCAAGGAGCTTCTACTTCAAACTCAACGAGCTTAAGTACAGTCACAACGCAACAACTCAACAACGAATTCAGTATTCATAAGAACTAGTATACAAGTTCAGTTGTTGAATATGAAGATTCAACCAAGGTTCAAAACTTCAATAAGTTCAAACATAGTCCAAACAACACACGGTCCCAATAAAGCTAAAACAAATCTCGAGCTTCAATACAAGTTTTAGAACCCTATGGAGCTCCACTTCCAGCTCAAGAAACGCAAGTCTAAATAGAGATTTAGAATCCAAGAAGCAATAAGCCCGTTCGATCAACATTAGTCTTAGATGATAGAAACAAAGTTTCAAAATACAAGCTACAGAGTTCAATAGAGCTTCAAGTACAAGTTACAGAGTTCCAATACAAATCACATGCAAACCTCTAACAACTAGTACCAAGAAAGTTCCCAAAAATGGTCAATAATAACAAAGGATTCACATTCCAAAAGAGTTGGAATTGTTGTAGAGTTTAATGCATTTGTGCATAATCCCTTGACCTCTTGCTGATGTATCCCAAACCTACGATCTAATACCAAATTGATGAGGCTAAATAAACAAAACCAAAATATAATAGGCATAACATATCTCAAGTAAAACACATGTATTCCTCCTTGTTATTTTTCATTTCAATTACATAGGAGGTCCTCTTATTTAAACTCCAAAATACTGCTAATTAAACTTGAATTCTATTTCAAACTTGACTAGCCTTACTATTTTTAGTTAAACTTACTAAATATAGCAATAACTATTTTAGTATGTTTTAAATTCTTGTTATTAGGTTCTACAAATTTGCATGCATTATCCACAAACTTTATATTAGCTTATTTCTTGAGTTTCAACTAATGTTGAGTCACAGTTACAAAGATACACTAATTTAAAATTTTAGAATTTTTTGAAAAATAAACTTTAAACCCAATTTTCGGGCCGTATATGGATGTTTTCGGCCTTTGAAAAATAGTCAAAACTTGTGATAAGATGCTAGCATAGATAACCACATTATAGATAGCCAATGGGGTCTTGGATGATTGGTAAAGTCCGGGCATTTACTAAGAGGAGGTCCAAGGTTCAAACCCCATTAGCATTTACGTTCGTTGCAGGGATAATTTTAGTGGTGAATATTCATAATATGATGAATATTCCATTTTTGAAAAATTTGAAAAGGCAAATTTTTTGGCACAGGTCAGTGACCTGTTCACCTAAAAATTACAGTTTAATTTTTTTAGGGGTCGGCTTCGCCTACCCTTGAAACTATCCCCTATATAATCCTAGATTATTCGCCAGGTAGAACACTACTAGCTCACTCATACCACCTAGGGGCATATGTATTATCAAGTATAATAAATGCGCGACAGAGGGCGAGGCTGGGCTAAACGCACGACAGAGGGTAAGGCTGCGAAGCGTGACAAGAGTTTGTTAACGTGCGACAAGGAGAGTTTGTTGACACGCAATAGGGAGAGTTTGTTGGCGCGCGCGCGGAGTGCGGAGGAAGTAGACACACGCACTAGAGAGTTTGTTAACGCGCGACACGAAGATTTTGTTGTCGCGCGATCAGAGGGCGGAGGTCACAGACGCCTTGAGAGAATATTTTTGTCGCACATCAATAAGGTTGTTGGCGTCGTCGTCAATAACCTTGTTGCCACGCGTCCAACAAATCTCGCCGACGTGCATCAAAATCTTTGTTGGCCGCCAACGAGGCTCGTTGACGCGCGACAGAGAGTTTGTTGACGCGCGACATGAAGATTTTTCCGTCACGTGATCAAAGGGCGGAGAGGTGCAAAATGCAAGACAGGGAGATTTGTCGCATGTTAATAAAGTTGTTGACGCTACGACAACAAATCTCCGTCGCACGCCTACAAATAGCTCTTCTGTCACACCACTTAAAAATCGGTGAAAATTTTGGTCTTTTCGAACCCCCATAAAATTCGCCTTCCAATGAAATTGGTTCCGAGGATATTCGCTAGGTATTTTCCACCTCCGATTTCTAAGAGGTCTCTTAAAATGAACCCTGGTTCGTTGTGAGGAGTAGTCTTACTGGAGTCCCTATTGTGACGAAGGCGATGATGAAACTTGGAGCCCTAGTGGTCCCTTCCTCACACAAGGCAAAAGTTTACCGATGCTAGGAGACTGTGCTTAAATTGTAAAATGTAATGATTCCTCATGAACAACAAAAACCACACTCTGTAAATCATTTTGAAGGACGTTTCATGATTGGCATGCATTATATACAAGAGGGTGTTCGACTAGCACATAAGAAATTTGAAGGTAGTATCTCAAGAGTAGTCGACAAAAACCCATTTTGTATTTTTGGTTGAATGCATAGTTGTTTTAAGTATTATTTTGGTTGTCTCAAGTATTATTTTGGGGATCAATCAACTCGTTACTATATAGAATGGATTCGTGAATGGATTGTAAGATTGCCAAAAGTCCTTACAAGCTCCTAACGGAACTTAAATGAGTTACATGATTGCATATACATTATGCCGAGGACGAAACTGAAAAATCCAAGAGCCGTGATTAGGAGTCTCTAAGAGAATTGTGAGAGTCGTCGAATACGTCGTTTGTGAATTAAAAATGAAACCAATTCCAAAATAAATAAATTGTAAGAGGACGTTATTACGATTCTCCGATCGTGGATGTCTATAAGATTTATAAGATAACTTTCCTGTTTCAAGCAAATATAAAATCTACTTTGAACAACCGTAACTTACGTACGAAATCTCAATCCAATAGCAACCACGTTGCGTGTTGAATTTATGACAATTATTATGCCTTAAATTTGTCTACAGCATTTTGGTAGTTTTTCAAGAAAATACATATTCCTAATGACCCCTGCATACGCTTATCACAATAAAATATGCCTACTGGTTAAGAGTCCTGTCATCCATGGAAATGAATTATGAGCAGAAGAAGTGCGCAATTTGAGAACACGAAAGAAAGGATAATTATATAAAGTCGGGCGTGGTTGGATTTCTTTGAAACTCGAGGAAAAATTGGGAATACCCAATTGAGTATCCGAGGAGGAATATATGGAGGGGCAAATATGGAAAAGGCTTCCCGAACATATTTTGGAGATAATCATGGCGAAGTTAGAGGTGGAAAACCTGGTGAGATTGAGGTGTGTTTCTAAGACATGGAATTCTGTCGTCTGTTCGCCTGGTTTCACATCCCTTCGCTTCGAATCACACGACACGAGGCCGTGGCTGCTAATGTTTACCAAGAAAGATGAGTCCAGAATATGCAGAGCCTACGACACGTTCACCCAAAAGTGGCATCTCATTTCCTTTCATTTCTTCCTCATCATCGTCATCGTCATTTACAGCTGCTCAACGCATCTTCGCAGCTCATCCTTTTCTCAGATTCTGGTCATCTAATTCTCTCCAATCCTCTCACCAAAACATGGAGGAGAAGTACACCGCCAATTAATTTTTTAGACAATAAGCAAAACCGCCACGCAAATAGCCCGGCCGTTGCAATGGCCACTGTTGCCTCAGACGAACGCATTGTTATGATGGTCTCACATTCCAGAGTAGCCACTCTCTATAATTCCAAATCAGATCGGTGGAACACCAATATCGATTCGGCACCGAGGTCGAATCTGAGGAGCCAATCCATTTTCTGCAAGGGAAGCTTCTATTTTATAACGTGGGAGGCGATGGAAGTTGTGATTTATAATGTAGAGCAGTCGGCATGGACGACGATTGAAGCTCCTGCTCTTGAGTTTGGGCGGCTCGTTAGCTGTGGAGGGCGTGTTTTTGTTGTGGAAGGGATTGGGTCCGACGGCATTGCCAAGACCCTCTGTTTTTGGGAACTTGATGAAATTTCAACCAAGTGGAAACAAGTGGATTGCGCTCCAGAGATGGTGTCCAACGGGGTTTTCTGTGCATGTTATCACAGTTATGAGCATATATACTGCTTTGGACATGGAGAATTCATATGTTTGTCGTGTATCAATTGGACAGAGGTGATCATGTACAGTCTCTCTAGGAGAACATGGCATTGGCTGCCTCCTTGTCCTGCCCTTTCTAACATGGCAAGCTCTGGGTTTCGTTGGGCTTCCCTCGTACCCACTTCGAACGGTGTGGTCTAATTAGATTCAATATTATTATTTTTCAATTAAGTTTTTTTAATTTTTGGTAATCTAGAGGGATTAGCGAATACTCAGCGACTCGTAGCTTCAAGAGTGAAGCTTTAATACAACCGAGTGCTATCGACCCACCTTAGATTAAAGAATTTGGAGCTTCAAAGTGTGAAGCTTTAACACAATTGAGTGCTATTAACTAACCTAATTGCGGGATTTGGAGCTTTGAAATGTGAAGCTTTAACACAACCGAGTGCTATCGACCAATCTTAAATTGTGGATTTTAACCCAAGACGTGGAGCACTTTAAGGAGTTGCCGACGCCGAGTGAGCCAACCCTCAGAGCATATTTTTCAATGAAGTTATTGGGGGTTATAAAATGTGTTATCATTAATGAAGATGAAGCATAAGCTCTGAATCAAACTAGTATGTATATTACCACTTAATCTATACAAGAATGTGTTTACATCCGAAAAATTATAAGTGCAATATAAAAAATATAGGATGTAAGGGTTTGTTATAGAAAATTATTCTCAATTAATTGGTTAACATCAAGTATGATCATTCATAATAATGTATTTAAACTTACAACAAGGCTAAAGCAATAAGATGATCTCTTGAAACACAAAAAGTAATAGATACTTAGCTATGCATAGTGGTACAAGGAGAATATGACTATGGAGAATGGGTAGAGGTATTGTTCTCGAACTTCAAGGTGCTTTGTCTCATAAACTGTCACTTGAAACTCGCTCATCTCTAATACCATACAACTCTTCCCAAAATGTTGTACGGTGTTGGATTGTTTAATTTGGTTTTGGACATGTGTGTAATGGGTTTATGTAACTTCTCTTACCCTTCACTTGAAGGAAATTTGTTTCATTATATGTCGCTCAAGCTTGCACAATCTCAACAAAAATTATAATGACCCACAACAAGTGGAAAACATAAATACCCACAATACATTTCATCAAAGCATTACATAACAAAAGGAGAAATCAGCGTGTGGGTGAGGTTGAACTACCCTTGGAGGTCAACTCCTGCTAAACCAATCCAAGTTTTGTACTACATCCCCTCGAGTAGGAAAAAGCCTCATGTAGTTCTCTTGATATAAGTGCAAGTAGTGTATGATATCTAACCAACATTTTATGTAAGTCCTTGTGTCTCTTAGTACAAATATAACACACTAACTATAGAGTAGGAATGTACCTAAAGTGGTAATAGTGTGCTTTAGTTTATAGACTAAATCATTTTTTCCCTTAAAGAACAAGCCTCGTGTAGTTCTCTTGATGTAAGTGCAAGTAGTGTATGAAATCTAACCAACATTTTATGTAAGTCCTCATGTCTCTTGGCACAAAGATAACATGCTAACTATAGAGTAGGGAATGTACCTAAAGTTGTAGTAGTGTGCTTTAGCTACTAGACTAAATAAGTTTGTCCCTTAAAGACCTTTGACAATGCTTGGAGTGAAATTCTCTTGCTAAGATATGGCTCTAAAACCTTTCACTGTTTGTTTTTACACCCTAAAAATTATAAAAATGTAATATATGCAATATAGGATGTCGGGGTTTTTATAGAGGATTATTCATAATTAAGAAAATAACATTAACCATGCACATTCAGAATAATACATTAATACTTGAAAATATGGTAAAACGAATGATGGTTTCCTTGAAACTCACATATGAATAAAAATTTAGTTGTGCAAAGTTGTATAGGGAGAATATGTGTGCACAAACTAGATAAATGATGGATTCTCGAACCTAATATGATTCAACTTTGAAATTGGAGTCATAAATTGCCTTTCTCCAAAATCGTACAAATCTTCCCGGACTATGGTATGGTTCTCTCCCCTTCTCTACATTTTTAGGTGTGTTGATAGTAGGGTTATTTAACTTCTCTTTCCTTTCATTTTATTATAAATTACTATCAAGTGTGCACATTTTTAGAGTTTGTAAAACTTCATCACAACATGTTATGACTCAGTAACAAGTAAACCCTAAATAGATGAAATTCTTTTTATCAAAACATTATATAACAAAAGAAGAAATCATTATATGGGTGAGACTATAATAACCTTGGTTAAGAACCTATCCAAGTGCTACACTACATCCCATTGAATGGGATCAAGCCTCATAAACTTCTCCTAGTGTAGGTTCTAGTAGTTTACTCTATCTAAGCCAACCCCCCATGTGTTCCCTCGCGTATCTTATTTCAAAGATAGAGGGATGATTATAGTGTTGAAAGAAAAATCACTGAGATGGGGGTGAATCAATGTCTTTACAAAATTTTACTTTATTTATCTTTATGCATTCATCAAACCATCATCATATGAGAAATGTCAACTTAGTTAAGCAAATCATCAAAGCAACTTATCAACCATTCACATGAGCATGCAACAATAGAGAACACATGAACACATTATTTAGGTGGGAAACCCTCAAGGGGAAGAAAACCAACTAATATTTCTTATATATAACAAAATTCAAGATTTAGTGAAGTACCAACTCCACAAGGAGTACCAACCCACAAGGAGCACAAACCCCTGATTTATCTAGCACCAACTAGACTTTAGCAAGCACCAACTTACAAGGAGGCTATAACCCCCTGATTTAGTGAAGCACCAACTCCACAAGGATAAACAACCCCTGAAGTTTTAGCAAGCACCAAATTTAAAAGAAGAACCAACTCCTAGGTTTTTAGATAGCACCAACTTGTAAGGAAAAATAAGCACTAACTCACCACCTAAGAATCTACTCCACCTTTTACTTGTTTCTATCTCAACAAATGATGGACTTCTTCAAGCTCTTCTTCACTCTTCCAATCTATTATTCTTGGTCTGCTATAAATATTTGATATATCATTCACCTCAACATTCTCTCAAGCTTCTATCACACACTATGATCATCAAACATTCATACACTTGCTTTGCTTGCTCTTTGAGACACAAAATTGCCTTGTTTTCTTACTTTCTCAACATCTTCTTTCAGCTTGACCTAGGCTTTCACAATCTGATCTTCTTCACTTGTATGATGTTCATGGAATCATTTCGCTCCTCAAATGGTCTACAAGACCTTGTTCTACCCTTACATATAGCCTTTAGCTCTCACTACTCCCAACAAAAAAGTAGGCCTAAAACGCCTTTATGTATATACATGTCTTAAGAACATAACATCATTAGGTCAGTAATACAATCATAAAATCATATTGGTTGGCCATAAAAAAGATCAAAGAGGATAATAAAAACATGAAAAAATCACATCATAAACTGCTTTAGGTCTAAAGCAACTCCATTATGCCTAAAAAATCATTAGGTCTCAATAAGGCCAAAAACATTAGGTCTACTCAATAATGAAACATATTGAGCATCCGGGTCTCATAAATATTTCACCAACACAAAATAATATATCATATTCTTTTTCAATGACCTCTATATACTTCCACCAAGTTTGAATAATTTTGCACCAACTATTTTCACTATGAAACCTTGTTGAGAATAAGGACTACAAACCGCCCTAAAACCATTCTTCAAGAATGAAGCTTGAACATCCTCAAGAAATTCAACAATGAAAAATAAAACCTATAGAAAACTGAAATATGACCTTAGAAACATCACACCATACTTATAACACTTCAACTCGGGCATAAATGCAAAAAAAATGTTTTGACTTAGTATGATGTGTATATGTTAGATCATGGATTATTATGGACCTTGATTCAGTTAGCATGCATGATGATTATTGGAGACATTATTATATATGGATGATGATATACTTGCTTGATATGGACAAGTTATTGATGTTGATTTTAGACATGTGACATTTGATATTATGAGTAGCTCTAGTATAGAGATTCATTGGATGATGATATAGTGGCAAAATTGAATTTAAAATGATAATGTTGAATTCTTGATATTGTTGTGATTTGGATTTGATATTTATATGTTGCTTATATCATTTTGGATGTTCTGATATGGCCACAAGGCCGAAGGAGGTGTTGTTATTTTGCAGGTTAAAATATCACAACAATGTCGGGGGACTAGAGACTAACCATATTGAAATTTTGGATGAACTCAATGGGGTCACCATGGCAAACTGTAATTGTTTGTGTGTTGTGTTATGTTAGGATTTCCCATGGGGGGATTTCCATTATATGTGACCATGGGGTATGTGTTTTATTTATGTGTTCCTTTTTATTATTGTTGTATGTATTTTATTTAGTAAAATGTTCTTCTTGTTATTTAATTTAAATGTGATGAATTTAATGTAAGAGTCACATAGTTAAATTTTATTTAATTTAATTGGGATGTGGAATGTATGTAATAAAGTTGTTGTCTTAGTTATTAATTAAATTGGAATTATGTTATGTATAACCATATGTTAAATAAATAAATCATTATGTCAAAAGAATGTAATAAATGAAGTCATAGATATTAATTCATGTTGTAAGAATGTGTAAGAGGATGTAAGAGATGTGTAAGTGATGTGAAAGTTTGTGTAAGTCAGATTTTGGAGTGTAGAACACTCCATCCTCAAAGGAATTCGAATTTGTCCTTGAGGGCTGCATTTTGAGGCTTGTGGGACAAGTTAAACTTGTCCCACACCTCTTAAAATCATCCACCAACCATACCTATGGTTTTGGAGTCAAAATTAATCTTTTTAATTGTATTTTGAAATGACTATGTGTAAGTCTTTATTGCACTTTACTTACAAATTTTAATTCAGTCCTTGTTAAAGTATGGGTTAATTTTGAGTGTGTAAGTTGCTTGTCATCTCCATTTATTGTGATTTATTTGTGAAGTTGACTTTCTCTTTTGGGGTTGAGTAAGAATGATGTGGCATCCCACTTGGAATCCACATCATCCTCTCCCTCCCTCTCCTTTAAAATTCAAATTTTCCTCTTGTTTGGGTTGTTGAAACTTTGTTCTCCTCCTTGGGTCAAATTTTTATTGTTGTTGGAGCTTGCTTTGTGGAAGGAGTTGGAAATTATTTGCATGCTTATACCTTGCTGTTTGGGACTGCATTTTGAGCACTGAAGGAACTGTTGTTTGGGAAAACAATCTCCACTATGGAGAGGTAGGATTCTTGTCCTTTTTATATGTTGTTTTTCCTTTTCTTGCATGAATGAAATGGTGATTGTGTTGTGTATTCATGGCTGGTTGGGTAGATTGCTTAGGGCAAGGTGTAGGAGAAGACTATGGGGTCTTATATGGGGGGGCATAAGGGATTGCCAATGGCACTTATTCTATTGTGGAGGGAGTTTGGTTTTGGGATCCACCTAGGAAAAGAAACTACTTGCATTTCTTACTATTGGGGGCATAAGGGAGAAACTTTGGGGGGCATAAGGAGGGGTTGGGAGATATAAGGTTTATGGGTTTGATATGTTTATTGGTGGTATGTATTTTGGTGGATGCCCAATTCCAAATTGGGAGGCATAAGGAGATTCCCCATAGTTCTTGCTCTTGATGGCTTGCTTGAAAAGCCTTTGTATTGTTGAATAATTTTAAATGTAGTTGGAACTACATTGTCTTTGTTTGAATTGTATTTTTGTTGTTCTATGCATGTGAAAGGAATGTTGTTGTTGTGAAAGAAGCCTTTGTTGCCATGTGTTGATGTTCATTCTCCATTTCAATATGGTTGGGGCTCGGGGCCAATGGGGAAAGATGGCTTCTCCTTTCCCATTGGATGTCTTGGTTGGGTGGAGAGCGCCTTTCCCCTTCCTTGTTGTGATCAAGTTGAAAAGAAGAAGAAATCAGCATGCTTGTTGTTTTTTGGAGCTTGGAGAAAACACAGTTTTGACAGTCCCATCCTTTGAGAAATTCATTGTTATCTTCCCACTTTGAAGTGGATGAATTGTATCATTATTGTAATTAAAAGAACCTTACATTGTAAAGAAAGATGAGATTCATTTATTGAAAATGTAAAGATTTATTATTTCATCTCTGCTTTGAAAATAACGGAATGTAATGCAGTTTGTAAACTACATATGAAATTTAAAGAAAGAAATAAGTTGTAATGTGTTGTTTGAAATCAATGAAAGAAAAACATCTCTTTCTCAAATTGTATTATTGCATTGCAATTTAATTGTTGTTGTGTTTTAAAAATCTCTGTTGAAAAAGGAAAATGCGTGTGGGAGAAAAAGACAACATTTTGTTCTTTGTGCATTTATTTAAAATTTGAAATATCAAATGTTTTTTGTGCTTTTGAATGATCAGATAAATCAATCAATTGTTTTAGACAAGAATGGGATGTCTTAGATCAATTTTGAGAATGTTTTCCATGTTTGGAAGTGGCAAATTGGATTATTATAATTGTTAATGAAAGAACTCTATTCTTTTTATAAATCTGCATTTGAAAATAATCTAATAAATGTACAGTTCAGATTATAACTTAAATTAAGAAATGAAACAATGTAATTCAGATGTAATAAGCTCTAATGAATTCAATTTGACCTCAACATCAAAGAAAGACATTTTAGAACTTCAAAAAATCAATTTTAGAACTTGTTGGACCACTTTCCCATCAAAAGTTGTAAAATATGAATTGCACTTCAATTAACAAATTGAACCTTAAAAATACTCTAAAACTTACCCAATATCATTCCTCCATGTTCAATTTACATGTTGAGAAGAAGAAAAATCAAAATTGAATCAAATCTCACAAGTTGGAAAAATTGCCAGTTTTTAAATTTTAAACCCTACAGATCAATTTCTTAAAATTGACCCCAAAACTTCATCAAAATCCTAAATTAATGATTTTTGTGCAAAGAGGACTCTAAGAGATTTCTAGAAAGTCCTTGTTTTCCAAAATGGAGTTTCCTATCAAAAGTTATGGCCATTTGAAGTTTTTACTTCAAAATGGCCATCCAAAAATAAATCTAACTATATTAAAATCAAAATTTGAACTTTGGAAAATTTTCCCCAAAAAGTCCGCGCCCCCAAACACTCTCAACCAATCATGTGTCACCACGTGGCACTTGGGAGGGGAAAATCTTTTGAAAACTTAACTTTTGAAAAAATTTGCCTTTGGGAAAATTTTCCAATTTTCTCCGCAACCCCGCGGCCCCACAGCCAATCACGTGCTGACACGTGGCTTGGCGGGCATGCACGAAAAAAATTTGAAAACTTAAACTTTTTAGCCTTTTGGAAAAAAATTCATCATTTTCCCCATGGCCCCACACACCCGCAACCAATGGGGTGTTGACACGTGTCCTAATGGACGCACGGGCCGCACGCGAGTTCTTTGGCTTTTAAACCTTTTTGGCAAAATTTTAATTCCCTCCCTCCGCTCCTCCAAACCCACATCCAATCACAGATGCCACGTGGCATTTTTGGTGATGGTAGGAGGAGGAAAAAAAAATTTCCTTTAGAAAATTTTAGGTTTGGACTTAGGGAAAAATTCCCAATTTTTCCCCGCCACCAATAGGCTCTCACACGTGGCATTTTCCTCGGAGGCGCGCATTTTTTTTTCCTCTTAGCATTTTTCTGATTTTTGTATAAAAATTTCTAAATTCTATTTTTCCCATTGCCCATCCCATTCTCCCCAAAATCGAAGTGCCACGTGTCCCCTTCATCAGCCCCGCGGGCGCGTGGAGGTGTTTTGCGCCTTGCGCCTAAGGAAGGGAAAATTTCTCCCTAAAACTCCGCCGCCCATAACTTGAGTTTTACAAGGAGTTAGAAGGACTTATTTATATGGTTGGAAAGGTGAGAAAATTTCCTATCCAATGAGCATGATTTAGGAAAGTTTTGATGACTCTAAGTGTGTGAAAAATCAAGTTGAATCCTATAAGCTTGTTAGGGTAGGGAGGAGTGAGAATTTACTCTCCTAACCTAAGTGATGAATTTAATCCTTGTTTGACCTTGAACTTGTTTTGAGATGTTGTAGGATCATTTCTAAAAGTCCATCTTGATTGTTAACCTAAACCTAGTTTGTGATAACTATGATCTTGTAACCTTCCTTAAACACTCTTAATAAAAAAAAAAATTATTCCATAATTTTTCCTAGCTAAACCTAGTTTTTTTGGTCTCAAGTGGTAGTTTGAAGCGGGAATTACACTTGGTATCAGAGTAGTGGTTCAAAGGCTTGGACCATTGGGCACACTAGAAAATTGAGACTTGAAACTTTAAAACTAGTAAACTTGTTAATCTAGAAAACAAAATATTTGAAAATTGAACATGATAGTAAACTTAGAAACTGAAGAAGAGAGCTTGAAGTAATGAACTAACTCTCACTTTGGTCTATGCAGGAGGCTCAAAAGTGAGAGGAACATTCACAGAGACTCGGAGTCACCACCACCACCCCCACCACCACCACCACCACCACTAGATCGGGTGTAGCAGATATCCATTCTGCCACAGATCTTACAGACCCTCCAGATGTTAATGCCACCTTACGCGGAGGATCAGTAGGAGGGCATTCAGAAGACATGACAGAGTTACTTCTATTGAGGGACATGCACCTCCTCCACTCAATGAGGAGCATAGAGGAGAGAACTCCCATGTGGAGTCAGTCAGAGTGATTCACCACCTAGGAGACAGGGTGACATAGTTTCGAGCATAGAGAGAGGTCTCGAGCCCTAGGCTTAGGGATGAGCTTGCAGAGAGGCCTAGAGGCCGATAGACCACACAACAATGGATCACATCAGGAGATCCTAAAGCTTAGGCCCTCACATTACTCAGGTGATACAGGTGGATTTCAGGCAGAGGCCTGGCTAGTGAGCTTGAGCGGTTGCTTCAAGCTTTGTCCTTGTTCTAGCAACACGAAAGCTCATGTGTTGCAATCCATCTACTGAGGGATGGAGCAGGAGTATGGTGGAGGATAGAGGAGCAGAAGCTCCATGTAGATTCAGAGATAATGACTTGGGAGCTATTTGAGGAGAGATTTAGGAGTAGATATCTATCACGGAGGTTCATCCAACGTAGAGGATTGACGAGTTCCATGACCTCCGACAGGCTACCCTTTCAGTAGTAGAGTATGAGAGTAGATTTCTAGATCTACTTCAGTATGTTGAGTATATGTAGGATGAGCAGGTGTGATTCACAGGTTCATCCAGGGCCTGAATTTGGACATTGGAGGGTGCAGTTTGGATTCACTACCCACAGACTTTAGCAGAGGCCATCGAGAAGGCCTATATTACAGAGGAGACTCGGGTAAAACCCAACAGGCTAGAGACTGAGTCAGGAGCCACATTCAACAGATGTAGGATGGTAGATCGAGAGGTTCAACACCTCCTCCTCATGGTGGGCAACATTCAACATAGTCATCCTTTAGGCCACAACAACAAAGCAAAGCAGTAGTCTCACCCACCATATAGACCTCCAGAGAGCTGATGCACAGAGAGGTCGAGAGCATGGGGCCTCCTCCTAGGGGTCCCATCAGACACAGGGTGGACCTAGAGCTCACCACCTGAGCTCACCAGAGAGAGCCATAATAGACCACAACTGGATCATCAAGATCCACACCACAGGCTTCTAGGGCACCTACTAGAGGTGCTGCTCCTTGGAGAGGATCAGGTGGTTGCTTTGGATGTGGAGTAGCTGACATTTCTAGAGAGATTTCCCTCAGAACCCTAACAAGGGTAAGGCACCGGTTTCTGAGCCGATAGTTGGTGACATGGGGCGTAGCCATAGGATTTATGTAGTAGTTGAGAACCACTAGGAAGAGCACCAGAGCACAGTCATTGAGACCACAGGTAGCATTGGTGGTATTCCTATCTCTGTATTGTTTGATTCTGGTTCTTCTGATTCTTTCATTACACCATCTTTAGTAGAGTGATGCAGGCTGGTGGTAGTTAGGTAGGTCTTAGTTGGGATGTCGAGATGGCTTCTAGAGCCAAGATCTCTGTGGACTCCTTAGTTAAGGAGTGTGTTGTGGATTTGGGACCTTTCACCACCACCTCAGATCTCCGTATTCTTCCTTTGGGCTCAGTATGGAGTCATTTTAGGTATGGATTGGCTATCTACACATAGGGCCAGGATGGATTGTTATCATAAGACTATATCTTGTGTAGATGATTTGGGAGTAGAGTCGGTGATCTCAGGGGTCAAGAGACCCATTTCTATTCACACCATCTCCGCTATGCAGCTTAAGCGGTGTGTGTGATGGGGTTGTCAGATGTATGTTGTTACAGTTAGTGATAGGTCAGAGGATGGGTCTAGTGGACCATCGCTAGATGATCATCCCATCTTGAGAGAGTTTTTCTGATGTTTTTCCAGGGGAGCTACCGGGATGCCACCTCCACGTGAGATTGATTTCCATATAGACCTAGTTCCTGGAGCAGAGCCTATCTCACGGCACCTTATCGGATGACCACCCCGGAGCTCTATGAGCTCAAGTTATAGCTTGAGGGCCTTTTGGAGAAAGGCCTTATCCATCCTAGTGTATCCCCTTGGGGTGCACCGGTGATTTTTGTGAAGAAGAAGGATGGATCATTGTGGTTGTGTATTGATTACCGCAATTGAACAAAGTGACGATCAAGAATCATTACCCTCTTCCTCGCATTGATGACTTGTTTGATCAGATGAAGGGAGCCACGGTGTTCTCTAAGATTGATCTCAAGTCGGGCTACCATCAGTTGAGGATTTTAGAGGTGGACATTCATAAGACCACCTTCCGCATGAGATATGGGCACTATGAGTTCACAGTGGTGCCTTTTGGTTTGATGAATGCCCCTATAGTGTTCATGAGTTTGATGAATGGGGTATTCAAACCTTTTAGATCACTTCATGCTCATCTTCCTTGATGACATCTTGATATACTCACATACACGTGAGGAGCATGAGGGGCACCTTCGATAGGTTCTTCAATGTCTTCATGAGCAGCAACTTTACGGAACTTGGAGAAGTGTGCTTTCTTCCAGATAGAGGTGTAATATTTGGGACATGTTATTTCTGGGGAAGGTATCACAGTCAATCCTTCCAAGATTAGAGCCATTATGGATTGGCCAACACCCACTATAGTGACCGAGGTGTGCAGCTTCATGGGTTTAGCAGATACTACCGAGATTTGTTCAGGACTTCTCTCGGATTGCACACCCTATCACTTCCCTTCAGAGGAAAGGGAAGAAGTTTGTTTGATGGACAGATGTGAGCAAGGCCTTCAGACAAACTGAAGGAGTGCCTCACTACAACACCCATTCTTGTAGTGCGGATCCACAGGGTGAGTTCTTTGTTTGCACAAATGCTTCTTTAGTAGGGCTTGAGGTGTGTTGATGCAGGATGATGGCAGTCAGTAGCTTTTGAGTCTCACAAACTCAAGGATCACGAGCTTAATTATCCTACCCATGATCTTGAGCTTGCAGTAGTTATGCATGCTTTGGTTAGATGGAGACATTTTCTTCGGATGGAGATTCACACTCAAGACAGATCATTTGAGTCTTCACCACCTCTTCACACGCAACCCAATCTAAATGCTCGTCACGATGGCGTTGGATGGAGTTGCTTTGTGAGTATGACATGGAGATAGAGCATGTGAAGGGGAAGGAGAATGTGGTAGCAGATGCTCTCAAGATAGATGGAGACATGTGGCTATGGCCACTACAGTGAGCATAGATTTGCGGAGTAGGATTCTTCAACAGCTTCCTCTTGACAACTTCTACATGACAGTACGAGCAGAGATAGAGTCACAGAGACCCCTTGAGGGGAAGTTTGATGGTTTCACCTTAGAGGTAGATGGTCTTCTCAGACATAGAGGTAGGATATATGTTCCCAGAGATGGAGGCTTGAGGTAGGACATCTTGGTAGAGGCACATCGTGCACCCTATTCAACCCATCCCGGGGTGAAGAAGATGCACGCCACTTTGAGATAGTTGTATCACTGGAGAGGACTTCATCGAGACATGGCTCAGTTTGTGTCATGATGTTTAGAGTGCTAGAGGGTTAAGGCCAGCATCAACATCCAACAGGTCTTCTTTATCCTCATGCCATACGAATGGAAGTGGGACACCATTTCCATGGATTTCATTGTTGGACTACCTATGTCGAGATATCACCACGATGCCATTATGGTCACGGTTGATAAATTGACAAAAGTAGCTCACTTTTCTCTCGGTGAAGACCACTTATACAACTAGAGTAGTGGCACGAGTATATTTGGATGAGATCATCAGGTTACACGAGATTCCACGGAAGATCATTTGTGACCACGATCCTTTGTACACTTCACATTTCTAGACTACCATGCAGTATGTCCTCGGAACGAGGATTAATTTTAGCACAACATATCATCCTGAGATAGATGGATAGACCAAGTGAGTGAATCATATTTTAGAGGATATGCTCAGGATGTACGTGATGGATCAACAGTCTAAGTGGGAGGAGTACCTATACTTAGTGGAGTTTTCCTACAATAATAGTTTCCAAGAGTTCTATAGGCATGGCTCCTTTTCAGGTGCATTATATGGTAGAGAGTGCAGGACACCCCTTAGCTAGGATAGGTTGGAGGATAGAGTATCTCTTGACCAGCTCTTTTGTAGGACATGGAGCAGCAGGTAGTGTTGATCAGTAGAGATTACAGGAGGCACAGATAGGCAAAGAAGAAGTATGCGGATCAACATAGGATTGATCATAGCTTTGATGTGGGCATGAAGGTGTTCCTTCATGTTAGGCCACACAAGAGCCCTATCCACTATGGAAAAGGTTCTAAGTTAGCTCCTAGATTCATTGGTCCTTTTGAGATCTTGGAGCGTATCGGCCCTTTGGCCTACCATCTAGCATTACCACCCAGCTTGTCTCGCATACATGATGTGTTTCATGTTTTTGTCCTTAGGAGGTACATTGCAGATCCTTCTCATGTGTTGGACTGGACATCATTGCAGGTGTAGGATCAGGGGTAGGTGATGGTGGAGCCCATCCATATCATAGATCATAGGACCCTGGGCCTTCGAGGTAGAGAGATTGATCGGTATGGGTGCAGTGGGACAGATATGATAGACCAGCAGCCACTTGGGAGGATGCTACTATGTTACATGAGTGTAGTTTCCACATTTGTTCCAGTGACTTCCAGAGGAAGTCGAGTCTAAGGGGAGGGGGATGTAGTGCCCACTTCCCTTTGACACTGTTTAGATACTGATCTTGCTACTATTGATCTCATTTTGGACATTATTATGTTTTGACTTAGTATGATGTGTATATGTTAGATCATGGATTATTATGGACCTTGATTCAATTAGCATGCATGATGATTATTAGAGACATTATTATATATGGATGATGATATACTACTTGATATGGACAGTTATTGATGTTGATTTTAGACATGTGACATTTGATATTATGAGTAGCTCTAGTATAGAGATTCATTGGATGATGATATAGTGGCAAAATTGAATTTAAAATGATAATGTTGAATTCTTGATATTGTTGTGATTTGGATTTGATATTTATATGTTGCTTATATCATTTTGGATGTTCTGATATGGCCACGAAAGGGAGGTTTTTGTTATTTTGCAGGTTAAAATATCACAACAATGTCGGGGGATTGGAGACTAACCATATTGAAATTCTGGATGAACTCAACGGGTCACCATGGCAACTGTAATTGTTTGTGTGTTGTGTTATGTTAGGATTTCCCATGGGGGATTTCCATTATATGTGACCATGGGATATGTGTTTTATTTATGTGTTCCCTTTTATTATTGTTGTATGTATTTTATTTAGTAAAGTGTTCCTTTTGTAATTTAATTTAAATGTGATGAATTTAATGTAAGAGTCATATAGTTAAATTTATTTAATTTAATT
Organism: Taxus wallichiana var. yunnanensis; assembly: GCA_018340775.1. NCBI lineage: Eukaryota > Viridiplantae > Streptophyta > Pinopsida > Cupressales > Taxaceae > Taxus > Taxus wallichiana. Next base: position 74,700,249 of record CM031235.1, on the reverse strand, counting down.
GGGATGTGGAATGTAAGTAATAAAGTTGTTGTCTTAGTTATTAATTAAATTGGAATTATGTTATGTATAACCATATGTTAAATAAATAAATCATTATGTCAAAAGAATGTAATAAATGAAGTCATAGATATTAATTCATGTTGTAAGAATGTGTAAGAGGATGTAAGAGATGTGTAAGTGATGTGAAAGTTTGTGTAAGTCAGATTTTGGAGTGTAGAACACTCCATCCTCTAAGGAATTCGAATTTGACCTTGAGGGCCAAATTTGAGGCTTGTGGGACAAGTTAAACTTGTCCCACACCTCTTAAAATCATCCACCAACCATACCTATGGTTTTGGAGTCAAAATTAATCTTTTTAATTAAATTTTGAAATGACTATGTGTAAGTCTTTATTGCACTTTACTTACAAATTTTTAATTCAGTCCTTGTAAAGTATGGGTTAATTTTGAGTGTGTAAGTTGCTTGTCATCTCCATTTATTGTGATTTATTTGTGAAGTTGACTTTCTCCTTTTGGGGTTGAGTAAGAATGATGTGGCATCCCACTTGGAATCCACATCATCCTCTCCCTCCCTCTCCTTTAAAATTCAAATTTCTCTCTTTTGGGTTGTTGAAACTTTTCTCTCTCATCCTTGGGTCAAATTTTTATTGTTGTTGGAGCTTGCTTTGTGGAAGGAGTTGGAAATTATTTTGCATGCTTATACCTTGCTGTTTTGGGACTGCATTTTGAGCACTGAAGGAACTGTTGTTTGGGAAAACAATCTCCACTATGGAGAGGTAGGATTCTTGTCCTTTTTATATGTTGTTTTTCCCTTTTCTTGCATGAATGAAATGGTGATTGTGTTTTGTATTCATGGCTTGGTTGGGTAGATTGCTTAGGGCAAGGTGTAGGAGAAGACTATGGGGTTTCATATGGGGGGGCATAAGGGATTTCCAATGGCACTTATTCTATTAGGGAGGGAGTTTTGGTTTGGGATCCACCTAGGAAAAGAAATTACTTGCATTTCTTACTATTGGGGGCATAAGGGATAAAATTGGGGGCATAAGGAGGGGTTGGGAGATATAAGGTTTATGGGTTTGATATGTTTATTGGTGGTATGTATTTTGGTGGATGCCCAATTCCAAATTGGGAGGCATAAGGAGATTCCCCATAGTTCTTGCTCTTGATGGCTTGCTTGATCAAGCCTATGTATTGTGTGAATGATGCTTATTGTAGTTGTGAACTATTGTCTTTGTTTGGACTGTGCATTTTTGTTGTTTCTATGCATGTGAAAAGAATGTTGTTTGTTGTGAAAGAAGCCTTGTTGCCATGTGTTGATGTTCATTCTCCATTTCAATATGGTTGGGGCTCGGGGCCAATGGGGAAAGATGGATTCTCCTTTCCCATTGGATGTCTTGGTTGGGTGGAGAGCATTTGCCTTTCCCCTTCCTTGTTGTGATCAAGTTGCAAAGAAGAAGAAATCAGCATGTTGTTGTTTTGGAGCTTGGAGAAAACACAGTTTGATAGTCCCATCCTTTGAGAAATCTCTTTGTTATCTTCCCACTTGAAGTGGATGAATTGTACCATTATTGTAATTAAAGGCACCTTGTATTGTAAAGGAAAGATGGAGATTCATTGAAAATGTAAAGAGTTTTATTTCATTCACTGTTGGAAAAGAATGTAATGCAGTTTGTAAACTACATATTGAAATTCAAAGGAAAGAAATAAGTTGTAATGTGTTGTTTGAAATCAATGAAAGAAAAACATCTCTTTCTCAAATTGTACTATTGCATTGCAATTTAATTGTTGTGTTTTTTAAAATCTCTCTGTTGAAAAAGGAAAATGTGTGTGGAGAAAAAGACAACATTTTGTTCTTTTGCATTTATTTAAAATTTGAAATATTAAATATTGTTTGTGCTTTGCAATGAATGAGATGATAAATCAATCAATTGATTTAGACAAAAATTAATGTTTAGATCAATTTTGATAATGTTTTCCATGTTTGGAAGTGGCAAATGGATTATTATAGTTGTTAATGAAATAACTCTTTTTTTTTTTTTAAAAATTGGCAATTTAAAATAATCTAATAAATGTACAATTTAGATTAAACTTAAATTAAGAAATGAAACAATGTAATTCAGATGTAATAATCTCTAATGAATTCAATTTGACCTCAACATCAAAGAAAGACATTTTAGAACTTCAAAAAATCAATTTTAGAACTTGCTGGACCACTTTCCTGTCAAAAGTTGTAAAAATATGAATTGCACTTCAATTAACAAATTGAACCTTAAAAATACTCTTAAACTTACCCAATATCAATCCTCCATGTTCAATTTACATGTTGAGAAGAAGAAAATCAAAATTTGATCAAAATCTTACAAGTTGGAAAAATTGCTAGTTTTGAATTTTAAACCCTACAGATTGATTTCTCAAAATTGACCCTCAAAAACTTCATCAAAATCCTAAATTAATGATTTATGTGTAAAGAGGACTCCGAGAGATTTTTCCGAAAAGTCCTTGTTTTCCCAAAATGGAGTTTCCTATCAAAAGTTATGGCCATTTGAAGTTTTACTTCAAAATGGCCATCCAAAAATAAATCTAACTATATTAAAATCAAAATTTGAACTTTGGAAAAATTTCCCCAAAAATTCTGGCCCCGCAACACTCTTAGCCAATCATGTGTCACCATGTGGCACTTGGGAGGGGAAATCTTATTGAAAACTTAACTTTTAAAAAAATTGCCTTTGGAAAATTTTCCCAATTTTCTCCATGAACCCGCGGCCCCGTAACCAATCACGTGCTGACACATGGCTTGGCGGGTGCATGAAAGAAAATTTGAAAACTTAAAATTTTAGCCTTTTGGAAAAAATTTCATCATTTTCCCCATGGCCCCACACACCCACAACCAATGGGGTGCTGACATGTGTCCTGGCGGAATGCACGGGTCTACGTGAGTTCTTTTGGCTTTTAAACCTTTTGGCACAAAATTTTAATTCCCTCCATCGCTCCACCGACTTGCGTGTCCAATCACAGGATGCCACATGTGGCATTTTTGGTGATGGTGGAGGAGGAAAGGAAAAATTTCCTTTAGAAAATTTTAGGTTTGGACTTAGGGAAAAATTCCCAATTTTTCCCCGCCGCCAATAGGCTCTCGACACGTGGCATGGGCTGGCGGAGCGCACGTGTTTTTTTACCTTGGGATTTTTGTATAAAAATTTCTAAATTCTATTATTCCCCATCCCTTCATGTCTCCCACCAATCGTAAAGCACCACATGTCCCCTTCGTCGGCCCCACGGGCGCGTGGAGGTGTTTTGCGCCTTGTGCTTAAGGAAGGGAAAATTTCTCCCTAAAACTCCGCCGGCCCATAACTTGAGTTTTATAAGGAGTTAGGAGGACTTCTTTATATGGTTGGAAAGGTGAGAAAATTTCCTATCCAATGAGAATGATTTAGGAAAGTTTTGATGACTCTAAATATATGAAAAATCAATTTGAATCCTGTAAGCTCCGTTAGGGCGGGGAGGAGTGAGAATTTACTTTCTAATCTAAGTGATGAATTTATCCTAGCTAAACCTAGTTGTTTCTTGGCCTCAAGTGGTAGTTTTGAAACGGGAATTACAATTCGGGCTCTTGAGGGAACTTTCAATTAATTTAGGAAGGAAAATTATATCAAATTTTTTTCCTCTACTGGGTTTTGACCCTTTGGATCATCTTGACAAATGATGAATACGGGCCCCGTGGGCTCACATCTAGCCAAAAACAAGGACAATGGGAAAAATGAGTTCAGGACATTTCAAAACCCTTCCTAGCCTCCTGGATTGAAAAAATTCAAAGAAAAATTCCTAAATCTATCAATTTGGAGAGAAACTTACTCAAGAGTCCATAGGAGGCATCAAGCTCAAAACAACTCGTTGAGTAGCTTGGTGAGCTCAAATAGTGCTAAAGTGACGAATTGAGGTTAGAAGCTTGGTGAGCTCAATGTAGATCTTGAGTGAGTTGTGAGTTGGTCAACGTGAGGAACTAGGCTCAACATTGTACTTGTCGACATCAGTTTGCATGACAGTGAGCTCATTTTAGCAAATTCGTGGTAGGGTAAGCTCATCTTGCTTGACACAAAGCATGGAAGGTGTCAAGCCATTCCTAGACACAAGGTCATGCTACAAATAGCTTAGATGGCCGGGAAGGTGTGAGCGAACTCAAAATGGAATACACCCCGGTAAACTATCGAATATGAGCTCAAAGGTGCCCTAGGTATGTGGAGACATCGTGAAATAGGCTCATAAGAGTAAAGAATGATGAAGTGAGTTTCAACAAAGGAGGATTGAGCTAATAAATGGCTTGAAGAGCTATGAATCAACACAAGAAAAATGAGCCAACCACGCAGGTGGAAAGGAGGTCAAAGGACTTCATTGGGAAAATTTGGATTCAATCTCACAATGAGGTGATTGTAGCCTCTGTGTGGCATTAAGGGAAGGGCAGAAGAAGATGGATCTCACGAGTTTGAAGTATAATTTGATCCATCTCACAACTCGGCACTCACAAAGGTGAACAAGTTAGAACCAAACTTGTAATGGAGGAGGGAACTCTTGTTGGAGTTTGGAATAGCTCAACGCACGAGCTCACGGAGAGAGCTAGCGAAACAAATGGGTCGAGCTCCTTGAGCTCGGCCGATCCAATGCATTAACAAGTGAGCTACGAAGGAACTCAAAGGAGCCCAAGGCCATGAGATTGCTAAGATAATTCATTAATGATGGCGAGTTAAGCATGGCCGAGTTGAATGAAGTCCTCCAAGAGGTCGATTCAACTTGGCCATGATGGATCAATACAAGGATGAGCTTTCGGGTGAGCTCATGGAAACGACTCGGACCATGAGGAAATAAATAACTGTGGACATGATGATCCAAGTGAATGTTTGAAGGACCGAGATGGGGTCTTTGGCGATCCATAGTTGCAAAGAAGAATACTCGGGCAATGCGAGAAGAAAGTAGGTCGAGGACTCGAGCTCGTGTAAAGTCGAAGGCTCAAAATTTGTGGGCAAGATCAAGAGCCAAAATGGCGAGGCGGGAGTTAGTCGAGCCAAATTGTAAATACTTCAGACTTTGGATGTTGGGAAATTTGGATATCTCACCCCAAAAACAAAGCAAAACCGATCCAAGTGTCCAAAGACAATGGACTCCAAAGTCCAAAATGCATGGGTGATGTGGCGAGCTGTGGGGAGTTTGAGAGTTGGCATTTTTTAGAGTTTGGGGGTTGGAATTTTTGGGATTATGGTAAGTATGTTTCGGGGTTGAGGACATGAAAATCCCGAAGTGGGGACCAAGTGAGTTCTAAAATGAAAAGGGCTAAAATATTGATAAAACACAATACCTACCTAACAAATTTTTGTGTCGCCAAGTCATTTGCATAGATCACCAAGTCCTTACATAGGTGGTGGGTAGGTGAAAGTTTTAATGTCGAATTAATGCGTTGATCTACTACGTAAAAAAATATATGAGTTCACATTTTCCTATGAGTCGGTGGTTAGGGCATGGAGTTCAATGATGAGTTTGTCAATGTGAAACATGAATGAGGAAAATGGGAACCAATCCATATCCATGGCAGGAGAAAACATTTAAAGCCCAAAGAGATAGTGAAAGGAAGGGGGCTCGAACGTAAAGTGAAAATATGGAATGAAACGAGCCAATGATGAATAGGGGTTGTTTGGAGCTCACCCAAGGAAGAAGGGAAACAACTCACCAAGCCATTTTGGGACCAGCAAGTAGCTCACCAATACATTCGTATAGGTCCTAAGGCATGCACAAACTCCCCCTTCATTTGAAATGCTATAAATTGAGCTACCAACATTGAAATATCACAAAATCAAATCTGATGGAGAAATAAGAATGAGGGAAACCAAATGGAGAAATAAAAATAGGATTTTGATAGGTTTTTTAAAAACTTGAAATTTGTAGAACCCGATAACTCCAAAATTGCATATCTTGAGCATCGGATCTTTTTTTCTCATAAAATACCAACCGTTTGAATCGTGAGAGTGAGATATACAATATGGCAACATAAAAATTGATATATTGGAGCTTATGCATTTCTAAAATTTAGGAGCAAAGTGAGCAAAGTAGGTGAAGGCCATTAATGAGGTAGGTGAGAGAAGAGGTCATGATGAAGCTACAGGAGCTAGGGACTAGACCTAGGTGCAATTAGAGAAAGTTCCTTCATGCACAAGGAAATACCATTAATGAATAAAATCTTTTGAATATTTTCAAGCACCCATGGAAAATTAAACCATGATTTTTTATGGGTATTGGAGCAATTTTGGGATTTCTTTCCTCTCTTTCCTCCTCAAAATTTCTTCTATAAATATGTAAAGGGTTGCACATGCAAAGGTTTGATAATTTTTCTTATCTCATGCATCCTATTATTCTAGGGCTCTAGAACTCCCCCAAATCATTATAATGGCTTCATGCCTCTCCCCACAAACAATGTATTGGGTATATTTTTAAGGAGCAATAAAATTTTGTTTTGTGTTGTTGTTTAAATCTCTACATAATTTTAGTGCTTTGTCTTACCTTTCTTTGCAAATAGGGTGTTTTGTGCATAATTTAGGGTTATTACAGGATCTAGGTGTTGTTTTGATTGTATTGGAATGGAGAATACTTGTCTTATGGTCTGTGGTGTAGTTTTCCACCCTCTCCTTAATGCATTGGTGTATTTTTGGCCTATGTTGCACCTTGTCAACCTCCCTTAACTCACCCTTTCTCTGTTTTTCATGCTAGGGGAAATTATTATCACTCCTTTCTTGGTGTATCACCACTCTTAGTGTAGGTTTCATTTCATGCAATCCTTCTTTCCCTGTCCCCTTGGAAGCACTAGGTTAGGGTTAGTAAGTAGTTTTTCCTACATTAGGAGTATTTGGTGGCAGGTAGGTTAGGAGAAGGAATCAACCTTCTCCGAAGATCTATCCTTACCGTAATTTCCCACACTCAGGATAGTTCAATGTTGTGCAATCGCGCTAAATTCCCCATATCTAGCTTGGTCATTCGGGGTACTTTATGATTCTACAACAATATGTTTTGGCATGTCTGGTGGGACAACTACAAGAGGAAAAAAATTTCATTTTTAATCAAGTTTTTCTACTACAAATCTAAGTCACATTGAAGCCTAAGCTCAAAACAAGAAATTTTTGGAGGTTTCCTTGCACTTCGGAATTTAGAGGTTGTAATTTTCAGATTTTGGAGGTTTCTACTGCAGGGTCAAAGTATGAAATCATTTTGGAGGTCTTTACATGTGTGAAATGGGATCAAACTTTCACAGATGATAAATTGGGGGATAAAATTCAAAAGGGTATCCGTAGAATTTAAAAATCTCATTTTCATAATTTTGGGACTGTTTTGTGTTTTGGGTTTCAGAGGATTTTGGGACTTTTAAAATTTTGAACCTTTTGCAATATTGAGATTTAGACTTTCCGAGGTTACCGCAATTTCATTTTTCAAATTTTCCTACTTCTAACTTTGGGGTTTGTGGCATTTTAGGATTTTAGAGTTCACTTGCGGGTGAACTATTTCAACCCCCATAAACATTTCCGATCCCTTCAAGGTGTGCATTCAGGTATCCATTCTCATTTCATCAAGTTTGTTGTGCTCTTGGTGGAATCATTTCCTTTGGAGGAATGTGCAAGCACAACTAGTGACTCTGTTTGGTAAAATCCCATATATTTGAGTAGTAGACTTTCCATTTCCTTCCATCCATTTCCATCCATTTTTTCCTTCCATTTTCTTCCATTATTTCCATCCCATTTCTTCTATGAAGTTGTGCAATCATGGCTTCGTTCCCACAATGGAACTCACATTTGTAGTAGTAGAAATGTCACTCGGACCTACCTCCACATTTGCAAAGCATATATTTTCATAATGCTATCACCATATACAATTCCATATTATGAAAAAAATCATCACTATACATGTTCCTATGAGCAAGAATAAGATAATTTTGGTTATTCACCAAACTATACAGGTTTCCAAGACCAAGGGTATGTATACTATGAAGGTTACCCTACACTTGAAGATCTAGTGTTGTAAGAGAAGGTCCAAGAATCGAAGGATAAAATGGTTGATCAAAGGGATATATCTCAAATACAAGCATGTAAGATTGGTTTTAGGACCCCTTGTCCATGGGTAGGCCTTATTCCAAACTACTACAACCCATAGGAGAAGCTTGAATTTATTGTTGAGATGTTTCTAAGGCTCATAGAGTAGATTGAAGAGATAAGATATTTTGTAGACAATGTCAGTCAATCTTATCAATGGGAAAACCTTGCATTGCCATCCCACAACACTCTCTCCACTCCCCAATTTGCATCATTTTGGCTAGAGCCTCGTTTCCCAAGTTTCCCATCTGCTACACCTATTGTGGATTCCCTCCTTCATCTTCTATTATTCTACCTCATCTCAGCTTCTCTACCCTTTTCCCTTCCAAAATAAAGTCCCCTCCACAAGAAACGAAACCTCCTCACTCACCACCAACAAAAAAAGAATCAGTGGAGACCCCACCCATAAATCTTCTTGCATTCTTGATTCCATGTTGGGAAGAGATCCAAAGAACCAGTCAAGAAGAGAAGTGAAAGGAGGATCCTGACAGAGATGAAATGATTCAATTTTTGAAGAGTCGGCCAATAATATTAGAATTGAGAAGATTCCTCGATGGTTAAACCTACAAAGTAGTTTGGGGTCTAGTCACAAGTGGTGAAAGTTGACATGGTTGTAGTAAGTGGTAGAGAAAGGCAAAAAGAAGAGGATCAACAATTAGAGTTCTCAAAGTGTAGTGTCCATGAGGAAACTCTATTTTCGTAAATGGTTTATAAATCAATAGCTTGCCAAATCAACACGAGAAGGAGGAGCATATTCATGCCATAAAAGAAATAAAAATAGCCCCACATGTCTTAAATATAGAACATATTATATCGAAGTTTTGACCCTTCTCCTACATCTTCTAAAATTTCCAAACATGAGGATAAGCTTGAACTCTCAAGCTTCATATTATAAGATAAAGAAGACCATACCAAACAAATTACAAAACCAAAAGGTGTTATGGAGAAATTGAATCTTTAGCACAAGAAAACCATGTGGAATCTGACGACTACCGTTAGATTTGTAAGAATGTTTTGATGGAAAGGAGCCCATAGAAATCACCACATTTTCTCCTCCATCATCCATCTTTCAAGCACAAAAACCTATTACCAAGAAGGAGAAGCTCCCATGTCAATGGAAAAACACAACCTCTTGCATTAAGCCATCAATGATTTCATTGGAAGCTGCAAAAAATATGAGGAGTCGCATGATAAGGAGGAGTTAAAAATTTCAAGGAAGAAAAGGAATGCGAGGAGGTGATCGTTTCCATGTCATCCAATCAAAGGAGACATCAGTTTTCTCAGAATGTCTAAGAGGAGGAAAATCAGGTTATAAAAAACCACCTTTTCCAATAAGGTCTCGCATCAAGACTTCCTTATTCATTTGAAAACTCAAAGTAGCAGACACACATATAGTGGTTCGGACCATGCCCTATCAGTGTATCTAGCTTCAATGGAGATATAACTAGAGTTTCTACAACCATTCGAGTTCATCTCCAAACATGAGAATGAGCTTTATAGTATTGAGGATCAATTGCATCAATTACAACATCTATAAGAGCCTCATAAGGGTCATTCTAAAAGGGTATTTCTTCTCGCCTTCAATCTATACCTTGATGAGACATGTGAAGGATTGGTCCATGATCGTATTTCACTCATCCAAATAGCCATTTCTACCGTCAAATCATTCACATGCCTACCTATTGTAAGAAAAGGGAGCTACTTTGCCCTACCGGTCTCGGGGTTTGTTTGAAATCTTATCTACTTCCGGTTACTTATAGGGAACATGTAGGATTTTGTTTTTAGCATCACAAGTACTTAGGCACACTCTGCATGTCTACTAAGGCATGTATGATCTTCTATATTTGTACATAGTTTGTTTGTGTTGTGTTTTATCCAACACATTACATGGTGTTTCAATAAGCATCCCGCATGTAGAAGAAGCTCATGTTTACAGAAATAGTTGCAATTCTCAAGAAAAATAAAATACATAGTAATTAAACTTGATAAGGGGTATGTTTTATAAGTTTCATTCTCTTGTTCCTTGAAATCAATCATTAAGCTTCAAGAACCTCCACCAAATCAAAAACAGCCCTCAACATCATGTTACAAGTAGAAATTTTAGAAGGAAGAGAAAAATCAAGTGTTAATAGAGTTCCATGATGTCTTAGCTTGAAGAATGTCTTATTTAAAAATATGTAGCATGTAATGAATGCCTAGCGTCATCGACTTTGTGTGCTTCAAACTTGGAAAATCGATTGCGAGAAAGGAACAGGATGAAAATCCCAAGTTAAGACAATTTTATACTCTCACAATTTTAATTCCAATATTTTATCATAAATTTGAGAGTGCGAAGCAAGTAGGAATAGGGTCACGGCCTTTGTGTAGTCTCGCTAGTTTCAATTTAGTAGGGTCGACAAATTTGTAGGAATATAGCGACCTCATTCTCAATGGATGGATTAGGCTACTAATAGTATAAGAGCATCTAGCAGGCATATGTCCCCATGAGTCGCCAAATTGCTATCCAAATTTTCCCGTCAGGCCAAATTGGACAACAATGACCTAATAGAACTAGGCACCTAAGTGACCCCACAGGTTGAAACTAGGCTATAGGAAATTTTTGGGCTCTCAAAAGTACTTTTAGTCAATTTAGGAAGGAAAATGATATTGAGTAATTTTTTCCTCTTCTAGGTTTTTACCCTTTAGATCATCTTGGAAAATGATGAATATGGCCCCATGGGCCCACATTTGAACAAAAATGAGGAAAATGGGAAAAATGAGTTCAGGGCATTTCAATACCCTTCCCAACCTCCCGGCTTGAGAAAATTCAAAGAAAATTTCCCAAATCTATTAGTTTGGAGCAAAACACGCAAAATGTCCATATGAGGCATCAAGCTCAAAACAACTCACCGAGTAGCTCTGGTGAGCTACTCAGTGAGCTTGAGTGGTGCTAAAGTGATAAGTTGAGGTCAAACTTGGTGAGCTCAATGCAAAGCTCAGGTGAGTTGTGATTTGGTTGACGTGAGGAATTGAGCTTGACGGTGTACTCACAACAACATCGGTTTGCATGATAGTGAGCTTGTTTTAGAAAATTTATGGTAGGGTGAGCTCATCTTGCTCAACACAAAGAATGGAAGGAAGAAATCCATTCCTAGACACAAAATTCATGTTACAAATAACTCGGATGGTCGAGAGTGTGTGAGTGAACTCACAATGGAATATAACTGTGTAAAGGATCGTAATATGAGCTCAAAGGGTGCCTAGGTACATGGAGACATGGTGAAATGGGCTCGTTGGAGTAAAGAATGATGAAGCAAGTTTTAGGAATGGAGGATTGATATCATAAATGACTCAAAAATCTATGACTTAACACGAAAAATGAGTTGACCATGCAAGTGGAAAGGAGGTCGATGGACCGCATTGGGTGAATTCATAGTCATGTTCACAATGAGGTGATTCTGGACTCCGTGATGGCGTGAAGGGAAGGGTAGGAGAAGATGGAGCTCACAGAGTTTGGAGTACAAGTCATAGCATCTTACAACTCGTAACTCACAATGAATGGGTTAGAACCATCTCATAGCGGAGGAGGGCACTCTGGTTGGAGTGTGGAATAGCTCGAGACACGAGCTCGTGGAGAGAGCAAGCAAAACAAAGGGCAAACTCCCGAGCTCAGCTAATCCAATGCATTAACAGGTGAGCCACGAAGGAAATCAAAGGAGCTCGAGGACATGAGCTCGGTAGGATAGTTCAATGATGATGACGAGTTAAGGCATGGCTGAGTTGAATGAAGTTGGTTAAGGGGTCTATTCAACTCGGCCATGATGGATTAACATGGGGACTATCTTCCAAATGAGCTCACAAAAGTGGCTCGATCCATGAGGAAAGGAAGCACCATAGACGTGATGATCCGTGAACATTTGAAGTACCGATATGGGGTCTCTAGAGATCCATAGTTGCAACGAATAAATCTCGGGAAATACGGGAAGAAAGTAGGTCGAGGGACAAGCTCTATCTAAATTTGGAAGGCTTGAAAATTTTGGGTGAGCTCAAGAGCCAAAATGGCGAGGTGGGAGTTGGTCGAGCCAATGTTTGAAGACTTAAGACTTCGAATTTTGATCACTTTAGAGCTATCACCCAAAAATGATTTAAAACCAAGTCAAGTGTCCTAAGACAATGGACTTCAAGTCTAAAATGCATGGGTGACATGGCGAGCTATGGCGAGTTTGGTAGTTGGAATGTTTAGAATTTGAGGGTTGGAATTTTCTAGGGTTACAATGAGTATGTTTCATGGTTAGAGGATGTGCAGCACCAAGTGGGGCCTGGTGAGTTTCAAAATGGAAATGGCCGAATTCCCAAAAAAACACAATTCTCACCCAAAACTTTTTGCACCACCATTTTGTTTGCATAGATCACTCGAGCCCTTGTATAAGTGGTGGGTAGGTTAAATTTTGAATGTCGAAGTAATGTTCCAAGAGATGGAAATGTAAACAAATCAAAGAGTTCACATTTTTCGGTGATTCGGTGGTTAGGGCGTGGAGTTCAATGATGAGTCCGCCAATGTGAAACACAAACAAGGAAAATGGGAACCAATCCAAATCCACGGTGGGAGAAAACATTTGAAGCTGAAGAGATAATGAAAGGAAGGGGGCTCGAATGTAAAGAAAAAGATGGAATGAAATGAGACAATGAAATATAGAGGTTGTTCGAGCTCTCCCAACGAAGAAGGGAAGTAGCTCACTAAGCCATTCCAGGGCTCGGTGAGTAGCTCGTCAATACATCGCACAGGCCCTAAGGCATGCACAAACCCTCACTTCATTTGAAACATTGTAAATTGAGCTACCCGAATCAAAATATCAAAAAATCACCATCGGTGGAGAGAAAAGAATGAGGGAAACCAAATGGAGAAATAAAAATAGGATTTTGAGAGTTTTTTTAAAACCTGAAATTTGTAGAACCTAGAGAACTCGAAATTGCATATGTTGAGCATCGCATCTCCGTTTCACACAAAATACAAGTCATTGGAATCGTGAGAGTGATATCTACAATATGGAAACATCAAAATTGGGATTTTTGAGGTTTTGTATGTCCAAAATTTGGTAGTAGTGAGTGATAGGTGAAGGCCATTAATGAGGTTGGTGAGAGAAGAGGTCATGATGAAGCTACAGGATCTAGGGACTAGACTTAGGTGTAATCAAAGCTAGTTCCTTCATGCATAAGGAAATACCATTAATGAAGAAAATATTTTGAAAATATTCAAGCACCCATGGAAGATTAAACAATGATTTTTATGGGTTTTGGAGCAATTTTGGGATTTCTTTCCTCTCTCTCCTCTCCTCAAAATTTCTTTATAAATATTGTAAAGGGTTGCACTTGCAAAGGGTTCATCATTTTTCTTCTCTCATGCACCCCTATTCTTCTCGAGGCTCTAAACCTCCCTCCAAATCATTGTTCTCTTGACATGTAATGTATTGTGTATATTTTTAGGGAGCAATAAAATTATGTTGTGTGTTGTTGTTCAAACCTCTACAGAATTTTAGTGTTTTGGCTTACCTTTCTTTGCAAATATGGTGTTTTGTGCATATTTTATGGTTATTGCAAGATTTGGGTGTGGTTATGTTTATACAGGAATGGAGAATACTTGTCTTATGGTCTGTGGTGCAATTGTCCACCCTCTCCTTAATGCATTGGTGTAGTTTTGGCCTATGTTGCACCTTTTCCAACCTCCCTTAACTCACCCTTTCTTTGTTTTGTAGGCTAGGGGAAATGATTAGCACTCCTTTCTTGGTGTATCACCACTCTTAGTGTAGGTTTCATTTCATGCAATCCTTCTTTCCTTGTCCCCTTGAAGCACTAGATTAGGTTAGTTAGTAGTTTTTCTTGCATTAGGAGTAGTTAGTGGTAGGTAGGTTAGGAGTAGGAACCGGCCTTCTCCGAATAGCTATTGCATTTCGCAATGTCCCACACTTAGGATAGTTCAATGTTGTGTAATCACGCTGAATTCCTCTTCTCTAGCTTGGTGATTCGGGGGTGTTGTTATTTTGCTACAACATGTACCTTTTTCATCATTCTATCATGCAAACACTCACACATCCATCTTCTCAAAATTCTTTGTTTTCTTCATAAGAACTTGTGACTAGTTGACCTAGAACAAAAATTTCAAGAATTTAAGCCCTTGAACTTTTCCAAAACCTTCATGCATATGAAGTATAATTCCCAAACTCCATCCACCATAAATTTGGAGTAATTTTCCTATGCAAAATTTTAGAGATACAACAATTTATTCAAAAAATAGTATTTTCTTGTAGGTTGCATACACTCATTCAACAACCTAATGCCACTTGGAGATACCTAAGAGAGTCTACTGCATGCTATAATCATCACGGTAAGTGCATGGAAATGGGGAACCAAAAGGGGGTCAAAATTGGACACATTTTTCTTGAAATCAATAAAACTTGAACTTCATCTAATAATTTGGCATGCATATGCTCAAAATTTGACAAAGCGATAAGAATAAATACCGTAGATATCTGAATCTAGTTTCTAAAATACTATTTTTTTTTTTTTTAAAATGGTGGAGATTAAGAGGGTCAAATATGGTGCACACACAAAGTCTGTTTATTTTTGTATCAAATAGATAAGAACCTATTGTGTGTGCATCCCCCCATTTTTTAGTTCTATAATTTATTTTTAAAATCCCTTTATTATAAAGTTAGATAAAAACATGTACGAGGTCCCACTAATTTTTCATAATTTCTGGCTGACTATATAATTTTTTATTAATTTTCAAATTACACACATCCCGAAATGAAATATTTGTGTGTACACCCTGTAACTTTATAAAAAAAAATTATTTTTTTAGTTTTGTTTTTTGAGTGCATGTAGAATGGAATTTAGAAGAGGAATTAGTTTTTCAAATTAGGATGAAAAATTCATAAAATGTGTACAAAAATGTATGCATATGTTTTGACAAGAAACGAGGGCATTAGTAAAAGAAATTAAGGATGAAATCCTTACACTAATCAGATTTTAGAAATAAGTATATCATGACCAAGGTAAAAATGGAGGTCAAAGGATGATTTGCATCCTCTCATGAGTCGCTATGACAAGGTCGCACCATTTCTTTGGTGACAATTTTCTTTTTGTTTGTTTTCGTGATGTTGTTTTGTGGTGTGTGTTTTTCAATAAAATTATGCAGAGCATTTTCCTTTTTGGTACCTCTTGAATGAAGGACATTTTGAGGAGAAAAATAAATAAATTAACACTTGGTTCTTGTGTAAAGGGTTTGTGGAAATATGAGAAATCACTAAAGTTTTTAGTTAAGATATCGTGTCACCTCCGTGTTCGTGGTGAACCTACGGTCGGAAAAACCATATGGATTCATTGTAATTTGGGGAAAATTGAAACCAATGAGATGTTATCAAGGATGGATGTGCACATGTAACTTCCGGGTTTGGTAATCCTACAGGAAAAAACAAGGTGTCACCAAGACCAAGAAGCCAGAAAGATGGCATGCCACCTCAAAGGTGAGCATGCTACATGGAGAGTGTAATAAACTTTTTACTGTGTTTGGAATAAGGGGGTCCACTATCTAGAAATATGATGTTCATATGAACAATGTATTAAGGGGGGAATGTTGGCATAATATTACATTGTTATGTTGGTTTCCTCCACGTAGGCATTTAGTTTACCTAACTACCTGATCAAACCGTCTAAACCACTAGATATCTCTTGTATCTATACAATCTTTACAGTGTAATAAATCATTCAATCTTTCTCCATTATTTTTCTCCATCGAAAAATCAATTTTGATCCATATTTAAATATTTATTTCATTATTAAGTTCATGTTAGGGTTTTGAGTGGTTGTAGTGTAAGAAATTATTCATAAAGGTATGGGCCTTAAACCTCAAAAAAATGCTAGGAGTTCTAAGCTAGAACCATTCTCCATATTTCCTGAAGAAATCATACTCCCATGCAGAGTTTACATGTGCCAATGAGAATTTTTTTTTTTTTCAGTCTAGAAATCTCCATTGTAAGATCTCGGTAATACTAAAAATACATTATCTAGAAAAATATTTCAATCCTTGACCGGAAAATGCACACACATACCTGATACAACATGAAAACATTGTGTCTAATCTCAATTTTACATTCTAACCCCGAAAAATGGTATTCATCCCTCATAAGTCCATGATTTCTTCACCATGCTCTCCTTGGTCTTCTTGCATTACTAGGCCATGAAACATACCTTCACAACTCTTTTCATGGTCTCTAAACCTATAGACACAAAATCATGCACGTTGGGTATCTATTTAGTCCCAATTACATATTACTATTCATATTATTCCTAAGTAAGAAAAGTACTAACCAGCCCATGTCTTTGACAACCTTTCTTTTCTTTCTATTGCCACTTTTGGTCTTCCATCCTTACTTGCTTAGTCTTCCTTTTTATACCATGACATTTATCATCCCGACACTAACACTCGGTTAGGATGCCAATGCCAAACACCCCGACCCCTTGTACTTTGTTCACATATTTTGGGTCCTATATAGTCATTTGAGCATCTTATATTTCTGGTAGTTAGCCTTTTCAGGGTTAGTTACAAAATTAAAGAAAAGGAATCATATAAATATAAAGTTATAATATCATAATAAGGGACTAAGCACTAAGAACTAGCTAGGACCACCTAAGGTTGCATCTATCAAGTATCTAAGAGCTCTATTGCATCCATATATCACCATCTAAGGGAAATAATGGCTAGTTAATCTACATACACTTTATAGGAGGGAAGTTCTTTTATTCCATGCACACATATATTACATTGTTTTACATCTAGGTTACTTTATTTCCATCAATTATGACATGCACAAGAGCCACCTAGGGCACGATTCCACACATACACATATAACTACATTAGGTCTAAGATTTAGTGCGGTGCTTTCAATCGTAAGGTCACCATTGTGATTGTTGAGGAAAGTTTGACCCCTCATTCTGCATCTTTATTTTTTAGCATTTGATGTCTATTTGAGGGTTGGTTAGGTTCATATTTCATTTCGGGTTTCAGTGACCATGGTGATCTTGGTGTGACCTCATAGCGATCAAATGTGAACAATAGTGAATACATTATGACCACCCAAAGGAGGTTTTTGAGCATTTTCGCTGACATAGACACCCAAAAATAGGGCTAGGGCACACATAGGCACCCCTATCCCTCTCTCACGGGTACCCCAATCTAGGAAGATCTTCATATCGTACAATTTTCTAGGGTTTTGTGTGACACTCCTCCCTCTCTATTTATCTAGTTAGCACTTTGGCACAATCCAAGAACAACTAAAAATTAGCTAAGGATTTCTATCCCCTCTTTGCACTTAGGGTTTCATACTTTCTTGCTTAGCTTGTTTGGATCACTTTTTGTACTTAGTTTTATATTCATTTAGGGTTGTAATAACATTCATATTAGGATTAAATTCACATTTTAGCTTAAAAATTTTGTTGAACCCGATCAATCAAACCCTTACTTACTCGAGTATGTATTCACCTTATCAAGTCATGACTCAATTTTTTAATCCTTCTTTCACACCCATAAGGTTTCGGCGTGGTTACCACCACCGCTGATTTCATGAAAGTTTGTCTTTGAACATCTTCCTCACTTTATTATGCCTAGGGATGATCCTTCTATCAATGTAGTAACTACTTGCCACACACTTCCTCCTACGGCTCCACCCATTTCTATTCCACCACCTACCACTTCTTTGGCTCTTCCTACTCGCTTTTAGGGGCTATGATATCATTGAACAACTTAAGAATACACCGGCCAAAATCTCCTCTCTATGACTTATTGCGTAGTGCACCTGATTTTCGTCAAACATTAGAGGCTTCCCTTCATTCTATTCATATAGAAAGTGATAATTCTTTAGTGGCCTTCACACACCTCATTCAATCTCTCAAAAATTTTCCACGTGTTATATCATTCACTAATGAGGACATATCACCCTTTGCTAATGATAATCCACATGTGACTTTGTTAATCACTATTATTATTCACACCACTTTCATTAAACATGTACTTATTGATAATGGATCAACCATCAACCTATGTTCTCATTCCCTTCTTAAACAATTGGGCATTAACGATAATCTAATTTCTAATAATTCTAATCTTATTCGGGATATGATTCAACTACTTGCACATGCCTAGGAACTATTTCATTACATATTCAAGTTAGTCCTAAGACTATGCCTGCAAACTTTTTCATTATTCATGCTTCATTTCAATTCAATATTTTACTAGGTAGACCTTGGATTCATGCAATGCAAGTAGTTCCATCCACTATACACCAATGCATCAAATTCTTACATGATGGATACAAACATACTATTACTAGCAGATCCTAACCATTCAAATTCTGTCACATAGACCTTGTTACTACTATTCATATTCCTCCTTCATAGCCTATTCTATATAGTAGTATTGATACATATGACATTGGTCAATCTAGCGCTTCACGTCTTCTTCCACCTCTCCAAGAACTCGGCTATTTCTACTCATACTACTAAAATCATCTCACACATAGTGTCTACTCATTGAACATTATGGCTCCATATGTTAAAGCCTCTCTCACCCCTACATCTAGTATGCCTCCTAGAAATATTCTTGACATGAATATAAAGCATGGAAATGCGAACACAAATTATTCTCAAGATTCGATGATGAATTTGATACTATTGAGCTTCTTGATGAAACATTGGGATAACTTAATTTCAGTCTATCAACATAGATGACACCTATTTCAATGACACTTTCATGACCAATGGTATTGGTGAATACAAATTCAAGACCCCTCCTTCTACTATTTTTGTGGTTTTTTAGTAGGGTTCTTTCCATATCTTGGACATTATTTCACCCTTCCCCAGTAGTTTGCATCTTCACCACCTCCTTTCACATGATGTAGACACAAAATCACACTCATTGGCTAATTATCTAGTCTCTATAATATACTAATATTCATATGGTTCCTAAGTAAGAAAATCACTAATCAACCCATGTCTTTGACCATATTTTTTTTTATTTTTGTTACTACTTTTGGTCTTGCTCCTTATTGACCCATTTTTTCTTTTCATACTTCAATTTTACTCTTCCTAGACTAGGGTGAGCGAGAAACGATACCAACATCATGTGCTCTCATCCTCTTTGTGCTTTACTCACACTTTTTTTCCTTTCTAGCCATTTGAGCATCTTATCTTTTTGGTAGTCATTATTTTTAGGGTTAATTACAAAATTTAAATGAAGGAATCATATAAATATAAATATATGTGATCATAATGAGGGCCAAAGCACTAAACACTAGCTATCACCACCTAAGGTTGCATCCATCAAGGCATCTATAGCTCCATTTTCATCCATCTAGCTCCATCACAAGGGAAAAAGGTTGGTTCATATGCATCACACTTCATAGGAGGGGAGTTTATTGTATTCCATGCATAAATTATTTACATTCTACATCTAGATGTTTTCTCACTACTTCAATTAAGACACACACACAAGAGAAACCTAGGGCACAATTCCACACACACACACACAAATACATTGGTTCGGTGATGTAGTGTAGTGCTTAGTTTAATTGCACCATTGTGGTGGGTGTGGATAGTCCAACCCCTTCATATGCATCTTTCTTTTTTAGAGTTTTGATGCTTTGTTTGGGGTTTTGCATGAGGCAGATTCTTTCATTCTAGACTTATAACAACATTTGGTGAATTTCAAGTGACATACACATGAAAAGAAGTGAAAAAGTGAAAATCTCTATCAACCTGTCAAAACC
The DNA here is from genome assembly GCA_018340775.1 of Taxus wallichiana var. yunnanensis. Lineage (NCBI taxonomy): Eukaryota > Viridiplantae > Streptophyta > Pinopsida > Cupressales > Taxaceae > Taxus > Taxus wallichiana. The sequence continues at coordinate 74,680,332 of CM031235.1, read as the reverse complement.
AGGTTCTCGACCATTTCCGTAGACCATTCCAGCCAAATCACTCGAGATCTACATTTTCTCGAATGCTCCTATATGACAGCCTCCCATTCCTATTCATCCAATATCCACTTGTGACACGGTCCACGACCTTTTCGAATAAGCTAAGGCTCTTCTAACCCTTTTTACACATTAGGTTTTTACATTTCATTACTTATTTTCTTGGTTTATTTCCTTTATTTATTTATTTTTATTTACTACAAACTTGCATTAGATTAGGCTATTATTTTACATTTTAGCATAATCATTTTGGTGAACCCCACTCGTGATTGGTATTTTGGATCCTTATTTGGCCTTGTCGATTTACTTAAAATGCATCCTAATTTCCAAGTTGTTCTTAAAAAGGCCCTAGACACCATGTATCTTCCCCAAGATACACCTTTGCATCAAGTAAGTGCTATTTTTGATCGTTTATTTGATGACCCTAGTCTTCGTGATCCTCCATATAATCAACCCATGTTGGAGTCAATTTAATCTTTGCATTATTTATTTCAAGAAAAATTTAAGGATATGGAATCCACAATTACATCTCTCAAATATAAAATCCAACATCTTAAGGATGCTTCTCAAGATCATGTTTGTTCTCCTTCTACATCTCATATTCATTCTATGTCTACTACATGTGCTCATATCAGTGAGCCTCAAGTCATACCATTACCAGAGCCTCTCACCTTTGATCGTAATACTAAGCAACATGACATTCTTACTAAGATCCTTAGTCATCAATTGATCACTTTACCACCTACTCATTACTATCCTCATCATCGGCTAGAAAAATATCAATGGACATAATGACAACAATTTTTATGCTTTATAATGAAGAATCAAACATCTTGAGCATCAGGGATTTATCTCATTCACTACACAACATTCATTGCATGCCCATCTACAAATGATACATCTCAATGGGTTCCTAAACCTGATTTGTCTATGTCTAATGAGCACCATGCCATCACTTCTAATGGTCATTCTATGGAAAGTCAAGCATTACCTAAGAAACTACCTCTCAAAATCAATATCACACCTCCTACTCTTAATAAATCTATAGCATTACCAATTAAAAGTATGCAACCACCTCTCAAAATAAATCAACCTTCTTCTCTTATCAAGTCTTTTGCAGTGTCATCAATACCACCAAAGCTACCACCATTCAATATTTCTCCCCATCCCACTCCACTTTTGTTTCCAATTCATTTTTTCAAAGAAACTACTCCTTCTGCTAAGGGTCAAGACACATTTCAAACTCTGCCACCATCACATGGTCCTAATGTTGCTTCCACCACTAAATGACTACTTAATCTCTTGGTAGGTGACTTTTCTCACCTCACTCATGTTCTTACGGTTCTTACATGACTATTGGGGGGCATGATGTTTATCTTACCCTCTCTCCCCCTCTAATCAACAACACACATATTACATCTTCATCACATCACAATTCAACATTCACTCACAACAATCACGTTTTGACACATGCTAGCATCAACATTATCTAGTGACACACTTTTGTGCTTCGGTTCACACTTGACTGTTGAGGGCATCCTATACACATGAACCTCACACACTACACAAGTAGACGCTACACATCACATGCTTATGAAATATTCACATCTACCTCACATATTGCACATCTTCATAATATACTTTTACATGTTGTACTCATTGCTACCCGATGACGCACTCTAGTCTCACAATCCATATAGGACTATTGAGGTATACATCACAAATAGATCATATTCACACACTCAAACATTCAATATTTCAATCATGCGACATTCTTAGTGATATACGAAATAGGATACATCATTAATTCACATAGAATCACTTAGTGATATACACTTTAGGCTAAATCATCACACATTTTTACACACCTCATCTTTATTTCACATATCATCACATTGCAGATTACAAATAACACATCACTCAACCATTTCCCGATGACACACTCTCCTTCATGGTTCATTCTTTATTGCTGAGGGGGAATAAACAAATTAACCTCACTGCATACAATTCCATTCACTAGGGGGCACATGGATCCTAACATTCAGTTTGCATTTCATTCCATCCATCTACAACATGATGCATATCTTGGTTGCACTTACTCCTACTTGCATTTACTTGTAAATTTTCATCTTATTACACATGCTAGATAGATATCTTGTATTTCATTATCTTTATCATACACACATGTGTGTTCACTTTCTTCTAGTTGTGATCACAAATTCTATAGATCCATTACATGCAACATGGATGCTTGGCGTAGTACCTAGTACCAATCCCACAACAGCTCCTAGGGGTATCCACTTTCATACACTACATGTGTTATTGTTTAATTTTGTTTCATAACACACTACTTTATCATATTATACATACTTTGACATACTTTTTATCTTTCTAACATGCTAATGGGTGCTTCATGTGAAACATTTATTTTACAAGATAACTTTCCACCATGATAGGTTGTTACATTGTTTGTACTTGTTTTTCATTCTATTCCTTTGTTTGCAGGAATTACCCTTTTTCTTGTATGCACACTCTTTTTTTGTGACCACTACGAAATTTAGTTTTTGTGACATCATGAGTAGTGTCCTATATTTGTAACCCACTTTTTGTGGTCTACATTGTCTTCTTGTGTGTTTTGTCTTACACATTGTTTGTCTAGCTTACACTTCGTCTTATACATACTTTTTGTATTTGTTTATACTAACACTTGTCTCCCAACATTTTTTTTCACGTGCCTTGGTTTTTACAAAGTACATACCCCATGTAGGGAAAATTTTCAGTTCGGTGGTTAGTTATCTTTCAAGCCGCATCCTCCTAAAACAACGATCACATATGCCCCCAAAGAGGGGGCATCATTTGAGTGAATCAGTCACCCCATACATAGTAGACATCACAACACATAGACTGGGCATGGTATAACACATTTTAGGATCATAATTAGACTTGGGTCCTTAGTTCAATGATGTATTTCTGGTGTGCCTATAACCAAGGGGAAGTTACACAACGAGTGGGTTCATCACGGTCTACAAAAATCCTTACATGGTGGATTTTATAGGAATATTTTACTTAGCACATGTGTTGGTACACATCATATAAAATGGTATTTTATTCTAGGGAGTAGTTACAAGCTAGAGGATAACATTAAACTTTCCTCTCTACATTAATTTTTCCATGGAGTCTGATCTCCCAAAAACTAGATAAGTACAGAGATATCTACAGTTTTGGGAAGTGGTTATAGGTTGGAGGATAAATCAGACTTTCCTCCCTACACTTCTTTGGCCAATGACATGAGATTGCCCAAAAACTCACACTTCATCGACATGATCCTCTATACACCCTCTTTTCCTCATCATGGATCAGTGCACATGTTCCTTTTTCACATTTTCAGCATTTAATTTTACACACTTTTTATACATATACATGTGTATTTATCTACTTGATCTTATTCTCTTTTGCAGGTCCATCCACATGGGAAGAAAACAATCAACATCATCAACATCACTTAAAATCACACATATCAATACTAGCAACGAGTACATAACACACATTGGAATTCAAACACACGTTTTTTTCCCTAGGTTCATTTTCATCACTCTTTACACTTTTTAATCTTTAGTCTCCATGCTCCATCTTTTTATCACTCCAAGCTTTGTCTAGTCCCTTAGCACACTTTCTACATTAATCTACATAGATATGATGTACACATCTCTATTTATTCTATGGTACTGATCTTTCCTCTCACGAACATAAAGTTTGGGAAAATGTAGACACAAAATCACGCACTTTGGGTAATTATCTAGTCTCAATCGCATACTACTATTCATATGGTTCATAAGTAAGAAAATTAATAATTAACCCATTTATTTGACCATATTTTGTTGCTTTCTATTCCTACTTTCAGTCTTGCAAATTTATCGACCTAGTCTATCTTTTCATAATTCGGTTTTACCCTTCCTAGACTAGGATGCCTAGCTAAGAAACCAAAGTGTCGTGCGCCCGTCCTCTTTTTCTTTACTCACACTTTTTGGGTCCTTTCTAGCCATTTAAGCATCTAATATTTTTGGTAGTAAGTATTTTTAGGGTTGATTACAAAATTCAATCAAAGGAATCATATAATTATAAATTTATGTGATCATAATAAGGGACAAAGCATTAATCCCTAGCTATCACCACATTTAAGGTTACATCCATCAAGGCATCTATAGCTCCATTTGCATCCATCTAGCTCCATCACAAGGGAAAAATTTAGTTCATCTACATCACACTTCACAGGAGGGGAGTTTATTCTATTCCATGCACACATCATTTACATTCTACATCTATCTACTTGCTTGTTACTTCAAGTGCAATACACACAAGAGAAACCTAGGGCACCATTCCACACACACATGAAGAACTACATTGTGTTTGATATGTAGTGTAACACTCATTTGTAATTCCACCATTTTGGTGAGTGAGGACATGATCTAACCCCTTCATATGCATCATTCTTTTTTAGATTTTAGATGCTTTTTGGGGGTTTTGCATGTGATTATTTCATTTTAGACTTACAGCAACACTTGGTGAATTTCAACGACATATACCCGACAAGAATTAAAAAAGTGAAAAGCTCTAATGACCCTATCGTAACCAAGTTCCATCCATTTTCCGCATACTAGGGCACCAATGTTTCATACCAAGGATCCTGAGGAGCCCCAATCCCTTTTCCAGGCACCCCACCAGTTGAATCACTCATATCTACATTTTCTCAATCTCTTATGACGGTCTCCCATTCATGTTCAGCTGGTCTCCACCATGACACGATCTTACAACCTCTACAAACCAGCTAAGGCTCTTATAACCCTCTTTTCACATTCGGGTTTTTACATTTCATTTCTTAGTTTTCTTAGGTTATTTCCTTTTTTATTCATTATTTAATCCTCTTGGAGCAAACTTAACAAAAGGAAATATATTATTTCACAAACTAATATTCTATTCAAAGCATACTATTATTTTAGGCATTAGCCATGGAAATAGAAAAGCGATAATCACAAAACACCCGTTAATATCATTACGGGTAACAACAAATTATATTGTTGAAACAATATAACAAACTCGTATTATTAATAATGAGTTATAATAATGAGAGCACTAAATATTTCCTAACATTCCCCCTTAGTGCGAACATGGGGAAAACACCATCTTCAACCAAGCAACATGCCGCTCCGTAGCTTCTTGAGCACATGGTCTCGATCCTCAACACCGTGGGAACTACATCATCCGGGGACCGTTACCTATTAGATGAATACATGAATTGGGACCATTCAACCAATTCACATCAACCATCAAATCGATCGATCAAGAACACTTCATGGTTCAATGGTACAATTTATCATCATGGGGGACACACAAGCACCTTCACTTGCACACGAGATGGGATGCTCATCTGTGTCTTATTCATCACACAAGACACAAAGATGTCAATAAAGCAATTTACGGCCTGCGAGGTAGTGACAAACTCGAGGACGCTATCCTCCTCTCCATTGCCTCCATCCTCCAAAAATCTGCTGGCAACTCTGTGATCTTAGGTCGAGTGGCCTTGAACGTCGGATTCCACCGAAAATGCGTTCGTGAGGCAATTTTTTTTATTTTTACAAGTTTTGACTCACAAAACAAAACTTTATGGTTTGACTAACCATATAACACTATTGACTTGGACAAAAAGACATGACTAGACCGAAAATACTCTTTATCTTGATGAACAACAATATTTAGACCTAAAATGAAAATTACTCACAATTGTACACTTGTGACCCAAATGTTTTTGTAGAATAAATTAATAATCTATACATAAAAAATGAATGCTTGACTCCTTAAAATCACGTATTTGACAACAACACTAAATTCAATTGATATTACAATGACACTTTTAATGACATTGACGGACAATGATGACGCGACACTTATAAAAATACTGCCATAATACTAATTCTCATGATATACTTGACTCTTATAGATCTATAAGTAACAAAATGAATTATTACACTATTCACCCTATTTTAATTTTGATGTAGAGTTTTTGAATACTGTAATATGGAATAGCGCTGATAAAGTATATGGAAGTAAAACGAATAGAGCTGCATTAATATCTTCTCATGTATCTCCTCAAAGATTCACTCCAGGTAGAATGGCGTCAAATCCACAAAAGATCGACTTCAGTGCTATATATTATGTTGATGCTGAAAGATCGGATCCATTTATCAAATCTTACGATGCAACCAACACGAGATATGGAGAATATAATCACATTGAATGTGTATAGATCCTATTATAAAGAATTTACCATCTTTCTAATGAAGATAATTCCTCCATGTGACTATTTTCACAAATCTACTAAAACAGACAGACCTTTGCAATCTTTACACAATATTAGATTCCAAGCAAATCGCTTAAATTCAACTCCAAAACAAGAAATGCGACACACAAATGCAATGCTTTAAAGATTGAATACATCGGCACAAAGAAGAATTCAGATTTCATTTCCCATTCCACGGACTTACTTGGTCCACATTTGGCGGGAGTGGACTCTCGAACAACTATCAGGAGTGGAGTGGACTCAATTAGACAAAAGATGCATGGGCATTTGGGTATAAATATCTAAATACTCACAGTCCTCGTAATAGATGAAGGCATGAATGCATGAGATGTCTAGGTTTCTTTCCAAATCAAATGACGAGATAAATCCAAAAATATCCACGCCGTGTATAAAGCTAATATACCTTCCACTCGGATGCTCTATGAAGTTCTCTATGAGTTGAGTTTGTTGAAAGTAGATAATAATTATTTTCAAATTCTCCTTGGTTTGAATGCCTCCATTAGATTTTCACGTAGGAAAAAATAAAGTGATAAGGAGGGAATTTAGCTCCCAACTCATGGCAAGCCTCTAGAATTTTAATCCTTCATGTGTTTACTAATTTCTAGTAATTTTTTTCTCATCGCTTGGGCAAAACACGGTGGCATCTGCCCAATTTTTTTAATCTTCCATCGGAGAGAGAGTGAACATCGCTCGATACCAAATCTTCCAATGATTAACAAAGGAAATATATTATTTCACAAACTAATATTCTATTCATAGATATTCATTACAAATAATAATGAGGCTAATAAATAGCCATGGAAATGAAAACTTTCCTACAAACCAGAAGTCACACACAAAACTGGGTTAATATCATTATGTTGAAACATATAACAAACTCCGTATTATTAATAATGAGTTATAATAATGAGAGCACTAAATATTTCCTAACAAATCCAAACTTGCATTACAATAGGCTATTATTTTACATTTTAGCATAATCACATGCAAAATCTTCATCAACAACTCTTATTGGCATCATATCCTAGTGGATCGTACTTGTTCCAATATTATTTGCTATGACATCTTATCCAGATTATATTGACACTTAATGATATTCTACCACCACCTCTCTCACCTCATCTTTATCATGGTTATTTTCACATTACAACCGCATCATCTTCATGTGTTTTATTTAATAGTATTTGTTGCACTTACCCCTATACTTCTCCACTAACACTCGGGAAATCTTAGCTTGACTATATTGGGGGCAATTTAGACTCCACTCACACTTCTATCACTTTTCCTATGCCATTCAATAGTATATGTCTATTAGTATGGCTCATCTTCTACCCACTCTATAAATATCACTCACTTTGGATACGCACACTGGTGTCCTTGAACACCTTTCACTGAAGAGTATACAATGATTTTGTACACATTATGTTGTAATGGCTCTTTATATAATCCACCTCATACTATTACGATTAAGTATCTAATGTGTCTAGTCATATTTCATTAGCATAATGATGATATTTTAGATAGTGGTACTTGACCATTATCACCATCGATATTCACATCCCTCTTCTTAAATTCCCCTCTCGAATCAACACATTTATTATATTCTCATTACCTTGCATCTAATCTATCACATATACCGCATACATCCTAATACACATTCAAACCATTTCCGATGACATACTCTCATGTTATGGTTCACAATTGACTATTGAGTGCATACTATATACATGAACCTTACATACCACACATAACACACTACATAATACATACTACATACTACACATCACATTACACACTTCACATATCACATATTCATCTCCTTCTTGCAACATCAACTCTACACATTCAATGATATATATTTTTGCCATCTACTTTCATGATGTGGCCACTACCTTATGTATGGACTCTAGTTCCACGGTTCATACTCAATTTCTAAGGGTATACATCTCAAATGAACCTCATCACACTCACATGTTTAATCAACTCATTCATTCACTCATGTGTTTATAATCTATACTTTACGCTTAGGCGATCACACATTTTTAGTACACACATTCAAACCATTTCCTAATAACACACTCTTGTTTATGGTTCATTCTTGATTGTTGAGGGGGCATAAATAAATGAACCTCAGTGTATACATACACATCCACTTGGGGGCACATTTCTCATGTCATTCAATCTACATTCCATTCTATCTCATCCACAACATACTGCATATCCTGGTTGCACTTAGTCTTGCTTACATTTACTTGTTACATGTACATCTTATTACACATGCTAGATAGATATCTTGTATGGAATTATCTTTATCATACACATATGCACATTCAATTTCCTTTCTAGTTGTGATTGTATTTCTATAGATCTACACACGCAACATGGATGCCTTGGGTAGTACACTATTACTAGTCCCACTACGCTCACCAATTTCATACATTACATGTGTTATTATTTCATTTTGTTTCATAGCACACTACTTTATCGTATGATACACACTTTGAAATAAAAAAATTTATCTTTCTAACATGCTAACGATTGTTTCATGTGCAAATTTTATTATGTAGGTCTAGTTTCCACCATGGTTCTTTATTACATTGTTTGCCATTGTTTACAGGATTTTCCATTTGTCTTGTGTGCACACTATCTTCTTTTGGCCTAGTCATCCTTGATTGTTTTAATTCATCATGAGTGGTGTCCCATGTTTTCAACCTACATAACATTGAGGGAATAATTTTCCCCCAAAGTGTGGGACTTCCCCAAATGAGTCACTTTTATAAGGTGGGAAAATTTGCACTCTCCCTAAAGTGTGGGACTTAAGGGGAAAAAACTCTCCAAATTAAGGCCGATCCTACTCCTTTGTTTAGGTGTATGCATAAATCATAGAGGGTCTATCCTAAATCCTACTCTAATTTACCAAGGAGACAGAGTTAAAGAAGGGATGAAAAAAAAATAAAACTTAAGCTACTAGGTGATACACCAAAGGAGTGATGAACAATTGTTTTGCTGGTGGACACAAACTAGAAGAATGCAACACAAAAACACGCACAAATAACCAGAGTTCTAATGAAGGATCAAAAGACAACAATTAACACAGAAAAGGATGAAGATCACCCAAAGAACATGTATTATTGCTCTCTGGCTTGATACGATGCATTACAATAGTAACAAGGAAAATTTGCATTTACAAATCTATATGGGAGGTATGAAACTCCACGAATTCACTTGCCAAGGAGAAGAACAAGCCTGCAAAACATAAGAATGTCCAACCCTTTACAATGAGTCTCGACCTATATTTATAGATTCAATCAGAGAGAAGAAAGAAAGAGAGAAGTGGAAAAGTAGGTCAAAGCTCAACCACTACTATTAATGCCTCCTACAAAATCTGCCCCCAAATCAGTCTTGATTGTATCAATCTCTGGTTCGGTGCCTTGAAGGAGGAGGAAATGGTGGAGCAGATTGAATCTGATCTGGTTGTTGAGGCAGATAGATCCACATTAATGGACCTGAAGATGTTTTCCTCATTTTTCTTTACCTAACCTCCCCAAACTTAAAGTTTCAGATCTCCATGGCATGGGCAAGGCCGAGATCTTTCCAACGGTGTCAGATTTGTAATATTTTGAGCCTTGAGTCAAAAGATATGCCCCTTCAAGTTTGTATCGGGTCCATATAATAGAGCGGGAAAACCTATTTTGAAAAATGGGCCCCCTCTTTAATATGGGACATGTGGTTGGCTGGTGCATATCTGAGGGTGGCCTCTGTATCTTGCTTTTGGAATGGCATGGGGCTGACATGTGGCTTCATCCATTGGCCTACTCAATTTCTATATTTCTCGGCTAAGTCCTTTTCTTAGCGGGGTCATATTCCTTGACCGGGGACATGCGATGGTCTGATGCTTGTTTGAGAACCCTCTCTCGATTCAACTTTGAGTTAGCATGCCATGTGGACACTTGGCACTCTCTGTCCTGGCCTGCCACTATGCATTGACTATTCAACCCGACTTTGTCCCCTTCGAAGAGACTAGATGTGGAGGCTCTGCGCACTCACTAAAACTCTCGATCAAGATTTTTCTTTGAAGGAGCGTCTTGACACTTAGAAGCCTCCGTAGGATTTGGACTTTTCAAAATTTCCTTCCTACCTTTTCGGACCCTGGGCTACGTGGTGAGATGGCACTTGTTTGAGGCCTCCGCATTTGGATTCAACTTTGGAGATGCGCGCTCTATGACACATGGCTCTCTCTACTAATACTTCTATACTTAACCCTTTTTGAGGCCCACCCTATCCACCTTTTGACCTCTTGTTGACCATTTTCTACGTGGAGGGCTGGCGTGAGTTTGAGTCTTCACCTTGGGGAGACTTCTTGGATTTGCGCCGAGCCGACACCTGCACCTTCCTGCTTAGCCAAAGACTTTTCAATGGCTTGCAAATTTTTGGGAGCCTTGGACGTGGAAGATTGAAACTAATTTGAAATTCCTTTCTTGGATTCACCCTTGGAGAAGTGTCATTCCGACACGTGGCTTTCTCCGCAACATCCTCCATACTTAGCTAATTTTTGGACTCATTCCTGGAGTGTTTTTGAGCCCGAAGACTTTGGGTCTTTGTCGTTTCTTTCCTTTTCTTGCTCCTGGCTTCTCTTGTGATGCTGCTCTGACATGTCTGACCCTGTTGTTCTATTTCCGAGCCTACACCTGAAACCTGTAGAATGGATTTAAGGCCCGGATCTGCTCGACAGAGTCCATTCTTCTGGATTTCTCCTACACGTTGTTGTTTGATTTTTGTAGGCCCCTCCACTTCCATTATAGTCCCCTGCAATCTATTTATAGGAACCGAATGTGATTTCTCAGGTTCTTTCAGTGTGGGGTCACTCTGATCCAATATCTTTCCTGGGGGGAAAATATGGATAACAATTTGGTGACTCACAGGGGTATCTTCCTGCTAGATGAAAAGACCAATTTCCTTGTCGTATCCATTGGGCATGGAGTCAGAACAATGGTCTGATACTGATTCTGCCTTTGATTCACGAGCTCGACTATTTGCACTCTCAATCTTCATAAGAATCTTGAAATGATGGTTTCTGAGAGTAGAAAATTGTTTTGACTCAGGTCTTCATCTTGGATTTGAATGAGCTATGCAAGAGCAACAAAAAAACACCACAACTATATACAAAATTTTAAATCATACATGCTCCAAGTAGAACATGCAAAGTGTGCAAAGCACTTAGGAGAAAAGCAACCTAAACTACAACAAGACAATGTGCACAAGCACTTAGAGGAAAGAGAAACTAGACTAATATGTACAAGGTGAGAACCTTCCTTCTAGTAGCAGTGTTTAAGATAAATTCCATTCATTGGAATCTACAATTCTTCACCATCCAATGTAGACAATTGGAAAGCATTGCTACTTTTACATTTTGTGACCATGTAAGGGCCACTCCAAATAGCATCAAACTTGGAATGCCTTCCTGGTTTTGCCCGATCTAGCATCCCATTTCAAAACTAGGTCTCCTTCCTGAAGGTCCTTGTTCTTTCCTTCTTTTCAAAGCATCTCTTGATTGAAGCCTATCCTTCTCTATTGTTTGAAGTGCATGTTCTCTATGTCTCTTCCAATTCCATCACTTCTACATACCTGGCTTCCATTGGTTCAAACTCGACACCTCCAGTTGCTTCATGAGTTCCAATGTTGGCAACTCAAGTGATATAGGCAACACTTCCTCTTTCCCATAGACAAGTTTGAATGGAGAGTTTCCTGTAGATCTCTTGGGTGTTGTCATGTCAGCCCATAAGGCTGATTTGAGTTTCATGTGCTAGGTTTTCTGATTTTCATCCAGAGTTCTTCTGATAATCTTCAATCAAGTTCTTGTTTGTAGAATCTACTTGGCCATTACCCTGAGGGTAATAATTTGATGAAGTGCTTAGGTAAATTTCTGTTACTCATGGCCCATCCTATGATTTTGGAACCCATGAATGCCAATGCATTTTCTGATATAATGGTGGTTGGCACTCCAAATCTGGTCACTATCCCTTCATAAAAATCTAGTATACTAGACTCATTAGCTTCTTTGAGTGCCACTACCTCGGTCCACTTGGTGAAATAGTCTATTGCTGTCATAATCCATTTGTGGCCTTGGCTCAATTTGGATTGATGACCCCGATGAAGTCCAATCCCCATTGCATGAATGGACGATCTACTAAAATTGGATGCAATGGTAGTGCTGCTAGCTTTTCCTTGCCTCTGAAGAACACATAGTTCTTGCACTTTTTGATCCATGCATAGCAATCACTAAACACCCTAGGCCAATAATAACCTACCTTCATGATCTTAAGCACTGTCACTCATGGAGAAAAATGGCCTCCAACTACTTCATCGTGGAATTCTTGTAACACTCTTTCAATCTGATCTGTCCCAATGCATCTTAACAGAATGCCATTGATGTCCCTTTTGAACAAGACACATCAATGAGCACATATGGGATGGCCTGTAGTCTAAAGTGTCTCCTTTTGTTTTATTCATTTCTGGAGGACACATGCCTTTTTGAAGGAAGTGCACCATGTTCTGAGTCCAACAAGGAGTGGGCACATCCTCATTCTCTTCCTCTTGACTATTTTGCAAGACAAAAACAACTTCCTTTCCTCCACTTGCTTCTTCTTGCTTGACTCGAGGCCAAGCTGTTCACACAATCCCTTCCCACATGACCAACTTAGTGACCTTGATCTCAATGTCATACTCCATGACACGAGTGATCCATCCTGCACATTTTCTCATTCAGATCCTTGCTGAGAAGGAAGTCTTTAACTCTTGCATGGGAGACTAACAATTGATTTTGTTGTTTGAAACCAAATGCTTAAACTTCTTCAAGCCTCTGATCACTTCCAAGACCTAATTTTTGATGAAGGAGTATCTTACTTCATAATCCTCTAGACCTTGGCTGAAGAAAGCAATTGGTTCTTCTCTGTATCTTCTTTGTTCTGTTGTACTAGGATTGCAGAAATCGTGTCACTACCACCAAAGGCATACAATATGAAATCCTTAGAAAAATTTGGATTCACGAGAGTTGGGGCTTGTGATATAGCTTCTTTGATGGCCTCAAAACTTTCTTTTCCTTCAATTGTCCACCTAAATGCCAAACTCTTCTTCAACATCAACATGATTGGCTTGACAAGGGCAACAAAGTTTGGTACAAACCTACGGAAAAATTGATTTTTCCTAAGAAGCTTTGAAGAGCCTTCTTATGGCTTGGCAATGGCAATGCTCTTATTGCTTCAACTCTCTCTGGGTCAATTGCCAAACCTTCCTTTGACACAATGTGGCCTAGAAGCTTGCCCTCATGGGCCAAGAATATGCATTTTTGGGGTTCAATGATACCCCAAATCTCCTACACCTTTGAAACACTTGCCTTAGGTGAAAAAGGTGGTCTATTGCATTTTTGAGAGAACATAGTAATGTCATCTAGGTAGATCAACACTATTTTGTTGATTAGCCCTTTGAATGCCATATCCATTGCCCTTTGGAAAGTGGCTCTAGCATTAGACAATCCAAATGGCATTTTTCTATAGGCATAGGTGCCCCATTTGGTGGTGAAATCCATTTTGAACTGATCATCTTCTTTCACCATGATCTGGTTGTACCCTCGAGTAGCCATCTAGGAGAGAGAATCTCTCTGATCCAGACACCCCTGCAAGATTTTCTCCATTGAGGGGAGTGGGTAGTGGTCTTTGAGGGACACTCTGTTCAAGTCACGAAATTCAACACACAACCTAATCTCTCCACTCTTCTTCCTGACTAGGACCAAATTTGTGACCCAACTTGAGTGTTTGATTGGAAATATGATACTTGCCTCTATCAGCTTGCTCAACTCTTTCTTCATCAGAGGCTCAATATGTGGATTGATTGGTCTCTACTTTTTCCTGATGGGCTTAGCAGTTGGATCTAGTTCGATTGTGTGTTGGGATAACTTCGGATTGAACCCTCTGAGGTCCTCATAGCTCCAAGAAAATACATCTAGAAACTCTTGGAAAAGTTACATGAATTCATACCTTTCTTGCTCAGGTGGCCACTTTGCCAATTTGAAGCATTTTTCCTTCTCCAACTAGAATTGACTCTGAATCTTCTCCTTTGATTTGTATATTAGCCTTTTCTTTTCAAAACTAATCATTGGGATTGAAGATAGACTCCAATGTCACTAAGCCTTTGGGAAGCTTGTTTGTATGCAGCTGCACTACTTGATCTCCATATTGTTGCTCTAGTCTGCTTTGATTTCTAGCTGAGAATTCAACTTCCTCTTGTAAAAAATTGATGATCTGTTGATCATTCTCAAACACCTACAACATGTGTTATTATCTGGCACTCGCTTGGCCTCACAATCACATGGATATGTGGTTGTTCTTTGTCCCTCTTGATGTTGTCAACCACATCAAATGTGGCTCCAACTACTGCGAGCCTATCAACAACTTTGTTCTCCTTCTTGGGTATGGACACAATGTTGAAGGCTTCAAATCCTCAATGAGATCCCATACCCTACTCTTGTAGCTTTTGAGCAGGTCATTCTTGATAGAATTTTTTTCCTTTGACTTGATTGGTAACCAGTTCACTATCACCAAACACCTGCAGTTCTTGATTCCTCATCTTCTAGCCCAATGCAATCCATGAACCAAAGCCTCATATTCTGCAGTGTTATTTGAGTAGGAAAACTGAAATTTGAAGGCTAAATAATACTTCATACCTTGGGGGACACGATCATAGCTCCTCCTCCGGCTCCTTGTCTGCTCCTCGAGCCATCAAAGAACAATTTCCATACTTCATTTTCATCTTTGCGTTTTGGCTTGAGGATGTCAAGAAGAGGATGATTCTCCTCATGTAGGTAGTAGACTCCTAGTTCATATTCTTCCATCTCCTTATAGGGATCAAAAGCATGCCTTTTGACCACCCATTCATCAAGAGTCAGTCCGGATACACCCTACTTTGGTATCTTCCTCAAAAGTGTTTAGGAGGTCCTCCTGATCAAAAGCCAAACAATTTACATTGATTGGGCTAGGCACATAAGACTCAATGTGATAATACACTATGGGCTTGATCTGATTGTGGCCTTCACTCCATACCTTGTTCTAAAGAGCATATGTGACCAATCAAGTAGAAAATATCCTCCAATTTTGGCAGTGAAGTCCCTAGACAAACACAATGCAAAATGTGGTGGCAAGTCTATGACTGATACATTCTGCAATACAATCACATTAGGGTAGGCATGCAGAGTGAGGCTCAGATCCTTGATGACTCCAATAGTGGTCACTATTGTCCCATCCAATTTTACTACTCCTTTAGAGATGACTTCATACTTGGAGGCCCAGTTGATCAACTATTTGTTTGGGCATTACAGAACTACTTGCCCCCAAATCAATCATGCAATTATGCACCAATTTTTCTCCAATGATTAATGAAACATAAAATGGAGGAGGCTTCATATTCTTACCTCATTGTTCTCCATGGTTTCTCTCAGGTTGAGCTATATTGGTAAGCACTTTCTCTTGCTGGCTAAGGGGTTGATTTGAGCTTGACCAATTTTGCATGGCAGTTTGCAATAGATCCCTCTACCCTGGAATGGCTAGTGACTCCCATAGTGAAATGTTCACACTTGTCCTCTTCATTTTCTCAATGATATTAAATGAATTTTCTTCTACTACCCCTTCCTAGCACATTTTTCTCTTGTACATGGGCTGTTACAACTCGGTGCCTGAGTAGATTTGGAAGGTGGCTTGGATTGACTCTGTACATTGGGAGTTATATTTTGAATGCCAATACCTTGTGGAGCAATGGAGGGTTGAGGATCACATGAGCTTGGTGAATGTCCTTCTCTAATATTTCTCTTCTTGGACCATGTATTGGCAGCTATACTTTGAGAAGGAGTCTGATTCATTCCACATAAGTCTTCAGCCTTCCAATTGACAAGCATAGTTTCACTTGGGGGTCCTTCTTGCTAAGCTCCTTACTGCTGATTTTCTTCATGGCTAGGTTCTTGTGACACACCAATGGTTTGCACCATCAGAGCCTGATTTAGTGCACCATTAAAGCACATCGATTGATTATGTGGTTGATTGCATGGGAAACACCAATCATACTCTTGTGCCATGTTATTTTGTGCTAGAACCAATGCCCTTTATGTTGAAGTTGTGTTTGGATCATATGACTTAAAAGGTCTAGCAGCTTGAGGTTTCCCTTGGTGTTGACTCTGATTTACAGCCTAGGCTGGTGGTCTATTTTGCTGATATGGGGTCTAGCCTGATACTGAGCATAAGGCTGATATGGCCTAGAACCCTGAGCCTGCTTTGTCTTTTGATGGTTACTAGCTCATTTCCTAGGTTTTGTAGTTGTTTCATAACTTCCAAAGCTCCTTTGAGGTGTTAGATGATGAAGTGGAGGCTTCAACTAAACTTTGACTCCTGGGGGTGGGTATAGAGCTAATGTGGGTGTTTGGCTGTACCTGGGTTTCCTAACTTGGGGTATAGAGGCATGGATGGCCTAGGAGCAAGTTTTCCAGCCTAAATCAAATGATTCTCAGCTCTTATGGAAAGGCTATAGGCTACAGGTAAGGTTGTGCCCCCATTGACTGAATCATCAAAGAAATATCAGAATTCAAAGCTCTAAGAAGTATAAGAAGGCACCTTCATTAGTGGGATTTACTACTGTTGGAATCTTGTCCCAGGTCCATTGAAATTTGAAATCCATGTGAGTTTCTTGTTTGGAGCCCTCTTGATTGTTGTCAGCTACTCCAACAAGGATAGGTTATCTCCCTTCTCTCCAAACTGGTTGTGAAGAGTTGTGCACAGATGGTCCCAAGATTGAATAGAGCCTGCTTCTAGGCTCTTGAACCATTGTGAAGCTTTTCCCTTGAGTGAAGAGGCTAGAAACTTGACCGCAATGTCCATCTCAATGATCTCATGGATTGTACAGACATTTGCAATGTCTTGTATGTGGTCACCGGGACAAGTCTAGTTTTCTCCAGTGAAATATGGGATGCTCTTTAATGCTACCACCGGGACTGGGTTTTGTGCATTCAGAGCAAGTGGGTTGCTGCCAGTGAAATTGACATAAGGATTTGGTTGTTGGTGTGCCATCCTGATCAGGCTTGAGCACCCTTCTTGATTGAAAGAATGGCCTACTAGGAGGAGGTGTTGATAAGGCTCTATTTGGTGGAGATAGAGACTTCTGGGCTCTTCTTCCTCTTCTCCTTTTGTCTGGAGACAAGTGTATGTGTACAAATTTCCCTTCTCTTGTTCTTGACCTTATTTGTATCCTTCTCATGAACTTGGGAAACTTGGACTACTAAAACCAATGGATTCTATCCCTTTTGGAGTCACTAGATGTGTAGTTCTTAAAAGCTTCTTAAAAGCTAGAATCACAACAAGTGCACATCAATCTTACTTAATAATAAAATGGAGACTTCTTTGTCCCACCAAGGCCAAAAACTATTAGTGCAAAATCACAGCACCCCCAAATGATTCATTAGATATTCTTTTCTAAGGTAGATTCATTTGGTGTGATTTGCATAACATTGAGTTTTTCCCCAAAGTGTGGGACTTCGCAGGGGAAAAAAACTCTCCAGATTAAGGCTGGTTCCTACTCCTCTGTTTAGGTGTATGCATAAAATCACAGAGGGTCTATCCTAAATCCTACTCTAATTTACCAAGGAGACAAAGAGTTAAAGAAGGGATGCAAAGAAAATAAAACTTAAGCTACTAGGTGATACACCAAAGGAGTGATGAACAATTATTTTGCTGGCAGACACAAACCAGAAGAATGCAACACAAAAACATGCACAAATAACTAGAGTTGTAATGAAGGATCAAAAGACAATAATTAACACATAAAGGGATGAAGATCACCCACAGAACATGTATTATTTCTCTCATGACTTGATACGATGCATTACAATAGTAACAAGGAAAAATTTACATTTACAGTCTATATGGGAGGTCTGAAACTCCACGAATTCACTTGCCAAGGAGAAGAAGGGAGCCTATAAAATAGAAGAATGTCTAACCCTTTATAATGAGTCTTAACCCTATATTTATAGATTCAATCAAAGAGAAGAAAGAGAGAGAAGTAGGAAAAAGCAGGTCAAAGCTCAACCACTGCTATTAATGCCTCCTAAAAATCTCCCCAAATGAGTCTTGAATGTATCAGTCTCTAGTTTGGTGCCTTGAAGGAGGAGGAAATGATGGAGCAGATCAAATCTGATATGATTGTTGAGGCAGATAAATCTGCATTAATGACCCCGAAGATGTTTTCTCATTTTTCATTACCTAACTCCCCAAACTTAAAGTTTCATATTTCCATGGCTTGTGTGAGTCCGAGATCTTTCCAATGGTGTCGATTTGTAATATTTCAAGCCCCGAGTCAAAAGATATGCCCTTCAAGTTTTTATCGAGTCCGTATAATAGAGCGGGAAAACCAGTTTGAAAAATGGGCCCCATCTTTACTATGGGACACATGGTTGGTTGAGCACATGTCAGAGGGTGGCCTCTTTATCTTTCTTTGGGAATGGCACGGGGCTGACATGTGGCTTCATCCGTCCGCCTACTCAATGTCTATATTTCTCGACTAAGTCCTTTGTTTAGCAAGGTCATATTCCTTAACCGGGGACACGCGGTGGTCTAATGCTTGTTTGAGAACCCTCTCTCAGATTAAACTTTGAGTTAGCGCCATGTGGACACTTAGCACTCTCCACCGACCTGCCACTATGCATTGACTATTCAACCCGACTCTGTCCCCTTCAAGATACTGGATGCGTGGAGGCTCTGTGCTTGTTGAAACTCCCGATCAAGATTTTTCCTTTGAAGGAGTGTTGGGTTGACACTTGGAAGCCTCCGTAGGATTTTGGACTTTTCAATGATTTCCTTCCTACCTTTTCGGACCCTGGGCTACGTGGTGAGCTGGCACTTGTTTGGGCCTCCACATTTGGATTCAACTTTGGAGATGCGCCGCTCCGACACATGGCTCTCTCCACTAATACTTCTATACTTAACCATTTTTTAGGCCTACCCTATCTACCTTTTGACCTCTATTGACCATTTTCTACGTGGAGGGTTGGCGTGAGTTTGATTCTTCTCCTTGGGGACTTCTCGGATTTGCTTCGAGTCGACACTTGCACCTTCCTGCTTAGCCAAAGAATTTTCAACGGCCATGTAACTTTTGGGAGCCTTGGACATGTGGAAGCTCTGGCACTTGTTTGAAATTCCTTTCTTGGATTCACCCTTGGAGAAGTGTCATTCCAACACATGGATTTCTCTGCAACATCCTCCATACTTAGCCAATTTTTTGACTCATTCTCGAAGTGTTTTGAGCCCGAAGACTTTGAGTCTTCGTTGTTTCTTCCTTTTCTTGCTCCTAGCTTCTCTTGTGATGCTTCTCTAACACGTCTGACCCTACTATTCTATTTCCAAGCCTACCTGAAACCTATAGAATGGATTTAAGGCCCAAATCTTCTTGACAGAGTCATCTTCTGGATTTCTCCTGCACATTGTTGTTTGATTTTTGCAGGCCTCTCCACTTCCATTATAGATTCCCCCTCTGCATATTTTTATAGGATCCAAACATGATTTCTTAGGTTATTTCAGTGTGGGGTCGCTCTGATCCAATATCTTTCTTGGGGGAAAAATATGGATAACAATTACACAACACAATATAGTACCAAAGATAAAAAAACTTATTCAGTTTCAGGGCTCAAAATCAGATTTGGGTTCTTAGAACAACACAACCCTTCATGAAATCCTCTAACTATGGGACAATTACACATTATTTGGAAGTGGAACACGCCTATAGAACTCCACATAGCGGATTTTACAGGGCCCACAGCCTTAGCATTTTGACATGCATGCACTACACACTTTTGCGTTGGATCGAATTGTTTGAATTTTTTCACCATTTACAAAGTGGTGTCCTACATTATGGGAAGAAGTAAAATTTTGGATGATAACACCAGACTTTTCTCCCTACACTTCTTCCATATCAATAGCGTGAGATCGCCTAAAAACTCTTGACCGACACGATGGCGTGAGATCAACCAAAAACTCATTCATCTACAACATCTTTAGGATACTTTCTATACTATTTTCTCATCTTAGATTAGGTGCAAATGTTCATTTTTCACATTTTTCATTTTACATGCTTTTACACATATACATGTGTATTTGACTATTTGTTCATTCTTCTATTTTGCACTAGTAGTCAACATCTTCACAATATAGAAATCATCACAACATCAACATCACCACAACATCAACATTATCACAACATCAACATTATCACAACATCAACATCATCACAACATCAACAACAATATCGACATCAACAATAGGAACATCACGGAATCTACACATGCATTTCCGCCTCTAGGTTCATTTTCATCACAACTTTTGCATTTTATCCTTAAGAACCACGCTCACACTTTTATCACTCCATGCTTTGTCTTGTCCCTTGGTATGCTCTTTTCTATATCAATCTACATGGTTATCAGTGTATGCATCTATATCTACTTTATGTTACCAAGATTTATGCTCACCAACATAAAGTAAGGGCAAATGTAGACACAAAATCATGCACTTTGGGTATCTATTTAGTCCTATTGCTAATTAGTATTCATATGATTCTCAAGTAAGAAAAATAATAACTAGCCCATTTCTTTGACCACATTTCATTACTTTTTATTGCCACTTTTGGTCTCGTATCATTTTGCATCTTTATTTTTTTGTATTTGATGTCTATTTGAGCATTTTGGAGATTCATATTTTAGTGTAGGTTTCAAAGAACCTCGCGATCTTAGTGTGACCTCATGACACCAAAGGAATAAAATAGTGAATACCTCACTACTACCTAGAGGAGGTATTCTCGAGTATTTTGGTAGACACAGTGCACCTAGAAACAGCCCTAGGATGTCCATAGGCATCCCCGTCCCTCATGTCGTAGTCTAGGAAGATCGTCATCTTACACATTTTTCTAGGGTTTTGTGCGACACTCCTCCCTCTCTGTTTATCCTGTTATAATATTTAATTTGGTTTAGAATTACACAATAGAAATAATACAAAACAATATAATATTTTTGTATTAAACATGAAAATATATTACATACTTATAGGAGGATGTTTCATATAAAATAGAAACTACTCTACTAAATACGAGACTAGTTTTAACCACTATATAACAACTAAAAACTTGTTATAGAGTTACCATATCAAATATACAAAAATAAAAATAGTGAATAATATTTACCCTGTGGTAAATATCCAAAAATATAGATAATGATGGAGCACTAACATTTAATTTCCTAACATTCCCCCTTAGTGCAAACATGGGGAAAACCTATCTTTGTACTTGCACTTGCTTTCATGATTAGGTTATTTTTACTGTAGGATGATCAAAAACCCATCGTATGGTTTTAAAATGGTTAACCATGAACCAAAAACAAGTGGTTTTCAATCGAGTACCATAAGCTAAAAATGAAGGTTTTCAAGTGGTTTACCTATAACCACATCATGATGTGCCAAGTACTATTATCATCCCTATTCAATATCTCACCGCAAAATAATAACATAGGAAATTTTACATTTGCTCATACACACAAACTCAAAATTGGAAATGGAAAACTAGATCATGTTCCCCCCTTAGTGTGAAATTTCCACTTATTGAAAATAGGAACACTGCACAACGTAACACACCACACACAACTGGAAGAAAACACGCATGTCACCAAACCTTCATGCGGCTCCGTCATTGGAGATTGATGAAAGGTCATTGATTGAACTCTAACCTATATTTTCCTCCATCCTCTAGTGTCATGCTACTAACTCAATGAATTTGGATTTTGAGGCTCAACGGTTGCCAGGACGTTGGGTAACACCAAAAATGCGTCCCTACGGCAATTTGTTTTTACAATTTTTACCATGAATAATAAGATGACTTAACGAAACACTAGAATATTGTAAAAACTACATGAGATGACTCTTATTTTGAATATTTAATGACACCTATAAAGATCTTGACACTTATTGACTATTAAAGACAAATAATTAAAAAAATTGACTCTACTAACAACGTTATTACAAAATTGAAAACTTAGGATTTAGGTACTTTTGATGACTTGAATCTAATAATTATTTAACAATATTGGTGAAAATAATAAACTTGACACTCATATGGCCAACTATACTAGTTTTACAATCACAATAACTGTTGAATTTGATACACAATATGACACTTTTTAACGATTGAGGTCGACATGAGAAATTGACTAAAGATCAAACTAAAGCTAAGGACCAAATTATAATCTAAAAGCTAATATAAAACACATGCTTTTATAATACTGACTTGATAGTGTATGTAGTGGCATAACTAAGGTAAGAGACACCAATATTGATTAATTTCACTTCCAATATCGATAGACTAGACCGATCACTTTTACAGGGGGCATATAACAACAAAGAAACTATAACCTAAATCTCAATGCAATTGTCTCTCGTGAGAAGGCTATGAAATCACCAAATGGATTGTGAGGATTGTGGAATGGTGTGGATAATTTCTTGTGTCGATATATAAATATATCGTGTAATGAATGTTGATCTCTCGTGAGATTTCAATGTAGTACTCTACATATAATGTGATGGCAAAATATCTAAAGTATTAAATAACACTATAGATAAAGTGAACAAGTCAACCCCCGTGATAATATATCTATTGAAGTATATGATGATTAGTGCAGGTCTCAATGAGGCACATGGTTTTTGAGGGTCCACAACAACACAAAGCAATGTTGATAAAATTACTAACAACCACAAAAGTTTTAGGTGGCAATTGTGCATAATATTACAATAGAATCTGACCTTGAATGAAAGATGGAAATTATATCCACATATAACTCTTTAATGCATGCAGATCAAAGCAGTCCCACTCAATACAGTCATGCAAATCTAGAGTCCAAATTTCCACTGTTGGATGTGCTTCTCCAAGAAGAAATGATTAATAATGAGACAAATACCATCGATGGTAAATATTGAACTAAAAACCTTCCTATATTGATAAATTCATATCTAGGAACATTATAAGAAATGGATTTTTCCTTCACAATCTAATTCTCCATGGATTCGCTTTGATACCAAATCTTGAATTTGGTTCAATTACACAAAGATAAATAATACAAAATAATATAATATTTTTGTATTAAAAATGCCAATAGATTACATATTTATAGGGAGGATGTTTCCTATAAAATAGGAAACTACTCTCCTAAATATGAGAGTGGTTTTAACCACTATATAACAACTAACAACTTGTTACTTAGCTACTATATCAACCATACAGTAATAAAAAATAGTGAATAATATTTACCCTACAGTAAATATCCAAACAATATAAATAATAATGGAGCAAAAATATTTAGTTTACTAATAGTCCGAAGATTTGACACATCTTTCTAAGAAAAATATGAATCATCTATGAATTTCTACCCCTATTTGCACTTGGGTTTCATACTTTATTTCTTCGCTTGTTTGGCTTACTTTCTATACTTAATTGTATATTCATTTACTACTGCAATAACAAACAAATTAGGCTTAAATTCACATTTTAGCTTAATCAAAACCATAGGCGCATGCTCAAACAATGGTTAACAACCTCTTATACCTATTTTCACTTTACACTCCAAGCAACCATGACCTACTTGAAACATATCTTCACAAGAACCTTTATCTTCACATTGTATACATTTCTAATCAACCTTCACACTTTTTTACATAAATGACACATCACGAATGAGCTCATGTATGTCATGCTTTAACATCAATGAAAATAATTTCAACTATGTATAGAGTAAATAATGTCCCTAAAACAGTAGTATTTTGATGTGGTGTGCTTTGGTTTCTAGACTAAACCATTTTGTCCGTTGAAGTCATTTGATAATGTTTGGAGTGACTTGATGTTACTAAGACATAGATCTAAGACCTTTGAGTTCTTGGAAATGCAAGAAGCTAGCCTCTTTGACTTGGGTGAGTTCTTTAGAGTTGGTTTAGTGGCTACTCTAAGTTACAAGTAAATAATTTAGGAATATTTTAGATAAACTTGAGATCTTTAGTGTTAATATTTGTGATAGGAGCTTATGAGAGTGTTAGGTGAGTTATAAAGTATAATTGACTTGTCTATATAGGATTCCATATGTTACATATTCATATTATAGGTAATCTCATAATATAAACTGAATTAGATAATGGTTATTAAACTAGAAAAAGAGTCATAATTAGATGGAAGGGTCCATGACTCTTCAGTCAACCAAAACCATATTCCTCTATGGACCCAAGTTGTACATTTTTTCCTAGGAATACAATGATGTTAAAAGAAAGCTTAGGAATGATGTTCGGATATGAATTATTGCTTTATTTGTTTTATATTTCCTAATTAAACCATGGGAGATTCAATTTTTAAAATTACCTTATCACATCCATTCATAAAATGGTATTAAAAGTTGACCAAAATGAAATCAATATATTGTCTCATAATAAGGGCTACAAAGGTTTAATTAATGATTTATTTTAGGAAAATAAAGATGGTAAGGTATTTTGGTGGTCCATTTAGCACTATTTAATTATCGGGACTACTCCTCCATCTCATCTAAGGCCTCATTTGCACCAATAAACACTCATGAAATTCATTTAAATGTGGGAAACAAGATTTATAAATGATATTACCTTCGAGACGTGTCTTTTGACATCCTTATTCTCATACTCCATTTTACAATAAATTGTTTAATTTAAGCTAATGGAATAGACACTATTATAAGGTTTAATTATCTCTAATTTACACCACTTGTCTTCCATTGATGTTTCCCGATTCTATAGGGTGAAGAAGAAGAGTTGAAAACATTGAGATGGTGTAAGTCACTAATTTATCCCCACCTATCTAGAACTACTATGTGTCCTCCATTGATGACCTACAAGACTTGGAGGTGATCTCAAAGGCTCGAAAGGATGTATTGTGTCGATGGTTGAAATTTATCCCTAACACCATTTGTTACACATGGATTCTCTATAGATTTTGGACATTTAATGGGAGAAATATATTCACTAATCACCTTCACATGTCATTCATGATTCTTTTCATCAATTTTTGTTCCATCCAAGTTTGGAGAAAGGAAAACCTTTAAGTCTACAAACGTGTTGTGCAGGCACCAATGAGTGACACTTAGCATGCATCCATCAGTAAGGAATGAAACACATGAAATATAGTAATGTCCTAATTCTAATGAGGCTTAGTGAAGTTGATGGATTCCATGTGCCTTTGATCCATCTCTATTATTAAAATCCATGAGAAGAGTTCGAGGAATTTTTCCAAGTGTCCAAGAATAGATTGAGACTCTAATTTATATTTTATTCACCTACTTCATTGATAATGTAAGGGATATGAACATCAAGTGTTCATTTAAATGAAAAAATCATAATTCTATGATTTTTTTATCGATCTAGTATGCATACAAAGTAGAGGAGGGCAAGCATTTTGAGTCAGCATCAATCATCAAAGAGCCCATATAAAGTGTGTGTACCATCATCTAAACTCAAACTCCAAAATTTTAATCGTAATGCCCCAAAATGAAATGAAACCATTTTGGGTGCCAAAGATTTTAAGAAACAATAAAAATGAAATAGATATAAATAATAATGGGTATTAAATATGTCATATAAAAAAATAGTTATATGCAATATATGGTAATATAAGGGGTATTTATAATATGAATGGTGTATTGAGGGGGTATTAATAATATAATATTGAGAATTAGAACTTGAAATAGAGGTATTATTTAGTATCTTATGAATGAACGTGATATGACACAAGTTTACTTAGTGAATCCCCTATGAAATGAACAATATAACAAAGTGTAAATATTAGAAAGTAGAGAGAGAGAGAGAGAGAGATTATGCTTAAAATTTTAGAATTTATCTTTGCATAGGTATAAAACCAAACTTTTCCTTTCCAAAGGATAACTTAGAAAATTTAATTGTCTACATTTTCCCCTTTAATTGCATAATTGATAACATGATTAAATAAAAACATACACAAGTGCACACACAAAATTTAACTTCACTCGATAATTGGTATCCAATGTGTTGGTGTTGGCATGCATCATGATGAAATATGTAACGATATAGTGGAGTCAATGTTGGTAACTTAGAAACTAAATCAAAACTCAAATGTAAATAATTATTGTAATTTTCTAAAATTGAACTTTTTCATATTAAAGTAAAAATATACAAAACATGGAAGGAATACACCAATATTTTTGCAGAAGGAGAAGTTCCCATTTTTTTGTACTTAGGAGATTTTGATTTTATATTAAATTACAAATTATTGGGGTTTATCAACCCCCAATTATATTGAAGAAGAAGTAAAATAGGAGAGAGAAAGAGAGAGGTAATAAAAACCCTATTAAGAGGTAAGAACAATGTACTATAATATTAGTAATTCTAATATCTTCCCAAGTAAAACTTATTTTCTTTCATACCTTCTAAAACCTTAAGGACCACACTACTACGTATATAGATCTAGGCCTGATGTTTTGAATAAACAATAAAGTTTTTTTTTTTGGATAATCGATGCCCCTACCATGTGTTGTACAACTAAGTTTGAATATGACAATGTTGAATATTACAAAGAGGAAGAGTGTCCATGCCCTCAACCTTGCATCCATCACTACATTTTAGTTTTTTAATGGAAAATGAATGTATTAATCAACCCCCTATACTTTTCTCCAAATTTTATCATCTGTGTCTAAATATGTATTGAAAATCTATAAATGTCTATAATAATATGTAAATATCAAATTTTTCTAATAATTTTCCCAAGGTAAAAATGTCCACTAGGTCTATACTATAATACAATTTTGATTTGAAGTGTACAGCTTTAAAACCAATCTAAATTATGAAAAAAAAATTAATTATAATTATTTCTTAGGATTCATACCATGTTAAAACATGTGCATGTATTATGTAGTCTACTTGTACATATTGTAGATGTATCATATATTCCGATGAAATCCCACTCTTTTGAGGTGTGTCGATAACACTTTGTTGAGTTTGTGGGTTAAAAGAAAATAATGTATACCCATCTTATGTAATTTTTAATTTACATTGGACCATATATAAGGATGTAATGGTGGCCACCATTATGATGGTGTACCTATAAAAGGTTTTTTCCATGGTGGAGATCATAAAACATAAAGTAACACACAACACATAACATGAAACATACAACAAGTATGAGTATTAATAGCAATAATGTATTAGAGAGAATAAATGTTGTAGAAGAAAAGTAATTTAGTCATTCTAATCAATATAATCAATGGTATATATAAAATTCACGTAAATCAATAACACTACAAACATGGGACACACATGGCGTAATAAGAAAAAACATAGTATATGTACATTGATTGAATAAAAATAAGTAAGTGCACATAAAAAAGAGAGCATATAGAGCCACAAACATGAGACACCCATAGTGTCACAATGTAATCAAGAAACGTATGATAAATACAAGAAGTAATAAATTACTCAAGTAATCGAGTAAGAAAGTAAGATAGAAAACAAATGTTACAAAAACAATAGTTAAAAACCTCAATAATAATAGAACAAGATAGGTTATGTTGCACATGACACATTTTTTAGTCTTGTTAGTCTAAAAGATAAGATATACCCAATATAAGTAATTGAGAACAATGAGGAGGTGAAATAGAGCTAACAAAAAGCACCTGACAAATGTAGGAGAATTCTCTTAGTGATTAGTGTCACCGGAAGGGATGAGGTTGACACTTGTCATTGGGCATAAATCTATACATGTCCCACATCAAAAACAACATGCCTTTTGAACACATGTGTGTACAAAATTATGTTATCAATCAAACCAATTTCACTAAGAACACATATTAAGTAACAAGTATCCAATTAATTGGTGTGCAAGTCCTGGATATTGTATTTTTACAAATATTTGAACATTTTTGTATAATGTGAATATTTAAATGTTTGTTGTATTTTTGAAATAATAGTGTCAAGATAATATTTTCCTAAATTCATGATATTGATAGGACATTTGATATATTTTCAAATGAGTTTGGTTAAAAATAAAACTTATAAACTCGTTTCCTCGGTAAAAACACATGAGATTAGACAATTAGCTTCAAAATATTATTTTTGTGGAGTCGGGACATTTTTATTTTTATAATTTTCCTTGAGAAACAGATTACCTTGATATGTAATTAAAAATCATGGAGCCTATTTTTATATTTAATTTATTAGAATGGTCTTAGTACATGAAGGTTCTCGTGAGCTTGTGCATGCCTTTAATTAAGATTCCTCATGTTATAACATCTTTACTAATTTTCCAAAGGTCGATATATGTCTCGTGACATTTAGAGTGGTCACAAAGATCTTATAATAGGAAGGAAGTTCTCTCAATATCACGGGTACAAGAGATTCATATATTACTACCTCTTCCAATGATTGGATTGAATCTCACAAGTTGCACCACATCATATAAAAGCCTCAATTTTCTCACCACTTTTCATTTTAAGATAGTAAAGATGACTCGTATGTGTATAATTGTGTTTCTATTTTTTTCCTCATAGATTTGTGCTCAATTTATCCCACATTGACTTTTTTGAATCTCAAATGTAGTTCTGAGTCATTTGAGACTTCAAATAATAATATCATCTAGACCTTATTTTATCGATCAAATTGA
This sequence comes from Taxus wallichiana var. yunnanensis, assembly GCA_018340775.1. Lineage (NCBI taxonomy): Eukaryota > Viridiplantae > Streptophyta > Pinopsida > Cupressales > Taxaceae > Taxus > Taxus wallichiana. Next base: position 74,651,180 of record CM031235.1, on the reverse strand, counting down.
CATTATACAACAACATTTACAACTAATCTTATGAAGGATCATTCAACAATAGGCCATATGTCTTTAAGTTTCCTAAACCATTTTAATCTTACACCCTCTCGATTAGCCTAACATCATAACCAAGGGATTGAGATACTTTAAGTATGATAGACTTTGTGGTATGAGTCTTTTTTGATTGGGTATATGTCTAACAAACTCTCTGGGAATAGGTTTTTGGTAACTAAGTGATACATACAAAGGGGATGGAATTTCCTGTTACTTTTCATCCTAAATTTAACCAAGGTGAGAAGACCCAAGGGGTAACCTGAATGCGTAAGGGAGAAAGATTATTTATTCCTAAATTTCTTCGAATGATAGATCAATCTAGGATAAGCATGTGTTAGTGTAGGTTATTATTTATCCTTTTATTTATTTATCAGGATAATTCTTATACTTGTGTTAGCCCTACACTTGTTGGGTTAGCTTGCTTAGGTGTACTAGTTGTGTTGAGTTAGCTTCTAGTTGTGTTGAGTTAGCTTCTCGGTTATGTGGAGTTAGCTTACTAGTTTTCTGGAGTTAACTTAACTACCAATGCTCGATTACGAGGAGTTCTTCACCACCGATTTAGGTAGTAGTTACACTTTCATCCTCCTATATGTACATATTTTTATTGAGTAATTCAAGTCATTGTATTGTAATGTATTGAGAATTATGGATTATGATGGATTTCCATATATGGTATTTTAGCTCTTCTGTTTTGCAAATCTAATGTGGTGTGCTATTATCATTTGAGATCACGGCTTGGAAAAATATTCTTATCATTCCTTTCATGGTATTAAAGTGATAGATGATGTAGACATCCATTTATAAGTTTTTATTTATAAGCAAGGGTTTATTATTTTCATGTATTCATAATTTGTTAGCACTTTTCTGCAACATGCATTTTTATGCAAAATGGATTGCGCCATTTGATTAGAAGGTGTCAAAACCCTAGAATCAACTGTAAAATCAACCATGTTTTGAGATAGTCAAATCTAGACGTAGATTTGTACCCTCTCGGTACATTCTTTTATCCATTGGATATAAATGTGTACCTTTTGGATGCATTCTTTTATCCTCTGGATATTTCTAGTTTGGATGTAGTCTTTTATCCACTTGACGTATATCTGTACCCTCTCGGTGCATTCTTTTATCCATTGGATATAAGCGTGTACCTTCTGGATGCATTCTTTTACCCTCTAGATATTTCTATTTTGGATGCAATATTTTATCCATTAGATGCAGATCTATACCCTCTAGGTGTATTCTTTTATCCATTGGATATAGACGTGTACCCTCTGGATGCAATGATTTACCCTTTAGACATTTCATTTTTTGGCGCATGATTTTATCCTTTGGTTGCAAGCCTATATCATGTGGATGCACTCTTTTACCCTTTAGACATTTGGGTGTCATGTGTACCTTTTAAAAAAACATCAGCATTAAAATATTATTTTAATAACAAAACCTTCTAGAGCTCATAACTTTTGATCCGTAGCTCAGATTAAGGTGATTGTTGTTTTGAAATTGTGTATTTTTTTGAGATCTACATATTGGTGAAATTTTTATACACATATTTCAAATGTAAAAGATACTTTTACTCATTGTAATATTTACATGCACTCAATTATAAAGTGCCAAATTTTGGAGGGTGTTGTAATCACTTGTGGATGTAATTTCAGTTGAGCCCGACATCCTAAACTTTTGGGTGTTGCATTCTTGTATCTATGGGTGTATACATTTATATCTCTCTTGTTTGTTGAGATATTTTGGATCTGTATTTTTGACATTTATTTTTGGCATGTTGACAGTATCTCTTATGGGGGAGCTATTCTGGTGAAGCCCAGTGTTAGTTTGTCAGTGTTCAAGTAGTTGATTTTGGAAACTCATACAAATTTGTGGTGTCACTCTACCCATTCAGCAGTATGGGAGGGTGTGGTGTTGATACTGATTCTTTAGGTTTCATGTCCTTTCCTTATTACATGTTGATATTACTTCTTTAGGTTTCATGTCCTTGTCTTGTTACCTTGGCTTTTCTTGGATCATGACACTCCTATTTATTTGGATCTTATGTCCTTTCCTTGTTGCCTTGGTTATTGTTCTTGGATCGTGACACACCTATTTGTAGCAGTTGATCTTGCTTCTTCAAATTTTATGTCCTTGCCTTATTACCTTGGCTTTTCTTGGATCGTGGCACTCATATTTATTTGGATCTCGTGTCCTTGCCTTGTTACCTTGGTTGTTCTTGGATTATGGAACACCTATTTGTAGTAGTTGATCAAATTATGTTTGGTGTTTCTTTTTGCACTTTTGACATCACTCCATTGATAGTCTCCTTGCATGGAGCTATTCTAATGAAGCCCTGTCAATTGTTTTTGAGTTCTATGATCAAGTAGTGGCCTCAAATCATAGTGTGCACCAAACTTCTTCAAGATTGTACAAATTTTTGGATTCGAGCTTCTTAGAATATCTTGCAACGGGAATTTTCTCTCTCTATTTTGTTATTACTAGTTTTGGGTACCTTGCGGTGTCTAATTTTCCCAGTTATTGTATGTGGGTACCTCATCATGCCTTGTGGCTGGGACCCACCTTCCTTTTCACCCACCTAAGCTATGCTTACAGAAGGGTGTTAGTGTAGGTTATTATTTATCCTTTTATTTATTTATTAGGAAAATTATTACACTTGTGTTAGCCCTACATTTTTGGGTTATCTTGCTTAGGTGTACTAGCTATGTCAAGTTAGCTTCCTAGTTGTGTTGAATTAGCTTCTCGGTTATGCGGAGTTAGCTTACTATTCTTTTGAGTTAACTTAACTACCAAGATTGTATCGAGTTAGTGGGAGTTCTTCACCTCTCGATTTAGGTAGTAGTTACACTTTCCTCATCCTATATGTACATCTTTATTATTGAGTAATTCAAGTCATTGTATTATAATGTATTGAACATTATGTATTATGATGGATTTCCATATATGGTATTTAAGATCTTTTGCTTTACAAATCTAATGTGGTGTGCTATTATCATATGATATTGCGGCTTGGAATAATCTTCTTATCATTCCTTTCAACATGACTATAAAAACAACACTTTACTTTCACAAGTTTTCATACAAAGTGATGCATATAATTATTTCACTAGACACATGTTACTATAGACAGATAAGTTCCATTGTTGTTGCATTTTTATGATGAAGGAAACTAGAATTAAAGGTTCCCTTTACTAGTATTTATAACAAAATAATAGAATGACAAAATAAAGACCTGTATTGTGAGATGGGACTAAAAATATGTTTTTATTTGTAAATATGGGGGATTGTATGAAAATAGATCTTCTAGAAACATAGATTTCAACACTCAATTAGAAAAGATGTAATCCTAGAAAAGAAAGAACAATCCATCAAATAGTCACAGTTTCAATTTAAAGGAAGATTTGAACTCATTGATACTCAATAAGTGCAAAGGTTCCATACAATCTCTAAAATACCTAGCAAAATGGATTATGCAAGTATTCTAATGAAGTTATTTCCTACTTTTGATCTCGGACACTTAAGATTTACTCAAAAGCTAATGAAAATTCATCAACAAAATGATTTCAAGAAGGGTTTTATAATTGCAGCCAATATTGTAAGGTAAGTACTCACAACACAATATTGAACAAATGACCAAAGTTTAATCATTAAGGAAAAATCTAGTGTAATTCAAATAAGAAAGAAACACAAGATTGCATAAAAAATATAACTCGTTAACCGGATGTTCAAAATATAGAACCCAAAATACATAATCCATGCTCGTAATCGACATATTTCATTAATATATATCAAATTCTTGAAAAGGGAACTTAAAGACAAAAAATATCAATTCCTATTAATGGCTATACATCGTGCAAACCATATTAACATCATAACTTGAAAGAATAAAAACTTAATTTATTTATTCAAAAGAAATTATGTAGTATCATGGTGAGATCCCTCCACTTTTCCAATAATAGGAAAACAAAAACGAAACACCCCCTCTCTTTGTATGAGGACATAACCTCATACTTATATAATTTTTGACTAATTCATTTGATTTGATATTCCTGAAACAGCTTGATCTGCTAGAGCGTGTTGGCTATTGGATCTACACCCTAGGGAGAAAGAGAGGTATAGTTTTACAGGGATTTTGTAAAGGGGATGGACCCACACTAATATTCGTTATGTATCTAGGGAAGAGGTATTTCTCTTATCACACATCCTCTCTCTGCATGGGAGTAATGGGAGGCACCTTAACAAAGGCTATGGATGATTTCCCTATTGCTTTTGACTGTTCCTAAGGGTGAGAGGAACCAAGATGTGGCTTGAAGGATATAGGGTAAAGGAAGGAATCAAGGGAATATCCTAAATCTAACAGGGAAAAACATTGGGGGTTCATTAGCTAGGCAATATCCTAGTATGTGAGTTCATACGGAGGTAATTAAAATTAAAAAATTTAAAGTCAATATACCAGAGACATGAGGGGGTGAAAGGGTTTAATTTATTAATATTTTGAATTAGGTATTAGGGGTAGCTTAGAGAGGTGGGCCAAAGGAAAGGGAGGTTTAATTTTAATATAAAAATATAACATTTGAACCCTAGTTTTTAAAACTAAATACCTTTAAATTGCAATTTAAGGAGTGTGCTCATAAATTTAAATTATAAGAAATCTCAATTAAGAGATTCTTAACCAAGAAATAATAAGATGGTAGAAAACTAGGATTGAGTATGCTTTTCAACATGAGTGATATTATTTCACCATCTTAATTATTTGAAGAACTATTGATAAATGATTAAAGATTAACATTTATAAGGCAATTGGTAATAGGTCTTGAATGGCTTCAAACTATCTTTTGAGAGAAAATGCATACTAAAATATTTTTGAGTGAGAAATATGATATATTGTTTGTTTAATATATTAGGGTAGAAATAAAAAGTGGTAAATAAAATTGTCATGGAAAAATGGGTAAGGTGCATGGAAAAAATAAGGGGTATTTTCATTCTAATAATATAATGGGAGGGGTATTATCAATTGAATAATTAGAGGTAAAAACTAGAATTAAGGGTATTCTTTAATACCCTTCGAATGAACATGCTATACCATAATTTTAATAAGCGAACCCCATGTGGGGAAAAAATGAGGTCCGGATGTAGCCACCAAATTTAGCACTCACTTGAAAGAGTGGTCACAAAGAACTATAGACATCTTTTGACCCTGATATAGGTCACTAAAGGTAGGTATAATGTAATCCATGCATTAGCTCCCAAGGATTTACATGAATTGTATTGAGCTAATGTGGTGGATTCTAAACAATGGGTAAAAACACTTAGGATAAATGTATTAACAAATTATTTTCACCTATAGATCTATGTAAAATTAATGAACAAGATAAGATCCGCATGAACACAAATGGTATATGAATAATTTAATGAAAGCTTGGAAGGTAGAAATAAGGTCGCAAATAGGAAGGACTTAGACATCGAAGGAATTGGGGAAAAATAAACATATCAAATATTCTGTCATAATACCCTTGTCATTTCATGAAGGTAGGGACAACATAAAATGGGCTTCTCATAGGGAGACAAGCATAAGTAGCCTCCAAGAAAACATACAATCCTAGTCCTTGATAATTTATCTCATTACACCTAAGACCAAATCATCATGTGCAAATTAAGCCAAGTTCGTAAATCGGGGGACCCCAAGACAATTAAACACATGACCCATTCCTATTTAGTCTACAAGGAATTTTATAGGTTCCGAAGATAACATCCTAAAGTACCCCTAAAAGATATTAAATATTCCATACCACCCTAACACAATATAAGCATTGTGAAAGATATTTATATGTAGGATTATGACCATAATTTGCACAATATTTTAAATGAGAAGACACATTATTTTACCAAAAAATTCATTCCACAAGAAGAACATAACCAAAATAATTATAGTAGGTTATTTAAACAAACCCATTAAACTATGGAAAGAACAAGGGAACATATATTTATGCCCTCAAAGATTGTTAATGACTATACATGAGTAATCACCTTAACACGAATTCCATGTGAATGGGAGACATAACAATGTTGACATCATAAAAATAGATTTCCATGATAAACCATGCCTCTCAAACAGTCCCCCAAAATTCTCCAAAGAATCCTTTCCCTCCAAAATGAACCATCTCCTCCTCTCCTTCTAAAGCTCCTCTTCCATATTATCTCACCTTATCCACTTTAGGTTATAAGAGAATGTTTTGTTAGGAATTAGAGAACAAATATGCAGAAACAATTCCTCAAACCACAACAGTAGGAAACTATATAGCAGAATTATACTTGCAGAAATATAACAGCATAAATAAATAATGCACAAAAGAAGACAAGACAAGATTTAATGTGGTTCACCCAATGTGGGCTACGTCCACCAAGAACTTGCTCAAATTTTATTATCAACAAGAGTAAAACAACTCTCACAGTCTTCTCTTAGTTATGAACTCACAACAAATTCCAAAGATGTTAAACCACATCTAAACCACAATTGACACCCAATTGCTTAACCTTGATCACTCTTGATCACCTCTTGATCATTAAGACTCAAGACCTCTTGAACACTCAAGATATATTAAAGATACCCTAACACCTATATTTATAGGATTAAAATACTTTTAAGAAGTCCTAAAGTCTAACCCTAGAAGTTTGAAAGTCACGACCTTTCAACTTCCCATAGCTGGAAAAACTGTCACGATGTTAACAGCCAGTTAATAGCATATTAACAACATATTAACAACAACAACATAGCGACGACACAACAACGTCACAACAGATGACTACAGAATGCTCCTAAAGTCTCCAAACTTAACCGTTCAAGCTCTAGCACTTCAACACTGATTCAAGAAGACCAAAAATAGGCTCCACACCCCAACAATATCCCACTTGGAGACTATTTCCACTTAGAAAAATTTCTTAACCCTTCATTATCAACCATGAAGGCCAATCAAAGTTGAACACAACTTCAAATTCTCCCTTGTGACCACCTTGGTCATCATATCCACAGGATTCTGACTAGTATGAATCTTTTCCAACTTCAACTTATCTTCTTCCAAAGCTGCCCTGATGAAATGATATCTCAACTTGAATGTGCTTCGTCCTAGAGTGGAAAGTGGAGTTCTTCACAAATGAATAACACTCTGACTATCATTTTGTAGTCTCCCAACTTCCTGCTTATGACCCAACTCATCAAGAAACTATTGTATCCAAATCATCTCCTTACTTGCCTCTGTGGTAGCAACATACTCAGCCTCTGTGGTTGAAAAAAGCCACAACTTTTGTAATCTTGTGAAATCCAACTCATCATTGTATCACCAACCGTAAATACATAATCACTGTTGTGCTACTCCTATTGTCTAAATCTCCTGCCATGTCTCGAATCTACATAGCCACATAATGTAGTGTCGATCCATCGAAATGCAATGCTACTCCCATTGTACCTCTCAAATCTTTGAAGGATTCACTTTCTTGCTGTTAGTGCTCTCTACCTGGATCACTCATAAACCTACTCACTGCTCCCAATGCATGGGCAATTTCAGGCCTAGTGCATACCATAGCATACATTAAGCTACCAACTGCTGATGAGTACGGTACCCTGGACATCTGGATTCTATCCTCCTTAGTCTTGGGACTCTACTCCTTTAATAATTTAAAGTGACCTGCCAAAGGAGTACCAACCGGTTTAGCATCCTGCATACTAAACCTCTCCAAGACCTTCTTTATGTACTCTTCTTAAGATAATATCATCTTCCTCTCCTTCCTATTCTAATTTATTCTCATACAAAGGATTTGTTTTTCTTCCCCCAAATCCTTCATAGTAAAGGAGTCACCTAGCTGCTTCTTGAGTACCTTTATTTCCTGCGTGTTCTTCCCTGCAATAAGCATATCATCCACATACATGCACATAATAATATAACTACCATCAATAAACTTCTTGATGTACATGTAATGGTCTGAGTGACACCTGGAGTAACCTTGCTCCTGCATAAAATTGTCAAACTTCATGTACCACTATTGTGGAGCTTGTTTCAAGCCATACAATCTCTTCTTCAATTTGCACACTAACCTCTCCTTCCCTTTGACCTCATAACCCTATGGTTGTTGCATATACAATTCCTCCTCCAACTCACCATGAAGGAATGCAATCTTCACATCCAATTGCTCTAAGTGCAGGTCTTCTACTATAACTAAACCAAGAACAATCCTAATAGAAGTCATTTTAACAACCTGGAGAAAAAAATTTCATCAGATTATATACCTTTCTTCTATGTAAGTCCTTTAACCACCAACCGTGCCTTGTATCATTTCATGCCTCCATCTTTCCTCTTCGATTCTATACACCAACTTGTTCTACAATGCTCTCTTGCCCTCACGTAGCTCCACCCGGATCCCAAGTCTGGTTTTCCATAAGAGATCTATGCTCTTCATCCATGTCTTGCTCCCACTTCTTCCCGGCATACACCTACATTGCTTCCTCAAAGCACTCTGTCTAACCATTGTCAGTGAAAATAAATAATTCAAACATGGAGTAAATCGTTCAGGTTCCCTTCTTACCCTAGAAGACCTTCTCACGTCAAGAGTTTGGGGTTCTGACATGAGTAGGTACATGAACTCGGTTGTTCGAACATGTTGTCTGAGCTCGAACCGCCCTTGGACACCTTGTTATCCGCAATGTCCTCTAACACTATGTATTCTTTCTTTGATTCCTCTTTCTATTCCTATAATTGATCTTTATACATGAATTTTTCATTAAAGACAATATCTCTAGACCAAAATATTTTCTTGTCTTTAAGACTCCAAACACGGAAACCAAAATCATCTTCACCATATCCAACAAAGGTGCATTTCTCATACTTAGCCTCTAACTTGGTCCTATCATCTTTATCAATGTGAACAAATACCTCACATCCAAATACTCTAAGAAATGAGTAATCAATTTTCTTACCAGACCAAGCCTCCTCAAGTATACCTCCATCCAAGGCCATAGAGGGTCCTCTGTTAATTAGATAAATAGTTGTGCTTACCGCTTCCACCCAAAACATGAGTGGCAGCCCCACATGTAACCTCATGCACCTAGCATGCTCCATGATTGTCTTGTTCATTCTCTCTGACACTCCATTTTCCTATGGAGTATTTGGAACCGTTCTTTGCTCGGGATCCCATTTACCAAATAGTAATCAAGAAACTCCTTACTGCAATATTCCCTCCATTATCCAACCTAATACATTTCAACTTGAGACTTGTTTCATTCTCAACCAAGGCTTTCCATCTTTTGAAAGTTTCGAACACATCAGATTGATTTCTAATGCAATATACCCAAAATTTTCTAGTTGCATCATCAATGAAAGTGACGTAATAACATGAACCACCAATAGAGTTTACCTTATCTGGCCCCATACATCTGTATGCACTAACTCCAACTTACCCTCCTTCCTAGTAGTTCCAACCTTGAGGAATCTCACCCGCTTCTATTTCCCATAAACACAGACCTCACAGAAGTCCAAATCTAACTCATTTAATCCAGGAAACCTGTCCTTTATAATATGCATGCCCTTATGACTCATATGGCCAAGTCTCTGTGCAACAAATTTGCATATCCATCTGTGAGAACTAAATTTCAATAATCAACACCACTAGTTAAATACAAAGTACCAGTTTTCTTACCTCTTGCAACCACAAGAGATCCCTTAGTAACCTTCCAAGAATCTACTATAAAACTAACCATACAACCATCACTACCTAGTTGTCCTGCTAATATCAAGTTCTACCTCAACTTAGGCACATGCCTGACGTCCTTAAGTAGCCATGTGTTCCCATTCTGCATTTTCACCGAACACAACCTTTCCCTACTATGCTGCATGGTTCATCATCACCAAGATATACATGTCCAAAATCACCTTGAACAAAATCAGTAAAGTAATTTCTATGTGGGGTGGCATGGAAAGAATCCCCTGAATCTAACACCCAAGATTCAACAATATTATCTAAAGAAAGAATTAAGGCATCCTGACAAACATCACTTACTGCCAAATTTACCTCTTTAGTTTCCTCCTTCTTGTTCTTCTTATCCCAAAGAGCCCAACAATATTTCTTAGCATGACCAACCTTCCCACAGTGCCAACATTCTAACTTACTCTTGGACTTTGACCTTCCGTGATCATTCAACTTCCCACGGTTACCTTTCCCTCTATTCTTTTGTCTCCCTCTACTCTCCACCGTCAAAGTGTTTCTAGAAGTAGAAGAATCTCCGGTGCTCTTCCTTCACATTTCCTCACTTAGGATCACACCTATTACATCCTCAAACTTCAGCTTTGAATTATTAGAGACTGAATTACTTACAGCCATAACCAAGTTGTCCCAACTATTTGGTAAGGAGCACAAAATCAACAAATCCCTGACCTCATCATCAAAGTCAATTTTTACTGAGTTTAACATACTCAAAACCATATTAAATTCATTCAAATGATTAGAAACAGAACCATTCTTAGACATATTCATATTAAATAAATTTTTCATCAAAAATATTTTATTAGAGGTAGAGGGTTTTTCATATAACTTCCCCAACACATTCATGAGACCTTCCGTGGTCTTCTCTTGTGATATGTTGAAAGAAACCAAAGATGCAAGGCATAAACAAATTTCCCCGAGCACCTTTCTATCCAGCAACTCCCAATCCTCATCCGACATGGTTGTAGGTTTCTTTTCTTTTCCATCCAAAGGAACATAGAGGTCCTTCTGATATAAGTAATCCTCCATTTGCATCTTCCACAAACCAAAGTTCTGCCCATTAAACTTCTCAACCCTTGATCTTCCCTCATCTTCCATAGCTCCCACTCAAGCTAAACTTTCCCTGTGATTTACAACTTCAGCAAAAACCACCAAAGCTCTAATACCAATTGTTAGGAATTAGAGAACAAATATGCGAAACAATTCCTCAAACCACAACAATAGGAAACTCTATAGCAGAATTATACTTGCAGAAATATAACATAAATAAATAATGCACAAAAGAAGACAAGAAAATATTTAACGTGTTTCACCCAATGTGGGTTATGTCCACTAAGAACTTGCTCATATTTTATTAACAACAAGAGTAAAACAACTCTCATAGTATTCTCTCAGTTATGAACTCACAATAGAATTCCAAAGATGCTAAACCACATCTAAACCATAATTGACACCCAATTGCTTAACCTCGATCACTCTTGATCACCTCTTGATCATTAATACTCAAGACCTCTTGAACACTCAAGATATCTTCAAAATACCCTAACACCTCTATTTATAGGATTACAATCCTTTTGAGAAGTCCTAAATCTGAACCTAAAAGTTTGAAAGTTGAGACATTTCAACTTCCCATTCTTGGAAAAATTGTCATGACGTTAATAGCCAATTAATAGTAATGACACGTAAATGTCATAGAAGATGACTACATAATGCTCCTAAAGTCTCCAAACTTAACCGTTCATGCTCCAAAACTTCAACACTAATTAAAGAAGACCAAAAACAGGCTCCACACCCCAACACATTCATCCATATCAGTAACATATCCATATTCAAGTCACCTCCTAGATATTCCAAAGAATATCAGGGAATAATTGTCCATGACAACATTTAAACCTGCCCGTTGCCATCTTGTCACTATCATGTTAATAATGATGAGGCATTACTCTTTTCCACATCATTTTAATCCAATATTAATTTTCCATATGTAAATAAATGTGACATGGATAGCAAATTTAAAATGATAAGAAATCTTAAAAAGTGTGGACATTTACTCCATCCCCAATGACATGTTTCGTATAACAAATAAATCGAAATATAACTCCCACACATGCCTACCAATCCGGTAGGATACGTCATTGATTGCGATATGATTTTCCCATACATGTCACCTTAGAAGACATGCCTATTTAAGCATGGTTCATTGGACCACCTATTTACAACCTAAATTCCATAGAGCCTTCTACATTTTGTTTTTATCAACAATCCATTTTCCATGGCTTCTTCATTTCTAGGAGCATGTCCCACTGAGGAGGAGCTCTCCGATTTGGGAAAAATATTCCAACCGACCGGTTTGCATAAATATTTCATCTTTCATTCCAAAACTCCCCTTATGACTCATTCCAAAACTCCCCGGTCCTATCATTCCCGAATAGGTTATCTCGAACTATGTACCTCATTCTCTTTGTTTCAAGTCCTACATTACCACCTTATCCTCCCTTAGTACATTTTGAAAAATGATATGCTTGAAACACCTATGGTTTTACCATTATCCCCATGTGCATGATGACCACTATCACATGCTAAAATACTACTATGATCCTCCTCTGTTGAACACAGTAACTCCCACCCTGACCCACTTCCCACCTCAAAAATAATAACCACTCCCAAATCTACATGAAAGTGAAATAAAAAAGCGGTTGTCGCTCTCAAAACCATCCTTGCTGAAATACTGGTCTGTGGTGAGTGCCTAAGCCCTTCCTCTCGAAGAAAAAAATCTATTATAAAATGATATTCTAGCATAGAAACTCACTTTCCTATGGATCAACTCTCTACTAGAAGGAAGAATAAATCATACATAAGAGGGGGGCTCTCCCTTTCCGAGTGGGTGAATTTTTCGAGAAGAAAGGAGAACTCACCCAAATATTAAATGGGCCATAGATGGGAGTTAAAAAAATTAGAGAAGGGGATGTCGCAAGGCCGGATGGGGGACATCGAATTTGTCTTCAATGTTACGACTCATGAATAATTTTCTTATCATAGGGACTAACTTCTAAAATGTGCACCGATCTTCTTGGGTGAAGTTGTGATTAATGATAATTGACCACTATCTGCAATGAAATAGTTTGTAATTTTTTTATTTCATATATGTATGCATGTATTTTCAAGGCTATGGTCCCCTATAATAGAACACCCATTTTGTTGACGTTAATTATCACTTTGAACCACCTTTCTTCTTTTCTAATGCATGATATGTGTTTCATTCTTCTTTTGTAAACACTCAAGCATATTGTTTATTTATGTGTTTTCCCCATGTTGAAATGTGAACAAAACAAAGAAAATAAATCTTCCCATACAACACTCACCACTGCAATTCAATCATTCCACACAATTACATATCACTCGAGAGAGAAACCCCGATACTCGATACTTAATTTCTCCCTGCCTCTCTCAAATGGAAAAGACCAAAGCCTTTCCTCCTTTTTTATACATGCCATAGAAATTGTAAACATATACCAACCTCTTCCTTTTATCCAATCAGATGCCCAAGCTTGTAACAAGTATTTGAACCACTCCAAAATAAGGAAGAAAGCAAATCAGACCTCGGGCTCCAAAAATCTGATCACATTACAAGATGAACAAATACATCCCTTCGGACCTCGGGGATGAGCTTCTGCTTTGAATATTCCTAGGCGTGGACTGCACGTTGATACCACCCATCCCTTCCTTATCAACATTGAGATGGGAAGCTAGACCAGTGAAGGAAATTATAACATTCCCTTAAGTTAATCCCGTGGTCTCAAAAATAATTATGCTTTGGAAACTGGGAAGAAACCGTCACATTCACGTAATGTTCGTACTCTACATAAATGGCCCAAAGTCTCGACCATACATCAAAGCACACTCTGCCTCATACTCTAAACTCTACGAAAACTCAATAACAGCATGAGACCAAACAAATACTTAACCTTCCATTTGAGAAGAATAAATTACATAGGATATATCTACCCGAAAATTCAACACCCAATGCACATCCATCTAGAGATAAGAACACACCTAGTGATAATAGAACTGAAAAGAATCCAGACAAATATGGGCACCAACAAGTTTGATGTAAGTTTTTACTTTTCCCTTCTATGTAAACTAGTTATCTTCTCACAGGAGATGGGAATCTGGTAAAATATTAAGATCATTGGTAGCCATGATGAATAATATGACTGATAGTAATGCTTATTATCACTGTAGATTGGTATGATGATGTACAAACAACAAAATTTCTCTATTTCTCAAAAACAAAATTGAATTTTTTTTCCATTTTTTTTGATAACTTGTTCCATCTTAGTAGAACCTTTCCTTTTACAATAGAAAATATTGCAAAAAAATCTATAAATTTCCTAAGAATTAGAAAAAAAAAGGCTCTTGTGGCCTCATATAGTTTACAAAAATGATGTAGTTTTAATTTTCAAAAATGTTTATTTGATTTTTGGACCCATAATAGGGTTTTCCTCTAAATAAGTTGGTTATAACCCGACTAAGATGCAGTGGTAAAATTTTTGGGACCCTTTGTTAGCGTATCTAGTATGTTTTTAGAGAAGTATTCCATTATTTTTTATTGTTTTAATTCACCTATTATTATAGGGTCTTTTACTTACATTCCATTGCATCTTTGATGTATTTATATAGTTGTTGATTTATGAATAGATCATCAAGTTAACTTGTTTGATCACAATCTAGTATCAAATCCATCTTGGTATGTCTCCAAGTAAAGAAGATTTGGATGAGTCCGTTTGTGAATAGTGGTGGAGAAATTCGTAGTCAGGAAGGAATTTTGATAGTGCAATATACAAGGAAGAATCCACAATCAATTTTGTAGACTAATCCATAATGAAAGTGAGGAGTTGTTAAAATAACCCATGGAGTATTTAAGTCCCGATACAACATCGAGTAATCTCGCAACCCCATTGAAATTTCTTTTTTAGATAGTGTGAGGTCTAAGACTTGAAAGTGTTGCCTACATGAAATGCCACTCCTATTCAATTTAGTTTGCGATTAACTTAAATTAAAAATTATTGTTGGCATTTAGCATTTATATTTTACAATGTGAAGTGTGGAATTCTACACATCGTGTGGAAATCCTGGATGATCCACAAATCACCAAAGATGTATCGTGCAAACCCCACCATGTATGTCAAGCATGAAGGACAATGTTGGGACCGCCAAAATTCACCAAGGAGACTCTCGTGCCATAGAAAATTTCCATGATGCTTAGGAGAGCTCCTGTTTCTACTTTCCCTTACTATAAGCCCTCCATGATAGTGGAAACCTTTAGTTCAATGAGAGAATCCACAAGGGACTTCTAAAATATTTACTATTCAACATGCATTATAAAGAAAAGGGAATACAAGTAGAACTCGAAAAATTTGGGTATGACGCCGTGAAGATGAGGTTGAACACCCCAAGAAAAATCCTCATCTCTCAACGCATGATTACCGAGCTCATCTCCAAGATTGATTATCTCACCAAAGTGAGTAAAAATAATTATAATTTTATCTCATATTAATAAATTGTTAATTTACAATTCTGCTCCAAAATTGCTTGTTTGATGCCCAACTTCTCAAAGGGTTGAACTATACCAAATGGAAAACAAATATGTGTACCATCCTCACTTTTAGGGACTATGGGGCATCATCACGCTTCTATGTCAATTCTTACCGACCTCGATGAGCTAACAAAGTATGAAAAGGCTAATGTCAAGGCCTTAATGCTAATTATGTTAAGAATCATTAATGATGTATAGCCACATGTCAAGGATGCGAGACTTAGCAAATGTAGCATGTGATAAACTAACAACCTTCATATTTATTTGAGGCTTCACCCACTATCTATGGGGTACAACGAGAAGGTAGAGTAATACTTACTTGGTAGCCGAGCTGCGTATATAAATTTTAGCACCCAATGAGACAATAAAGGAAAAAATATTTGTCCCGATGACCTTGAGATCTCTCCCTTCCCAATTCACATTTTCATCACGATGTTGAACATCTCTAAGAAGATAGTGTCATTCAAAGAACTCGTGAACCTGCTACAATAAGAAGAATCCATCAACTTAGTCCAAGATGAGTTGCAAGACAAAGCCCTTATCTTGAAGTAGAAACGTGGTCGAAGTTCTGTAAGGGACCCCAAAGAAGTAACCACAGAAGCAGGAGTAACAAAAATCTCCACAACAACAAATATCTCAAAATTCAAAGAGGTGGTGTCACATCTATTGAACAAACACTCACGACGTAGACAATTGCTAGTATAATGGCTTGAAACAAGGGTCTTCTAGTCAAGAAATCAAATCAAGGCATGACGTTTCTTATAAATCGAAAAGATGTATCTACCAAAGGAAGAATAAGGGACATCTCATGACTCAACAAGATGATGGATCTAATGAGGAGACACTTGAAGAAGCCAATTTTTTTGCACATAAGAACTTAGTGCTAGTCTCCTAGACCTCGCAACCATGAGGGATGTCTCGTTGATAGACTCAGGCACCAGTAAACACATGTCAAGCCACATGAATCTATTTGATTCACTAACACACCAACCCACTTTATATCAGGTTAGGATCATCAACGATAAAGAGTATGTTGCAAAAGGAATAGGGCAACTCACCATTTCTCTTAGAACACATAAATGTACACTCTCAAAGGTACTATATGTTTCTGGATTGACATCCAACCTCTTATCAGTTAGTCATATTTTGAATCATCATCTAAAGGTTAAGTTTCTTGTTGATAATGGAATCAAATACTTTTGATCTCATGAAAAGGTACGGTTCTTGCTAGAGAATTCTTAAAAGATAAATTGTTTTCCTTATATGTTGTTTCATCTTCTTCAATAGCTCTATATATCTCTACAAAGAGAATCTACTGCCCTCTGGCACTACCATTATGGTCATATCTCTATTGAATCTTTATACCAGATATGTTCAAAGGTGATGGTACATGGAAATCCCAAGTTTTCCAGTTCATTTTTCATTTTCCCTGGATGTCTTATAGGTAAACAACATAGGGATCTATTTAAGAAAATCACCTTTCATGCCAAGAAATATTTTGAGGTTGTTCATACCAATATAAACGAACTCTACCTACTTCATTTTTTGGATATAATTACTTTTAATTATTCATGGAAGACTACTCTCAGAAGACATGGGTATTTTTATTGAAGAAGAAGAGTGATACCCTTCATCATTTCTAGGTCTTCTATCAGTGTGTTGTGAAGGAGACCGAACAACCTCTTCTTATACTCCGCTCATATCAAGGGGAAGTTCACATAAAATAAGTTATTTGAATTCACGAATGATAAGGATCAAACATAATTTGACTACTCCCTACATGCCCGGTAGAATGGAAATTTTGAGCAACACAATCGCACAATAATGGATATGGCTAATTGCATGTTATCAACAACAAATATGGAGGAACGATATTGGTTAGAATAAGTTCGAGATAGATGTTTATCTTCTCAATAGGGCACCAACGAAGATTCTATAGGAAAAAACACTAGAAGAGGTATGGAGTGGTTGTTAGGTTAATTATTTACCTAATATTATTAATTATGCATTATATAATTAATTATTATTAATTAATTAATTATTTTAGTATTTTTTTTATATGGTTTTATCAACCATATTTGGCTTATTATTTTCACAGGTATAATTGTTATGTAGTTATAACAATTATGTGCTTCCCGGATGTAATATTGGAAGCTACTGTATTGGTTGTTGCATTGTTGCAACTCCTATTTTGTTTGTATTCAGTTGTACAATACCTATAAGTATTGCAGCTCCTTCTTGTGTAAATGGTTTATTGAGATTAATAAAGCTAATCAGGATTCCACCCCTGTTTCTCAATTTACATTTGGTACCAGAGAAAGAATCTAGACCTGTGAGCCTATGGAGGAGTGAAAGAGAGAGCAGCTGAGATAGAGGATTTTTGGAGAAGTGTTTGTAGCATCAGAGAGCCTGTGCAACCTCCTGCAACCTCCCAGCCCCATCCCTACCTCCTCACATCCTCTTGTTCCTTCCAAGTGTTTGGAAGGTATTTTTTTTTTTCCGGTACACTCCCAAAGACTGGCATAATTTGCTTTGTAGGTATTAAAATAATAATTACTTTTTCCCCATTAGGGGTTTTATCTCTAATATTAGAGATATATGTAGTTTATGCTAAAACTAGTAGGCTACTGTATTTGGAGGTCACTCTGTGAAATTTGGAGGAGTCAAGCCATTACAAAGGCAAGTTACAGACCGAGCTCTGCATTCCTCTAGTGAGCTCCCTCAGAGTCTGCACCGAGTTGCTTTGTTTGAAAAATGATGTGTGAGCCTTCAAACAGATGTCTCCATCTAAATGATCAAGCATCCCTCCAAACATGGTCGTGTCCTCCTTGCATTGGGTGAAGTATTGGATTTAGACTGAGATATGTTTCATTGATCAAATCGGAGGATCCGTTTGAGTACACCTTGCATTGGCGCATCGAGTTGGATCTCCATTGGTTGCACATTGGTATCAACAATACCTACATCCAAATGTCGAGCCATCCATTGGGACTAAGAATACTCTATCCACCATGTTTGGTTTTCAGGCCGAGTTAGCTATGGAATGAGCCATCCTCCATAATGTAGACCCTGCACCTGTAAACAATCCACAATGGAACATATCCAGCCTGCAACCACAAAATCAAAACATTTCAAAGCATCAACAAATCAAAAAACTAAAGTGACCTTACTCAAAAAATGGTGAAAGAAAATTAAAAAAATTGAGGCATACAACAAAGCGGCCGAAGAAGTGAATAACAAAAAAAAAGAAGTGGTTGATTCAAAGCAAAGGAAAATCAAAAGCAAAAGAATTTATCAAAGGAGATAAAACGCATCAGATCCGCTCCAGTGAAAACCCTAACTACTCTTCTTCATGCATCCACGTGGTCTCTCTTCTAGCCACGCAGGCCAACACCTCATCCACGTTTTCATTCAAAAAGGTTAGTCACGTTTTTCAAATTTAAATATAACGTGCTCCATTTCATATGCTAAGCGCACAAGGTGCCTAGGTGGATAGGGGGAAAGAGTTAGGAATAAGAGGTGCATGGTTCGAGTCACAACTAAAACATAATGTTTTAAATTTTGAAATTTGGAGAAAAATTTAGCAAAACCATCTAATCTGGAGGAAAATTTGGTGAGAAAACCTTCACTAAACCAGTTAGTCATAACTAAATAGGCATCTAAATTTTTAGTGAGAAAATCCCTAAATTAGGGCAAATATTTTTTTTCTCCACTAGGCCTATTTTTTCATTTCGAGCATTTTTGCAAAAGGAAGACCATCCAAAAACTTCATCTTGGGCCTTTTTTTAATGGTTTCCAATTTTGGGTCATTTTGGGCTCCAGAGGCCACCAGGGCCCGTAAAACAAAAAAAATCCTTTTATTCAATTTTTCCAAATTTTTGAATGTAATTTGTATACTTCATTATATTGTACTAATTTGCAGGTTGCCATAGTCAACTACAAACTTTGTAACTGCTCAAAAATGGTAGAATTGTAATAAAAAAAGCTAAAAATTGGTTCTATAAACACTCACGAGATCCTAGATCTCATTCGCAACATTCGATAAATACGGTGCCTCTGGGAAGCACTTACGGGTAAAGTTGTCATGACTACTACTGCACTTAATGCCTAATATAGCTATAACAACGTCATCTGGGCATTGACCCTTTAAATCATGGGGAGTAATAAGGTCACAATGTGCACACACTATGAGCCATCCCATCCGTTTGTGAATGATTGCACAACATAAATCCGGACTAAGAAATTATCCAGTATATAGAAAAGTTACGCATGCTGTATGAGGATATTTCTTTGAGCCGTGTCAATAATCACATGCATCCCATCAAGATCTTGTCTTGGTACCACGTATTGAATTCTTTTACTTACGTTAACACCTCTTCCACGTACTGCTGGGTATATAGAAAGGGCAAGCTTCTTCCACGTACCACTCGGTATATCAAAAGGGCACATATATATAGAAAGGTTTGGTATATCGAATTGACGGTATATAGATTGGGAGACCTTATACCTGGAGTGATAAGAGCCAAACCTTGTCAGTGATCTCTGCAAAATGGGCACCAATGCCCCAAATTTTTTTCTTCCGATTCACAATTACTCAGAGGAAACAACTATGCTGCATGGAAGACAAAAATCAAGACACAACTTGAGTTTGAAGAAATTTGGCTTGTTGTGAATGGTACTCTGACCAAATCAACTATTGATACAACACAACAATGACAGTTTGATAAAGCAGATCAGAAGGCCAAACTCATCATCTTGTTTGAGTGTCCGAATGATGTGCAACCCCACATTCGAGATGCCAAAATAGCCAAAGAAGTGGGATAAATTGAGCATAGTATATGAGGCCAAGAACAAGAATGTTATACTAAATTTGCAGAGTCAGTTACACACATTAAAGTTCAAGAAGAATGAAAAAATAGAAGCTTTCTTAAGAAGAGTTACAGAATTGAGGGCTTCACTTCTAGCCCTGGAGAGCCAAATCACAGATGATGCTCTTTCCCATTGTTCTAAGAGCACTCCCTCTTCTTACCACATTTTTTTCACAACACTAAACGTGTCAGATACGATAGTTGGTTTTGAAAAATTGGTAAACCTACTACAACAAGAGGAAGCAATGCACAATAAGGATGATGAAGAGGAGCAGGCACTATCTTCACATCAAAAATGGAAAGGAAAAGGTAAAGGAAAACCTAATTCCTATCAAAAATCCCAAAATCAAAATCAGTATCAAGGGGATAGACAACAGAAGAAGCAATGTCCAATCTACAAAAGAGGACATAACCTACAAGATTGTTGGTATAATACTTACAAGAAAGGTTCATCAAGCAACTCTGGACCTCCACAACAATCTAACAAGGGACATTCTAACTACAATCAAGGGTAGAAAAAGGGGAACTGGAAAAGAAGACCCCACCAGCAAGGTAATATTGTTGAGCAACAAGAATAATCAGATAATGAAGACTTGTTGTTCACTACTCAATCAAGTTAACCATCCACGTCATCTAGTGATGTTTGGTATGTTGATTCGAGGATCACTCGACACATGACAGACCACAGAGACTAGTTTATTTCAATGAGGTACACGCCATCGAAAAATCATGTTTCATTAGGAGATGATTATTCATATACATTTCAGGGGATTGGGAACATTTCTCTACCCCTTGGTTCACACAAATGCGGACTATCAGATGTCCTATATGTCCTTGGGTTGACAAAGAATCTTACTTTCAGTCAGTCAACTCCTAGATCACAACCTAAAAATTGACTTTGATAGTCAATCCGGCAAGAAAATGTGTTTGATTCGAGACAAATCAAGAGGCTCAAAAATAATTGCAAAAGCCTCCAATGTGGGATGCATGTTCCAACTTGATTTTTTCATAGAGACAATCAAGCACTTATGGCTAAGAACTCCACCTCAGCATAGTTGTGGCATCGAAGATTTGGTCATGTAAGTTTCAAATATCTCAAAACACTTTGCCAGCATAATATGGTACATGGGCTACCATCTCTTCAGAAGGATACATACAAGTTTCCTCACTACCTAGCAGGAAAACAACACAGAGCTTCATTCCAGAGGAGTACATTTCGAGCTCATGGTAAACTTGACCTAGTTCATACCGATCTTTGTAGTCTGATGCAGCCAAGTCATTCTGGGTTCTAGTACTTCATGCTTTGTGTTGACGACTATTCGAGAAAAATGTGGATTTTTTGTCTTCGCAAGAAAAGTGAAGTGTTTGAAACCTTCAAAAAGTTCAAAGTAAGTAGTTAAGAACAAAACTAGTCATCACATCAGAACTCTCCACTCAGATCGAGGGGGAATTCACCAGTGATGAGTTCAGAGACTACCTACAAACTCATGGGATTTGTCGACAAATGCCTCCTCCACACACACCACAAAAAAATGGTGTTGTTGAGAGAAGAAATCATACTATCATGAAATGGTGTGATGCATGATCGAAGATTCCAGACTTGCAAAGACATTCTAGGTACAGAAGCAAAGAAAGAACAGCAGTGTATTTGTTGAATAGAGTGCCCATTGTTGCTCTTGAAGGAGTAACACCACAAGAAGCATGGTCAAAACAGAAACCATCTATTGCACACCTTAGAGTATTTGGGTGAAAATTAAGCATGCACATACCCAAACAGAACAAAATAAATTAGACATGAAGTCACAAAACTCATCTTCATTGGGTACAAAGAAGATACTCTTGGGTATAGATGTATGGATCCTAAGACCAGAAAAGTCTACACTAGCAGAGAGATGTTGAGTTTTTTTAGAAGAAGGAAGCAGACTCCTCCTCCATACTCACAAGAAGTAGATTTTTCACCATATTACAAAAATTAAGCTGATGTTCCCTCTGAAGATGAATCTGATGATGGGGATGATGGTGTTGATCAGATAGAACCACGACCCATGGGAACAATTCAGCGTATGCCTAAATGGTGTACAAGTACATTACGAGATGTAATAATGGATGCTCCACCGATACATCCACCCCTGGACCATGGACTCGTAGTAAAGAAAGATAAGAAGTTAACTTTTCCTTGATGAGTAGAGTTATTGAATTAGATGAGCCCTCAATAGTCTAGGAAGCCCTACAGTCAAAATCTTGGAAAGATGCCATGGACTCTGAATATCAATCAGTGATGAAGAATAACACTTGGTAACTTGTCAATCTTCCACTAGGGAAGAAACCCATTGGATGCAGATGGATATTTAAAACAAAGTACAAAGCAGATGGGACAAGTGGACAAGTATAAAGTAAGACTTGTAGCAAAGGGTATGCACAAAAAAGAAGGTATTGACTATGAGGAGACATTTTCTCCCATAGCTAAGATCAAAATGATCAGGATGATATTTTCTCTAGCTACTCAGTTTGGATGGAAATTCCACCAAATGGATGTAAAAAGTGCCTTCCTAAATGGAGATTTACAAGAAGAAGTCTACATGACTCAACCTGAGGGATATGTAGTACCTGGTCAAGAAGTAAAGGTATGCAAACTCAGGAAATCTCTATATGGTACAAGGCAATGGTACATCAAGATTGATGAGCATCTCATAAAACATGGATTTGTTAGAAATCCATACGATCTCAATCTTTACCTCAAAAATCAAGGGGGAGATTTTGATTTTCATTTTCTATGTCGATGATCTAGTCATCACTGGAAGTTCAGTGAGGATGATCGATGCAACGAAGAAAGATCTTAATCAATCGTTCGACATGACCGATCTCGGCTGATGCACTATTGTCTTGGATTGGAAGTGTGGTAGAAAGAGAATCATATTTTTGTTTCTCAGATGAAATATACCAAGAATATGCTCGAGAAGTTTAGGATGATGGATTGCACACTAATTACTACACCCATGAAGAATAGATTGTAGTTATCTCATTCAGATCCATCTCCTGAGGTAAGTGCCACTCTCTATCAACATCTATCGGAGTCTCATTTACTTGACCTACACTAGACCATATATCAGCTTTGTAGTGAGCTATCTATCTAGGTTCATGGAAGAACTCAAAGTTTTTCATCAAAAAAGTAAGGTGCATTTTGAGATATCTCAAAGGATCAAGTGGATCTTGGTCTAGAATACAAGAAGAACGACAACTTCTTCTTGACTGATATTCAGATTCAGATCATGCAGGTAACATTGATGATAGAAAATCCACTTCTAGATTTGTATTCTTTATGGGATCTAGACCAATATCATGGGGAAGCAAGAAACAACACTTCATTTCTCACTCTTCCACAGAAGCCAAGTATCGTTACATAGAGAAGCTATCTCGTGAAGCAATTTGTCTACGCACACATACTAGAAGGACTTGGAATACCACAGGACAAACCGAACCACCATGTATGTTGACAATGAAGGTGTTCTCAAACTTGTTTGCAATCCATTTTTCACGAGAGAAAAAGCACATTGAGGTACAAGTTCATTTCATACGCGAACATGTGTTGAAGCACAACATCCAACTTCAATTTTGTCCAACTGACTGAACAACGAGCAGATATTTTCACAAAGTCACTTGCATGTGAAAAGTTTGAGTTGTTCAAAGAGTTCCTCTCCTCATCCCTTCGAGAAAATGCACAATTAAGGGGGAATGTTAGGTTAATTATTTACCTAATATTATTAATTATGCATTATATAATTAATTATTTATTAATTAATTATTGTTGTATTTTGTTATATGGTTTTATCAACCATATTTGGCTTATTATTTTTACAGGTATAATTTTTATGTATTTATAACAATTATGTGCTTCTCATATGTAATATTGGAAGCTATCAGATCTTTCATTGTTGTTGCATTGTTGCAACTCCTATTTTATTTGTATTCAACTGTACAATACCTACAAGTATTGCATATCCTTCCTGTGTAAATGGTTGATTGAGATTAATAAAGCTAATCGATTCCGCCTTTGTTTCTCAATTTACAATGGTAATAATCCATTGATTTATCATTTATGAGTGTTCAATTACACAACATATATGCATGTCCCATCTCAAAAGAGGAATAAGATTGATCCAAAAACACTCTCATGCATCCTATTAGGCATATAACACTACCTCAAAAGCATATCGTCTCATAGATTAGATGAAGAAAATATATGAAAGTAGACATGTAGTTTGTGATGAGTCATCCTTTGACTCCATGATGCAAAAATAAGAATCAACACCAACCACTTCTCACTGATTTCTATCCAAGTCAGATGATGAGAAAGAGGAGACTTATCATAGAGAAGATAAGCTACTATACATCCACCAGGTAGTTCTTCACATTAGAATATTAGAAAATGTTGCTATACATCCACCGTGGTAGTTATTCACATTAGAAAATCAGTTCTTCACATCAGCAATAGAATTCCCATATGAAGTTGGTATGAAGCACCATCAAATACTCCCAAGTGAAATCTATCCTGAATAGCTCTTCTAGAGTCAAGAAATAAATGAGGTAAATTTTACACTCATGAGTATAGTGGTTGATATCTATGAACCTAATAATGTTTGAGAAGCACTAATTCAACCTCAATGGAAGAAAGCCATGGATGTTGAGTATGAATCACTCATAAAGAATCATATTTGGTAACTCATTGATTTTACTACGGAAAGAAACCCATAGGCTGAAAATGGGTTTGGAAAACTAAATATAAGGCATACAAATCCATCAAAAATCACAAAGGATGACTTGTAGTAAAGGGATATGTCCAAAAAGAAGGCATTGACTATGAAGAAACCTTTGCACCCACTACAAAGATCAATACCATCAAGGTTGTTTGTGCACAGGCAACACAAAATGTATGGAAACTTTAGTAGATGGATTTCAAGAGTGCTTTCCTAAATGGTGATCTCAACTAATAAGTTTACATGACCCAACTGGAAGAATTTTTTGATGAAAATCATCCTAAAGAAGTTTGTAATCTCATCAAATCATTTTATGGACTGAAACAATCTCCTAGGGCATGGTATATCAAGATATATGATCACCTTTTGCAATATTTATTAACCCATAGACTCGATTCTAACTTGTACATTAAGAATGTGGGGAAAGAAATCATCATTCTTGTTTTGTATGTAGATGATTTTATGATAACTGAAATTTTAGAAGATCAAGTTAATATTGTGAAGAATGACCTCAAAATATCCTTTGACATGACTAACTTGGGGCTACTCCATTACTTGTCTTGGCTTGGAGATATGGCAAAAATAGAATCACATTTTTATCTCCCAATAAAATATGCCAAGACACTCCTGAAAAATACATAATGTCATATTTTAAACCTCTTTCAACACCAATGGAGAAAGGTTTACAACTCTCTTGATTCTAGGACTCACCTCAAGTGGATGCAACTCTCTATAGACAACTCATTGGGAGTCTCATCTACTTGACCTACACCAAACTAGACATATGTTTTTTGTGAGCTATCTCTTGAGATTCATGTGAGCCAAAGAATTTTCATTGGGTTGTAGAAAAGCATGTTTTGAGATATGTCTGAGGTACACTTGAATATGGTCGGAATACAAGAAGAATACTCAGTTCTTCTTATAGGGATACACTGAATTGGACTATGTTGGATCTATTGATGATAGAAATTCAACGTCAGGATACATATTTCATCTCGGATCCGACCGATCTCGTGGATCGCAAAGAAAAAAAATGTTTGTTTCTCTTTCCTCTATGGAGGAGGTATATTGTTCCGCACACTGATATGTGTGTGAGGTGATACGGTTACATCACATTCTCGTATGATATAGGAATTTTTGAAGAGAATCCACCTATCCTTCATTACGAGAATCAGTCGTGGTGAAGCTTATGAGTAATCTTGTTTCTCATGAAAAATCAAGAATATTGAGGTTGAATGTCGCTATATTCGAGAGCAAGTCTTAAACCACCACATCCATCTCCAATACTACCCAAAAGATGCACAGATAGCTAATATACTCACCAAATCCCTTGGAAAGGTGAAATTTTATCTATTTACTGGGGTACATTTGTAAAACTAATATAAAAAGGTGGTGAATGTTAGCATAGCCGGTAGGTTATCAAAGTAGTATTCCATTGTTTTAACTCCTTGTTATTATGGGTCTTCTACCCGCACTTTGTTTCATCTTTGATGCATTTATATGGTTGTTGATTCGTGAATAGATATTCAAGTTCACCTATTTGATCACACCCTTATCTTCTAGCAGGACCACTAAAATAAATTGCACCAAAATATATGTTTAAGAGAGGGTGTGCAGTGTGTACCTCTTGACCTCCACCTTCCCAATCACCTTACATAATTACGCTATCCACTTGGGCATCTAAGGCTTTAAGAAGTTATTTGTGTGGGTTTTAATTTATTAAATAAATTCCTACCATGCATTTTTTAAACAAAATTTCATGTGCCAAGAAGTTTGACCCCTAAAACATCTTCCTCATAATACCTTTTTCTCAATTTCTAAACTAGATGTGATTGGACACCCATGTGTAATAGTAATAAAACAATTTAATTTTAAATTTTAAACAACTTATTTTTTAAAAAGAAAAAATAATAAAGGTTGATTAACCAAATGTTCCACTCATGTTCAACCATAGATTTTTAGGGTTATCTCCTTCTCCTTTTTTTGGTGGATGTACCTAAATGGCATGCCTTATTTTTATTCATGCATTAAAAAATGCCTCTTCTATCGATGAGCCATTTTAAAACATAATTTGTTTTGTTTGCACATGATTTCTATCAATTAATATTTTCATGTTAAAAATGTGGCATGAAGGAGAATCTTGAAGGTCTGGATTTCTTCTAATTTTTAGGTATGAATTCTTGTCATGGTCTAAATGAACAATGAGATAGAGCATATCATTTTTCCTTGCCAACTTTAGAAGAAGTCTCTAACTCCAAAGAGACAAAAAAATTTGTTAGATTTTTTTAACAAAGGAAGATTATCTTGGATTCAAACTTGGTGTAAGAGGTAGCTCCTAGTGTGGTTCCTCCTTTCTAGATACTTATTGAAAACATGTTAAATTTTCTCCAAATGACATAATTTATTCATAAAATTTAGTTTCCAATATTGATAAAGAACCTAGAGGTGAGAGAGTAAGGATTAAGGCTATGGGAGGCATGTAACTACTATGGCTCATTATTATGCTCCAACCATCACTATAATTCTCCAATAATCTCATATAACCTTCTTCTTCCAACTTTGATACCAAATTTGAATGCATAACCAGAAACAACCTATATTTTATTGATAAAAATTATGCAATAAAAAAAATGCTTAGATCTACAATGTTTAGATACATTGTACAAGAATAAAAAAACTTGCAAATAGTTAAAAGGTTTAAACAAACCAAACACCATACATAAATACAAGACATGGGAATAACTATTCCCAATGAAATAAAAATAAACATAGAACAACTAAAAAGTAAAGTAACTATGAAATTATTACATGATGAACTAAAAAGTTGTTAAATTTATTTTACCTAAGAACAATTTCTCCCACCACAAAACACATTCCCTCTACAAAGGATCTTAACAATTTCCTCGGACCCAAATAGATTAATGCTATGCTTCCAGGTTTTAAAGTTTAAAAATGAGACTACATCTAGATTATTCATGAATGTGTTTATCCACACATTCACATAGTTGGGATATCTATGTGGGTTTGAGTGATCTTCAAAGTAGTGGCACATAGGAAAGTATTAAATTATTTATAGGGTGGGTGGCTCCTTTCTACCAAGATTCAAATTGAAAATGGATAAAATTTAATTTTAATGACTCAATTTTTTCCTCAAATATTACCGATAATATTGTGCAACAACCTAGAGGTGAGAAATTAAGTATTCTAAATATGTGGGAGGTAGGTGGATACTATTTCTAAATATTATGCTCAAACCCTCACCAAAATTCTCCACTATTCTCGTGTAACCTTCTTCTTCCTCTCATAGGAACAAATCCTTCTAACTTTGATACCAAATGTGAACACACAACCAGAAACAACCTATATTTTATTGATAAAAATTGTGTAGTATAGAAAATGGCAAGAGCTTCAATCTTTATAAACATTGTAGAAAATTAACAAAATCCTACAAATACTTACACATGTTTAAATAATCCCAACTACATACATAAAAAAATGAAACATGAACAACTATTCCTATTAAAATATTATAAATAAACAATGATTTTAATATAACTACAAACCAAGGTTACTACGAAATTAGTACATGATGAATTAAAAAATTATTATATGTATTTTACACAACACCACTTCCTCCCACCACAAACACATGACCTCCACAAAGGATATGGAAAATGTAGTCAAACCCAAAGAGATTAGCTTAATGTTGTACGGTTCTAGGTTTTAAATTTGAAAAAGCATAATACATCTAAATTAGTAATTATTTTGCCTATTAAAACATTCACATAGCAAAGATAACTATGTGGGTTTGGGTAGTCTTCAAGGCCATGGTACGTAGGAAACCCTTAAGCTCATCATAGGGTGGTTGGGGTTTTCCAACCCAAAAAAAAAAAACCAATTTTAAAGGTATGATTTGATCAAGCATGTGTAATTATGGCTTGAACTTATAAGATATTATTAGGGGACATGATTGAAATTCTTATGCACATTAGAATATTGTCGATAAATTGAATAAGATGTAGTAATTGTTTGACCTTATTAATGACAACATCCATGTAGGATTGTTACCTTTTTCTTAACCTAAGAACCTAACAACACCTTTATGGTTATTTATAGATCATATGACATCTTATGTGTGGACAAACCATTAGAATCAACTATTTAATTCAATATTTTATTATTTATTCAAATCTAAATGGATTAATCTCACTTTTATTACTCTCTAATAATTCCAATCCATTGTGTGCATTATTTTATTTTCCATAATCAATATTAGTTGTAGTTTTAAACACATTTCATATCATAATATGAAAAATAGTTAAAATACCAAAAATAAGAGGAGGAAGTGGGAAGCTAAATTACTCCTCCAAGATGCATTAAATTGTGTAACTTATATGGTTCATTTAAACTCATACATCTTCAATTCCTGTCTAATATTAAGGATTCATATGATTGTAAAAGTCTAAGTTTCAATGTAGGGTCTTCTATGTAGATATGTACCTTTAATATTGAAAGTCAACAATGCATGCTCACATATTATGATGTGAAACAAACAATGAAAATAAAACTTAAGGCTGAAAATGTTGTAGATAACATTGAAGGCACAAAAATTAGAACATCCTTTATATTTATTATAAATTATTAAACCCGATGTGCATGCAAAATATTATGACATTAAATATCATATTAATTATGTCAAAATAACAATATTTATATTCAATGTGTTGAATAAATTAACTTTTTATAAGGATATTACTAATATATAGTCTAGTTTCTTTAACTTTTATAGCAAAAGCAATGAATTAATAAATGCATATAAATAAAGATGTTTTAGTTAGGTCAAATATTACAATTTTTTTTACAAATGTAGTTAACATTTCATATAATAAGGATATGAAATGAGAAATCTTGTTGAAAATGTTGTTTTAAGAGTAAATGGACAAAGTGAAAAAGTGCGTAGTTTTAAGTTACTTCTAGTTCTTAAATACTAAATCTTTAATGGTATTTTATTCACAAGGATCATATTTCAATTTTTGGATACTTACAATGTTTTGATTGATTGAGGTTAAAATAGAAAATTTTCAACTAATGAAAAATTCTTTACTCCATAGACATAAAACTTTAGTTAATAAAATTAGAAGTTTTTAATTAAAAAATAGAGATCAATATCAAATTTTAGTCAACACTTATTAAATTACAAATATTGTATTTTGATTAACTAGTGTAAACGTGAATAATTGCTTTAGTGAAAACTATATACCTGCTCGGAAAGAATAATAAATGAATATAAACATAAATGCGTTTGAGTTTAATAAATACGAAAAACACCATGGAGACAATCACATTGAAACTATCTTTTAGGGCAAATATATAAATATGAAGTTATGAGATATCATGCCAAGGAGGTTATTTATTTATTTAGAATACATTACTTGGAACTATGGCTAAGTAGACAAAATACTCTATTCCCAGAAGACAGATTCGAGCTTTATATTCAAACTTGTAGGTGGAGGCGCGCTCTCTTTGAGTTTTCATTTTCTGCGTTCAATAGCTCCCGGTTCATTCCCCAAATTACCACATGACGCCTCAGAGTATGAAGGTTGTAAATTACTATAAGTTACAGAGCAGTAATTTGACTAAACCAGAGCGGTAAAAGTGGGATTGAAGGAAACCCAGCGAAAGCAAGAGCTGGCCATGTTAGAAAGCACAGGGCAAGGAGGTACCCAATTCCATCTTCTCGTCGTCAGACTATAAATCAGAACCTCGGGCGAGGTGACAGACGAGACACATATAAATTCGCCATGTCCAAAGCAGTAAATATGCTCGTAACTATGATAGCAGGCAGAGAAAATCTTGTTGGACACAGTCTCTGGAGCGCAATCCACTTGTCTCCACTTGTTTGAAGTTTCATCAAGCTCCCAAAACCAGAGGGTCTTGGCAATGCCGTCGGACCCAATCCCTCCCACCACAAAAACACGCCCTCCACAGCTCACGAGCCGCCCAAATGCCAGAGATGCCTGCTGCGCCATCGGAGCTTCCATGCTTCTCCACGCTAACTCCTCTAAATTAAAAGCCATAACTTCGACTGCCTCCCACGTTATGAAATAGAAGCTTCCCCTGCAGAAAACCGCTTCGCTCCTCATATTCGACCTCGGCACCGAATCGATATTAGTAACCCAACAATCTAATTTGGTGCTGTAAATGGTCGCTCTGCGATTAGAGAGCATGAGGAGAATGTCGTCGTCTGCAGCGAGAGATGCCATGGCAGTGGTGGGGTGATTGGCGCGGCGCCTTTGATTTGCTGCCAAATTAATGCAGGGACTTGTGAGTTGGCGCCATGTTTTGGTGAGAGGATTGCAGAGGATCATACAGCTCTGCGTTGTGAAGCAGAGGAGCTGCGACGATGCCGTCAGCAGCTGCAAATGATGCCGACGATTATACGGCAGAAAATCCACAGAAATGATATGCCATCTTTGGTTGAAGGTGTCGTAGGCTCTGCAAATCCTGTACCGATCTTGCTTGTTGAACATTAACAGCCATGGCTTGGTGTCGAGCGTTTTGAAGCGCAGAGATGAGAATGTAGGCGAGGAAATAAGGGAATTGTATCTTTTGCATACGCACTTGAATCTCACAAGGCTTTCTGTCTCTAATTTGGCCATAATTATCTCCAAAATCTGCTCCGGAAGGTTTCTCCATATCTCACACTGCATTATTATATTCCTCATCCCACTCTGAGAATACAAAAACTTAACAAAGAAAGTTTATTTCGGTGCGTCTCTGGAGTGGCAAGATTTATGTCAATCCAGGTTCTCCTGACTTCAACTTTTACCACTGGTCTTCAGCGAAAATGAACCCCACCAGATGATAGCGGGGTAAAGATTACGCATTTAGATTGAAAATTCTACTCTATTTCGTGACTAAGCATCACGGATGTTCTTTTTTCAATATGTACGAGTAAGAAATCATTTGGCCGCCACTCACGTCGCCAAAGTCTTATGGCGAATTCAACACACCGTCGTCACGAAAACGTCACCCAGGACTGAAAACAATGAATTCAAGATCGAATCTTCTAATAAATTTGTCTTTAGTAAGTACAGGAACGCCATATTCCTACGCCTTCTAAATTCTCTTGAAATCTGACTCTTTCCGAGTAACATTACAAATCCATTCAATGACGATGGGTCCAGTTTTTATTCAATCACAAAATTCCGAGATACTCGCTAAGTACGGATATATAATATCTATTTCCTATTCAAACAAACAAAACAAAATACATTCTCAATTTGGGTATTTCGCGTGCTATATTTGTCTCTATCCTATATATTTGCCGACTTTTGTAAACACTTAAACCTTGTAAGCTTCTAGATTCATGAACAAGCAGCAAAGACTATGCTATCTACGACTGTGGATTTAAATGCATTTTCACTTGGTTTAAATTGTCCTCAACTAGATTAACTATCAAGCGTTGATTGAGTGAATGGTATTCGCTAACATAACTAGCAATTGCATGTGTACAATGCAATGTGAACGTTGAACGGTATATGTTATTTGATTTAGAGGGATAGTTATTACTTTTGTAGTTGATGTTGATAAGGTGTGTGATTGATTTTGTAAGTGTAGGAATATAGATGAAGTATTACATTTAAAGGTTCTATCTCTACATTTCAAATTTGTTACAAATTCGTACATATACATTTGCAAATCTTATATCATGAGTGGTAGTGTTTTGCATACTATTTTATTTGAAGACCTTCATTTCATCCAATGGCTTCTCATCTCGAAGGACTTTGGAAGACTCTGCTACTTTATTATATGCAGTTTCATATGCACTTTTCCATTGCTCGGCTTCAACTTTCTTTGCCTCTTCCCTCAAACCCCTTCTTTGTGTACCAGCCCTAGAACCAAGGTCTCCAATGCCCAATCCGGAAGCAACTGCTTCTGCTTCAAGTGTGTCAACATCCAACTTATCCTTCCTCCGCAACTTCTTCTTCTTCTTGGGTTTCTTGAACTGAAGCATTTCATCATGAGTATAATAATCTGAAACATTGATCCCAGTTTGAGAAAGCGACTGCTCAACTTAGTTACCCATGGTTGTACCTTGCAGCCTCTTGCATATCTGAAGTTGAAAATAAAATGCTATTGTCAAAGTGTAAGCCAAATATCATATATTGATTAACAAAATATCCATCTGATAACCAGTTAAAACAAATGCTACCCTACCCCTATTATAAAAAGGGTTTTCTAGGATTCATCATTGATACCTCCTGTTTCATCTAGAGTCACACCCCTGAAAATAATTTAAGTTTTCAATCCAATTGTACACAAGATAGATATTAAATAAATGATAGTTTTAAGTATATGAAGTCCACTAAAATGAACATCAAGAATAAAACTAACCTCCTCCTTAAATGGGTCATCATACTTGATGAAGAATTGTTTATCGCATTTATGTCATTTTGAAATCTATCAGAAAAAAATATAATCAGTTAATTTTTCAAAGCCTAAAGGAATAAGATCATAAATTGATTATCAAAAGAACTATCCCACTTACTTGTTTTCATAGATCCCAGGTTTCTTCTTTGCTACCTTGTAGGCCTCATCTCTGGCATTCTTGCTCTCCAATTTCAATGTTTTCAAGCATATCAATATCTGCAGTGGAAATATAAGAAAATCAGTGCACCAACAAGTAGATCAAGAAGAGAGAGACAACAAGTCCAAATTATGTAGATAAAAAGCTTGATATTTCAGCATAT
This sequence comes from Taxus wallichiana var. yunnanensis, assembly GCA_018340775.1. Classification (NCBI taxonomy): domain Eukaryota; kingdom Viridiplantae; phylum Streptophyta; class Pinopsida; order Cupressales; family Taxaceae; genus Taxus; species Taxus wallichiana. The sequence continues at coordinate 74,617,414 of CM031235.1, read as the reverse complement.
TTCAGTAAACCTTGTCACAATCCCAATACTTTAAATTCAGCCATTGTCTGCAAAAATGGTGGAAGAAAATATTCATTCCCAGTAAATATTAGTACAATAGCCCGGGCCTCTGGAAACTTCATCTCAGGCCATTGGTTCTCATTCCTTGACCCTGTACAAGTATACAAAATTCAAAACCATAGTGGGTGAATAACCATGAGTAAATAGATAGTAAATAAATTTAAATTGATTGGGCATAGTTACATGGCTGAAGAAAATGCACAAAACTAATTTGAATCAATCAACCTGTATGAATGGATATAATCTTTGCAACAAATTGTTGATGTGAGTTATCTTTCGGGAATGCAATCTTCCTTTCTTGGTATTATTAGCACTTTGCGTGTGTCTACAGGTTTATTCTTGGCTATCAAATAAATAGCCAAGTCTCTCAACACATCATGTTGAACTATATATAGCTCGCTAGTGCTGCCATAAGTAGTCCCTGGATGATTTATGAGAAAACATTGATATCACTAAGTATAAGATTTACTTGAGCATCACTTGAAAGAAGGGTTACTGAAGGAATGGTTCAGTATCAAATTGTTTCTAGACGCTTAACTCCAAAACAAATGATATCTAATATTAGACAAATTATCAAAATCGAATAGTAGGCACTCACCTGAGATCATTTACCAGATCCAATAAATTTCGTTTTTCAAGTTCAAGAAAAATATCAAAAGCATCAATCCATTTTAAGTTAAGAGCATGAATCCAAATATCAAACAGAGAATCAACAGTATTTTCTCATCTTCCGGAAACAATCCCAAGTCCAAAAAGCATTGGCGTTGCTCATCACTCTTTAGCCCTGTGAAGCTCATTTCCATGCACTTATCCATGCTACTTCGGGCTGACCATTTAAATAACTTCCGATCACCTTGAGTGCAAGTGGTAATCCTCTGCATTTTGCTACTACCTATAATTGAATTTAGTTATTTTCAAATTTTCACATGTAGACATTTTTAATTTTGCATTTCTGGATTCACGAGGTCAAGACATATATTTGATTAGGAAGATTGTTGTCATATTAACATAGAATAAAGATCTGTAATAGATATAACACCTTACAAACACAAATTTAGGATACTTTGAGGGCTTGTAAGCAGATACCTATTCGACCAGAGTCTTATCAAACTCTGTTTCTGGAATATGGTCTACGCCAAAGGCCCAAGAAAAAGTGTCCAAAATGGGAATAATGTCTCGCAGAACATCCCTCATGTTATTACTTATCAAACATAAGTTTGAGTAAGGAGACAAATTTGTTGCTGATAACGTCAAGAGCCATTCCTCCAAAAAGTTGCACCCGTTACAAGCTTTTCTTTTCAAGATACATGCCTCATGAATAACTACAATATTAGAGGGACCGATGTTGTTTCTTTATACTCTTCCCCCAATTACAAATTGGACATGTAGTTTCTTCATTCTCTTCTCCCAATTACAAAATACACCGCTATAGTTTATTCATACTCTGCCCCCAATTTCAAGGATTACTACCTACTACAAATAAAAACCTAGTTATTATGTAGAATTTACAGCTGATACAAAAACCATCTGGCAAACATACTGGTTTCACTAATTAGGAGTGAAATTTCCCTCTTATTTTTACTGTTAAAAACATGTTGTATGAAATCGATTTTGAGGCCTTAAAACAAGATCAAAGCATTAATAGTTTTGGCCATTTATTGTCTTACTGCAAACATGAAAACATGAGGTCAAACTTATAAAACCATGAAAATTTCTAATAAATATTAGCAATAAAAGATCCACCCAGCTTAACTAAACAAGAGCACAACAAAAACAATTCGATGCATCCGGATTGAAATCCTTAAAAGAGAAATAAATAGGCCCCAGTTTCGATTCCCACCAACATAATTGAAAACACATGCAATATTTTCCATTACGAAAAATAAGGTAGTTGTAAACAAATAAAAAATTCCCATATTCTACAACTTGAAATATTTGATTAATATCTGCTACCTAAAATTTCTTTCTACCAATTAAGAGCTTAAAATGCAAAACCAAATTAAGGAAAAAGTGAGAATACATACGTTAGAAGCAAAAACACGGATTTGAAGAATTAGATAACAAAATTTATGATGAAATCACCTTATTTTTCTAGAAAGTCACCAAAATGCAATCTCGACAGATACTGTAGGACCTAGAATAGAGAAGAAAATTTTCAAATATAAGAAGACAAAAATCATCATAATAAAAAATAAATCCATACCAATTGGCATATTTTTTCAATACCCTTCATTAATTTACTAACTAAAACCCTAATAAAAAATGGATCTAAAACAAAAAATGTCACAAATTAATTGAACCCTAACGAGAAATGGAAAATAATCCAATGATTTCCAACAAGGCCTGAAACAAGGCTCACTTACATCACCATTATCACAATACTACCATATCTGCAACTCTTGACTACTCCTCCAGCTCCCGATATACATCCTCCTGCAATACCCATAACAAAAAATACTCTAAATACCAAAAGCCCCAAACATGCAGTTGTCGATCAAGTTCATCCTCTATGTTTTCCTATCATCTAGAAGATCAAGACCTTCCACGTGTTTAAGTGTCATAAAACATTGTATTCATGAATAAGATGCTTTCCAGTACTATATATAACTTTATAAAACAAGTTCGGTTCTCTCATGCATGCTAAATTGCTAATACATGACAAGACAATTACAACCATGTGCATAGTTTTATCCTGTCGATTTTTTAGGTTTTGAATCTCAATGGTGAACTGAATATCCAACAGAACAACCTTCCGTGATCATCACATTGCTCCATACATGTGTTAATTCTCAATATATTACCGAGTAAATATTACCATTATGTAAATATCCATATACAATTCTACAACAATAAAATAATTAGAATTGTCAAAAGTGGAACCTCTTAAGCCATAATTGATGCCAATGAATGACTCGATGCCAATGAAAACATGAATTATCGATGCCAATGAAAACATGCTTCTAGATCAAGTTCAATCGTTATCAAAGGATTGGGACATTCCTTAATATGCATTATGGCACCATGCAGCTTCTCAAAATCCTCCAAGTATATCCTCTTAAGTTGTAATTGCTTTTTGATGTTTCCTATATGGTTTCTCAATTGCTTACCCACCCACTCGTGACCCTCTGGTGTTTCAGCCAAGCATTGGGACAAACTTGGTGTTGGTTGAGCTATCCAATGACTATTATTTAATGTTACTTCATTCAACCTGCAGACACACAAGAATATACAAATATATTAAAAACCAACCTAAATTCATCATTCAAGGCCATCAAAACAATCAATAATATTAAAGAGCACTGATTGAATCTAGGGGTTTTGTCTTATACTTTTCCAATATTTTTGTCATGTTACAGCTCTCAGAAATACTGAAGTGGGCATCCAAAGCACCATTGCCCGTCATTTGTAGGCTCTCCATATTACAAACCATTGTTACTGGAAAATCAACCCGACATACTGACAATTGTTTCCCATTGACTAAAACCCAATGATCAGATAGAGCTCTCTCCTTATCTTCAGCAGCCTGCAGAGTTAGAGAAAATCAGTTTGAAAGTATGAAAAAAATATAGAGTATGAATAAAAAATAAAAATAATATTGCCCATCATCAAGGTACCTTGAATTCAATATGACAACCAGGCATTCCACTCTCCCCGGGTTTTAAATAACAACCAACAATTTCCCCATATATTGACAGTGCTTTCCTTATATCAAGGAGAGTGATACCGCATGGAACATACTCAATAAAGACAAACTTTTCTCCTCCATGGATTGCATTTGACTCTTTCACTTGATAAATAGGTTCCCGCTTCCGGGCTATTTCTTTTTTCTTTTCCTTCTCAACTCTCAGATCATCTCTTACAACAAAATTTAGTGCGGTGCATTAGTAATTATCAAATCTTTGTCCTCTGTGTTTTAGAAAATCTCTTCTGTTAGCAAAATTTTCCCTTTCTGGAGTCATCTTCGTATGGGGGACAAAATCCCTGACTTCTTGGAGTGACTCTCCAGTCTGCTGGAAATCAAGACCACCTGTCAAAATTCTAATGAAGTGGGAAAAATTGGCTTGAAGATGAAATAAGATCCGACATAATAAGAAAGCCAAGACAATAACCAAGACACTACAATTGCCTTTCAACAATCTCAAAAATGACTAAAAGCTGCAAACTTGAGGTGTATGTACCTGAACAACGTTCACTATTTCTACTACTGGAGAAAACAATCCAATAATTTCCAACAAGGCCTAAAACAGGGCTCCCTTACATCACCATTATCGCAGTACTACCATATCTACAACTCTTGACTACTCCCTAAACACCAAAAGCCCTAAATAAAAAAATCCCAAAACATGCAGTTGCTAACCACTAAAATAAATAAAATTGTAAAAATAGATAAAACATCTGCATGAATGTCCGCAAATCCTTTTCCCATGGGGTTAATTCCTTCAAAGTAATAACTTGCTCGATAAGAAGAAAATTAATTGTATAAAATAAGTTTAATAAAAGTAAATATATAACCGAAAAAATAAAAACTACTGAAAATGTCATTTAGTAAAAGTAAAAGAGAAAATAAATACAATTATTTGTGAATTATTCTTTTTGTTTTATTAATTTATCGTTACTTGACAATTTTAAAAAGGCAAAGACTACTTTATGTATACATATATATATCTCATTGCTAAAACTTGCCAATTATCTTCATCTACATTAAATTAAATCCAACATCCACCTCTTGTCGAAGGAATGACGAAGATCTGGAGGGAATCCGTGAGCATCAAAACGTTGCACTCAATCACAAAACGATGTAGCTTCAAGATCAAAACAAGAAATCATCCATGAGAGCAATGTGCATGCATTGAGGAAAAAGGCTAGAAAAATAAACTCTATTCCATTCCCCATGTGTTGCTCAAGATGAAAGGGTGTACAAATGGTAGTGGGGTGTGTAACTCACCCACAAATACGGTCGTCGAGAAGTGAGAGTTACATTCCCGCATAGCCGGTCAAATGTAACTCCAATGACGCTCTATGACATGTGTAAGAGCCATAATGACACCCTAGGACACCTAAGCATGGTGAATCACTTATGTGGAGCTATTCCATGTATTTAAAATAAATACATGGAAGATAACCTACACCAACACCCCCCTGAAGCATAGCTTAGGTGGAGACATAGATGAAAACAAGGAGAGAAGTGGGTCCCGGAAAGAAGCCTAATGAGGTACCCACGTACAAGAAGCTCTCGAAAAGTGGAGTAAAAGGAGAAAACCCAGTGGGAAAAAAATCCCCCAAAAGAGAGACAAGTCCACTCTCTAATCTAAGAAAGATGCCGGGGATGGGTCCCGGCCATAGAAGAGCCTGAAAAGGTACCCATGTACAAAGAGGCAATCTCTCGGAAAGAAGAAGAAGAAAGAAGAAGAGGAAGACGAGAGGAATGCAGAAGATGCCATCGATGGATCTAAACTCTGCAGCTCTAGGAAGTCTCCTAGAATAATGTTGATGATGAGATCCTCTCGCTTCGAACTAAAGAAGAGCCACCCGCACCGAATCGTGCTTTCCCTTAGGAAGGATAGAAATGACGTGGCTGGAAATCCGCCCACTCCACAAAGGAAACTGAAGGCAGCAACACAAAGAACTCCGAGTCTGGTGCATGGAAGTGTGACATAGGTCTAGCGAGTGAGTGCCAAGGAACCGAAGGTAATGCCACATGTACATAACTATCAGAGTGTGAAGAGTGAACACCTGTAGAAAGGATGTCCACATGATGTGAAGGGAACAAAACATCCTCCACAACAAAAAAGGGATCCATAGCTGAGGGTGGATCAATGAAGGTCTCTGGAAATGTGGAAGTGACATGATTCCCGAAGGGGCACTCCCAACAAAAGAGATTATGAACTCCTATAAAACACCTGTAGATGGATGAGGGACCTGTAGAGCATCACAAGTGGACTTTGCGAAAAGATGACTAAGGTTAGGAAGATACTCGTCCCAATGAGGGGGCTCAACAAACAAAAGAGCGATGTCGGATAGGTATGAATCATCCAATGAAGGTGGAGGAGTAAAATGGGCCTCACACATTAGAAGTGGAAAGGAGGCAGGTGTAATGACGGTGTGATACTGAGTATGAGACTACTCGATATCTGATGAGATGTGGGATGTGTCAACACTCTCTAGAATAGTGAGAGAAAGAGGAGAAGAGTCCTCTGTAGTACTCTCAACATCAGAATTGGGTGCACAATCCTCATCATTAGAAGTAGAACCAAGTGAGTCTATGTCAGTGGAACTGTCATCACATGAAGAAGAGGAGACAACTGAATTAGCAACAGGAATAATGACTACAGTATGTGAAGGGTCTCCATAGAAGGACTGAAGAATGCTCCAGACACGGTGGGGTGGATCTGAGTTTTCCATGTGAAACCAGAGAGAACGAGAGACATGCATCATCATGTGACTAAAGACATGGTCACAAGTGTTAAGGAAGTCCTCTAGATGACGATGATCAGCAGTGTAGGAACTAGCCAAAGCAAAAAGGGAAAATACCCTCGTGGGCGAAGTAATGTTCCATGGAAGCATGCCAAGATGAATGGTTCCCTCTCTCGGTGAGAAGTGGTGGAGCTTGTAAGGTGATCCTACGATGCTCAAGTCTAGAAAGAGCACTCTCCATGATGCAGAATCAAAAGTGAAAGGTGCACAAAAGCAAGACGTCAGACTCGGCCGATAATGTGTCTGCATGTGAAGGCCCAAGAGTACAATCAACCCCCCCAGAATGTAGCACTTTATAAAGTAGTGTGTTTACAAAACTAATAATGCCATCACATAGTGTGCAAGAAATCATGCAACTTTGACCAAGGAAGCGCTCAAAAACGAGCTGCGAGTCAAAAGTTATGACATTATTACAATTCTCACAACTGATGGAAAATGCCAATAAAGCTATAAATGCATTAAAAAAGTGCTCAAAATGAGTGCAAAGGGTATCGTGTGACTACTCGTTGGAAATGGCATCAAATTTTAGGTATAGTTTGTTTTTCTTGCGGGGTAGATTAGCCTCCCGCCAACCCCGCCTCGCCTCCGTCTTTGACATGCAAATGAAGGTGAGTAATGCAAGAAAAAATAGGTCCCAAGAATTAATACAATGCCATGTTGAATGTTTTTTTAATCACCTTAAAACATTAAAAAGGAGGTGGAAGGAGGGGGCCCACATTTGGGAGTGGTCAATGCCACATGTCAGTGAGAGGTGGGCTATGTGGATTTGTGAAATTTGGCGGCAGCGAGCTTGTTGGTGCCGCAGTTGCACAAGGAGCCGGAGGTGCTGCAGCACGTGGGAGGTTACCTCGGGACTACAAACAAGTTGAGCCATGTGTTTCCAATGCAAAACAAAACGTTTTTCCTTGCAAAACAAAACGCGCAGTTGATGTGTGCACAATGGTTACACGTAAAACGGATTTATAGGTCTTTGGAACTAAGGCCACGTGGGTGCAGGGATGAAGGATATTGCCACGCTTGCAGAAGGAGCATGACAGAAGAATACATTAACGTTTTCCAATCAGGACAAGAACCCATGTAAAAACAAGAACCCACACAAAAAAAAACACATAAAACAAGAACCCACGCCAAAAATGTTCCAATCCCATGCAAAAAAGTTAAGGATAGGGAAGAAACGGTGGGCACTGCACGAGCAACCCCTAGTGTGGTCACTGGGAGATGCTACGTGGAGCAGCAGAGGTCAAAAATGTTTTTCAATGTAAAGAAAAATGCAGGTCTGGATGGTTGAAACCGTAAAAAACCAGGTCCACATGTAGCTGCAATGATGAGTGAAACCCAAGGAAGTAGAAATAACCACGAGCTTGTGCAGTTGGAAATGGTCATGGGAGATTCCCAGTAGCATCTCCACTCAACCACGAACATTGAGCAACCACGAATGCAGATTGGAGAGTGAGCAGTGAACCAGAGAGTTGAAAAACACACAGGTTTGAGAGACTGCTAGAAGAAATGGTTGGGCCATGTTTGGGGTGTGCAGAAGAGCTTCCAAACAAAGTGAACTACGAGCTAGCTAACCATGTAGAATAAATAGCTAACCACGAGAAATCCGAGTTGAAGCTGAAGTAGGTTGCAAAAAAACACGTTCTCAACAATGCAAGCCACAAAAAAATGAGTTTATCAATAAGGCAGCGAGCTATTTGGACAACATGGAGAGCTGGGACGGAGATGGTCTTGAGAGGCTCTTCCAACCGTAAAAAACTCGAAACTAGCACCTTAAACCTTCAAACTCTGCAAGGAAACACACCAGCACAAAACCAAGATCCCTTGAAAAATGCAAGTAGAGCACATGCAAATGATAGCTTGCACAAGAAACTATGAGACGAGAGTAGTAAGCAACTATTGCGAGCAACACAATTCCGATCCCCGAGCTCTGATACCATGTCGGAGGAATGACGAAGATCTGGAGGGAATCCATGAGCATCAAAACGTTGCACTCAACCGCAAAACGATGTAGCTTCAAGATCAAAGCAAGAAATCATCCATGAGAGCAATGTGCATGCATTGAGGGAAAAAGGATGAAAAAATAAACTCTATTCCATTCCCCATGTGTTGCTCAAGATGAAAGGGTGTACAAATAGTAGTGGGGTGTGTAACTCCCCCACAAATGTAGCCATCGAGAAGTGGGAGTTACATTCCCGGAATATCCGGTCAAATGTAACTCCAATGATGCTCTATGACGTGTGTAAGAGCCATAATGACACCCTAGGACACCTAAGCATGGTGAATCACCTATGTAAAGGTATTCCATGTATTTAAAATAAATACATGGAAAATAACCTACCCCAACACCTCTTCCCAATTCAAGTGTGATATTGACATTAATATCTTTTGGTAATATTTGATCAAGAAGCTTAAAGATCACATGAGTTTATAGACAACAATAAGGTCAACTTTAAAAAATTGCATCAAAAACAATATAGTGCGTGGTTGGGCAAGTATGTTGTACATTGGAGATAGTAGGTTCAATTTTTTTTTTATTAAAAGGATGACCATGTACACATTTAAACAATCAATTTTCATATGGGGTTTTTATTATTCATAATTTATATTATTTTAATGCATTTATCTATTTGTGAATTATGATTTTATATATGTATATATATATATATCTATTTAATTGTATTTTTATACTCTATCGATTGATTTTTCTTTTTCCTCTGTTTCTTCGTCTTCTCTCTCTCCCACTCTATGATTTAGTGGTGTTGTCAAAATTATAAATACATAACTTTGGGTTGTTTAGAACTCGTGCATGTGTGGTCTTGGACCCCTAAACAATGTGTATAATTTTTAGGGCATGTCATTATGTGCACTTATAGGGATTCACAAACCAATATTATTACCTATTGTGTGAGTTATGATTGGGGTTTTAATTTTGTTAGTTAATATGGACCCAATATATTGCCTTGCATTAAGAGGTATAATGGGTTAAGGTATAAGTGTCATAAATAATATGTTAGCAGTAGGGTATGTAGTGTAGGAGAGAGGAGTTTTCATGGGGTAGATGAAGAGGCCCTAAATTCATATCGCTTAAATTGTGTTTTTCAAACTAGAAGCATGATTATTAGAGAAGCTACATGAATGTTTTATTGGAGTAATAACACTATATAGATATGATAAGTTGGGACATCCTTCATAGTATCATTGCTAAGGTATATTTCTTGTCATTTGATTCAAATATTTTACGAGAATAAATTTCATTAAGAAAAATAAATTTAACTCGTAATAATGTCGCCACACATGTCCCTTCACATTACTATACAACGTTTGATTAGTGTGACAAATTTAAATAGAAAATAAAGGAAGAGAGACATCAAATTACACATATTGAGGGTTTGTAATTTTTGAGTCCAATATGAATTTCATTAAGGTTTTAAGTGGAAATATAATTAAATTTTGTGAAATTATAAGATATTGAATCCAACACTGAAGAGGTGGAAATAAAAAGGGGTATATAAATGTCATCTAGGGAAAATTGGTAGTTTGGATATATTGTAAAATAAGGGGTATTTTATAAATGAAAACTTGTACTAGAAGGTGTATTAATAATAAAATATTGAAATATATATTTTAAAATAGGGGTAATATTTATTATCCTATGAACACACGTGATATGCCATACGTTAATATAGTTCATCCCTCCTATGTTCACCTTTATCTATTGTAGGTCTCTCAAGCTTTGTGTGTTATTCTTTGAAGGTGTTCACAACTATTGTTTGTCAACTACTTTGTGTCATTATGGTACTAATTTAAATTTGAAAACATGATAAACATATATATGCATTAGGGAATTAAGATAAACAAAAGAGAAATCATTTTCAACACACTATAGAAATTAATCTAAAAATTCAAAGAATAATTTTAGGATTCTAAGAAGATTTGAACCATCTATTTAAGCATCGGACATTAATTCTAGTTTGAAAGTGCATATATAATAGGTAATGTACTACACTAAACTATATGCTTGAAGCATTACATTATACTTGGTATGATTTATTTAATGTTATACGTCATTGATATACTAAAAATGTTAAAGAAGGTATCTCCTCTTTGGTGTAACACAAGCCTTGAAATGAATATTATTTCTTACTATTTTTTTCAAACTCGCTTCCTTGAATTGGGATTTTGAGGAAGGTGCTCATTTAAAAGGAATGTATGTGGAATTTAAATTAGTTGAGTGAGGATTTTGAATTCCTAAACTTGACAAACACGTTCTCTAATTCATATTATTCTTAAGAATTCAATTTGTGTGAAATGTTACTTGACAATCTTGTACTTACTTAAAGGGTGTATTTTGAGACAAAACATTATTTTGTCTCTAACTTTTCCTTTGTCAAAATATAATAGCAATTTCACCCCAATTTTACATTAGAGACGTTGTTAAGGACATGAAAAACGAGTTTTAGTCGAAGGATCAATGGTGAATCATTGGATTGGGAAGAGTCGTGATGAAGAAAGGGATTGATGGAGAATAATTCTTATATTAGAGAATCTATTAGAGGGGATACAAACCTTCAGGTGGTAAGTTGTGCAATACGAAAAGGGTAGAGATAGGTATTTTCTTTTAACATGTGAAAGTTAAAATTAAGGACTATTTCACAATATCGTTTCTTGTGTCTCCATCCATTTTGGTGGTTGGGTTTTTAGTTATACAACTTCTAGTATAAATGTTAGTGAGTGAATTAGGGGAAACACTTGGCTTGAATATCTTATTCATATAGGATCACTGATTACTGTGGATTTAAAATCCATAGAAACAATAAAAATGTTGATTGATTTTGTTGACGATATATTTTATTTTAAGAAAGAGGATAAGTTCGATAATGAGGATGAGCTACATGGCATGTCAAGAAATGGAAGAAGCATGTCAAACTCAGACATATGCAATATTCCAATATGTATCCAGTGGTGAAGGGTACTCTTTGAATCCTCTAAAATTTAAGAGAATGCGGGAACCAATTTCAATGGATTAGGCACGCCCCTTATGGGATATTTTATTTGTGGTCCTCGATCCTGTATAGATCTTAGATTTGGAATCAAGCAAGAAATGTTGAAAATATATCTCGCCTCTACTAGGATTATGCATCATATTAATGGTTATAATTTCTAGTAAGAATGTTGGAGTCCCATTCATAACATCATGTGTATTTATTTGAGGTCCTCTAGATTTCTTATGACATAGTATCTTTTCTTCATGTTTTTCTACTATGGAATTCCATATAACCCTATTTAAAATTACACCAAAATCCTTCCAATCTCCCCAAAATGTGAATTTACATCAAGGCATAGGAATCAAAGCTTAATGGAAGGTAGTTTTTTAGATGTAGTTTCCAAAACTAAGGATGGAAAATTCCTCATGAACCAATCTTTTGTTTTACACAAAGCACAATACTATGTAAGAGAATCCAAAAGAATTGCAACCTACCACTAACCACATAATAATAGAACTAAAAGTCCATAACTTTAAAATATTTATGTGCAATAATTTTGTGATACTCACCATCGACTTCTATGATGGTAAGATATGCATATAATGATTATGTTGAAAATGCCTTGAAAAATTTCAATAAAATTAAATAGGAACTTGTAAATCCAAAATCCACAACCTTTGCTAGCATAATCTCATCATGTGCTAAAAAGGGACATTTCCAACAGGGCATGAAAATCCATCAAGGGATAATGGAAAGGATATTCTTGTAAAAAAATGTAAATTCCATTGAATACATGTACATAAAATGTGTATTTGTGTACATGGCATGATAAATATTTGAAAAAATCCCTAGAAACAAAGTGGATAAAAGGACTATATTTATGCACAAAATGTATTTTTCTAGGAAAGTCAAATTATTTGAATAAATGGAGCACTCTAAAGCATGTTATGATCATGTAAGATATGGTTATTTTTATCACCTTGTCACCATGCAAGTGAAGAGCACACACTTATACTGAGAGGGGGTGAATCAATATAAATAAATTATTTAATTCATTTCAAATTTAATAACAATAATAACAACAATTTGCACAATCATAGAACACAAGATATATGTGGAAACCCTTTTGGGAGAAAATTACATAGGAATGAATGCTTGAATATACTATTCAAATCTAGTCAAAAATTAAGTACGATAAGTTTTGTAGGCACAAACCTACCTGGAGACACCAATCCCCATAATTTATAGGCACCAAACTATTGGATATACAAATCCCCATAATTTATAGGCACCAAACTATTGGATATACCAATTACCATAATTTATAGGCACCAAACTATTAGATATACCAATCCCCATAATTTATAGGCACCAACCTATTGGAGACACCAATCTATTTCCTTACGAAGAACCAACCTCCAAATCAACCTATACAACAAATGATAAAACATAAAATTATCCACAAAAATATGCTTTATTCATATCTTCATAAATCTTCCCTCTCACTGATCATCAAACTCTGAAATCTCTCTTTTAATTCATCTCACAAATATTCCCTTGAATTAATTAACCTTCCTTCACATACTTTTCTTGAAAGATCTTCTATTTGATTCCACTCCTTCAATGCCTTGGATAATCTTCAATTCATTCTTCTCATGCATAGAAATATGCCCTTACAAATCTTCCATGAATTTACATGCGTAAGTCTTCCCTTAATTCACTCTTTCTCTTTCTTAGCAATTTACAATTACTATACTTGGGCACACTCAATAATTTGTAATTAAATCCATTTATATATCATGTTCATCTCTAAAAATTGTTTAATACCTTCTATAGGTCATCCAAACTAATATTATTTTGGATATTTAGCTTGATTCGGCCTTTCCGGACTAATCTATGAATTTATGATTTTTCCTTGAATTTCACAAGTTTGCTCTATTTTCGCCTTTTTGTGGCTTCTCTTGACCTTCACTAACTTTATTTTTCCTTTTCTTTATTTCACCGTGATCCAAAACTTAGGGGTTCTGGATTAAAGGGTGGAATAAAAATTGTGCCATATGTAAATAGTAAAACTATCTATGAAATGAGATGTTTATTGCTTAGAGACTGTGATTAGAATAGCTATCTCTGCAAGGAGATGTGTGTCCTTCCCTTTTGGGTTACATATACTTATATACCTAATTATGGAAATATGAAGAGACATATAGAAGAATGTGGAAGGTCACCAATCTCGAGGGAGACGAGGTGGTTCATCTTCCATGAATTACATATGTGAAAATTTCATGAAATTACTATTTTTATAAATTTATATTTTTACACAACACAACGACAATTGCATTTTGAAGCCTTTAGGAGAGAATTTTAGGAGTAAAAATTTGTAAGGATTCAATTAGAGCTACAAAGGCAAAAGTTATGACTCCTAGAAGTTTCCTTACTAGAATTGCTTCCTGGATTGTTGTCTGGATCATTCCTTCCTCCTTCAAAAGCAATGGTCCCCATTATGCCAAGGATTCTAATAAAGTGTGGGAACTATTTATTGATCTGGTATTCGGTGAGCCATTTTCCTTGATGACTAAACTTTCCTTTCTTGATCACCCGATAGAGCTTCAACCGAGGAAAATATTTCTAGGTTGAGTTTAGATATGTCCAATTGTTCTACTACAACCGAGGTGTCTAACAAAGGTGGATGATATGGTTTGAGGAGGTCGACATTTAATATTTGATACACAACTAGGTAGGGTGAAAGATTCAACTCAAATCATTCTCTCACTTTCTTGTTGAAGTATTGGGACCATACCATAGAGGTTGAATTTTCCTATGTGGACTTGTAATTCTTTCCTTCTGAATCCATAACCAAACCTTATCTCCAACATTAAAATGATGTAGAACCCTATGCTAATTAGGGAATTGTTTATACTTTGCATTCATATTCTAAAATATCGTGGACTTATTTCTAATTATACTTTGAATCTATTTAAAAACCTTATTACCTTTTCTACTTTAGTTCTTCCATGAGGTGTGTATTCTATTATATGCACCATAATGCACACATCAATGGTTTCCATAGGATGGAACCCATAAAAAAATTGAAATGGATTGTACTTGGTAGAGTTGTGTAGGGCCCAATTGTATCCATGTTGTATGTAAGGGAGGGCCTCATCCCACATACATGGGTGTTTGGAGTGATACATATGAAACATGTGGACAATCTGGAAGTTCACCACCTCTGTCTATCCATCGCAGAGCATGTGGAATGTTATGAACTTCATAAAATTAGTGTCCACAATTTCCCACGAGGTGGTGTTTTCATGTGAAATTAATAGCCCAAAAATGCAAATTTTGATCCATGACAACCAAACCATAAAGTAAAAACATTCTTCAAAATTTTCCCGAATTGTTCTCCTGGTCAGTGATCTGTCTTCCATGACATGATCATCTTGACTTTGCAGATTCTCCTAATATAGTCAATAATCATGTACAATTTTTCAAAAATGATGTGATAAGGTCAATTCTTCCATTCAAGAAAGTACAACCAAAGATTAGTTCTCTCTCAGGCTTGGAAAGGCCAATTTTGGATATTTAAAGGCCTATGTGCATCTTCCTGAGGGTTCTGAAACACTCATAAACATAAATTGGTGGTATTAAATAGCCTTAAATTTATTGGAAGTAGTGTAGGAATATTTATGAAATATTTGGTGATCCGTAGCGGTTTGTACAAAATCAATTTTTTAAGGTGTAAGAAATGAACAGCTTAAAATGTAAACTTGTACTTATCTAGATGATTATAGGAGATATATAATGAGTTATGAGGAAAAAAATTAGGAAATGTAATTCTTTAAGAATCATCTACATGTTGGTATCATCAAATTTGATCAAACATTTGATGGTTTCTTTAGACAGATTCAACCTTTGTAGGTGGATGTCCTTGTCCCAATCCAAAAGGCATATTTTTCTATTGTTTCAGGAGGAGATAATGTATAAATCCTATTTCGTTTTTATTATAATTGTCTTTGGAGTTAGATTCATATAAAATTTCATCTCAAAAGTTCATTTAGAGCTCCTATGGTGAATATTTCTTTCTCTCATGTTATTTCGGGTAAGTCGGTAAAAAGATGGCTTTCCAAATGAAGAAAGGCACATTTTGTCACACCTATTTTTCATTTGTCCCCAAGGGGAAAAGGGGAAAATATAATACACCCAAATTATCCATGTAACTCTTCCTAACACCCATGTGTGGTCAAGTCAACCTGGTTGAGTCAAAACTAAGTTAGAGAGAAGTGTGAGTGAGTTTCATACTTATCCCTTTTTCTTCACTACCACATTTCACCACCATGCTCCAATGTGACATTTTCTATCCTTGATTTACATTTTTCCCCAATGGTACAAGTGTGAAAATAAAGTGTACCTATGAGAAATCCCCTCTCCTTGTCATCTATGTGACCTCTCCCAACTCTGCAGGTGTCTTGTTTGTGTCCTCCATCTCCATCACCCTCTCTCCTTTGTTGACACTTATAATCATATTAATCCAAGGTGAAATTTTCTACACTTGATTTCCAATTTTTCCCAAGGGGAAAATGGGTATAATAAAGTGCGCCCATGCGAAACCCCCTCCGGTCTTTCATGTGACCTCTCCCGCTTCAACAGGGTGCTAGCTTGGCTCATCCATCTCACTCACCTTCACTCCAAGGATGATAGTTGTCTTAATCTTCCTCAAATTTTCCAATTTATATCCCTTATATCTATAATTTCCCTTTGTATATTGAAAAAATATATTTAAACTCCATTCAAATTCACATCTAACCCAGGTCAAACTATAATTCACAAGTTATCTCAAAAGTAAAGTATAAATTATTTTTAAAACATTTTCTCTCCATAGGTTGACCTCCCACCATATATCATGCTAAAAACTTTGAAAACTACCTATTTTTATTAGAAACGCTTACAATGTTTTTCCATAAGAGCCGTATCTTTGAAAACCAAGATTTTCTCATATCTCATTAACTTAAAATCTGATTGCACTAAAGTTTTGATGGATTGCTCTTCTCCAAAATGCCTTTGGAAAGATTTCAGTTGCTTCTCCATGATGCCCTATATTTTTTGTACATAAATATGAAACCCTAACCCACCAAAAATTTCTTTTTCAATTTCCAAGAATTCTAACGATCGAAAAATAATAAAAAAATAGAGCATGAGATCTTGATGTGAAGCAGAACAAAATGACGGTGGTTTCATCTCAATCCACCAATGGTAAGCTCACTTAATAAAAATAGAATATGCTTTAAAACTTTATATGCTAAAAATAGTAAGTGTCCTGAAACAACAAACTCTCAACATCCATTATATATAAAAATAGTGAGAAACACCAAACAAGGAAAATCGAGTAACTTTCTAAAAATAACAAGTTTGAAAAAGCAAATGTCCCAAAATAGAAAATTTCTAAAAATATAAAATAATCATCATTGAAATTATTATAAGTGCATTGGGAGCTTCGAGAGAATAATAGTTGTGCAAAATTGATAAAATTTCTTGTTGGTCATCAAACTTGCACCCGTGTCTTGGATCTGGAAGAACCGAGTCATTTGTGACAACAATGGAACTATCCCCAAGTTGTGGGACCTTGTGTGCTTAGGACGGATCTCTAGAGAAGGCCGGTTCCTCTACCTACCTCTAATGCTACTGCTACTCCTAATGCTAAAAGAAAATCCTAGAATAAACATGCTAAAGGACTAGGGATAGAAGGATGTGTAGAAAGGGGAAATCCTAAGCTAAGGAAGGCGATAGCATTAGAGAAAGGGTCAATCTCTCTCCATAAGCGGTAAGGGAAACATAGTGGGCATGGGAGAAGAGGGATAATGGTGCATGCCACGAGATCAACACACAAGTTTTGTCTTATAGTGCACGAAACATATAAACACGGGATTGCAAGGGGAATATGCATAAGCATGACGAAAAATGCAAACAGGGAGGTGAGATGCAATGAAAATGAGAAGGCAAGATAAGAGTTCCACAAAACATGATTTTATTACTTAAGGGACACACATTCATTTACATTCATGGGAGGAGGTGAGAATACATTGCTTATACCATGCCAATGTCTGAGACCCGTGGGAAGTCAGCCGTCACTTTGGCATGGTGCCATTACAACAAGGAGGGATCCTTTTTACAAAGCAGAACTCTGTTATTTATAGAAGAAGAAGGAGAGAAGAGAAGTAGAAAGAGGGGGAAACTTAGGTTCAAATATTCAACCACCAATATCCAATGATAAATTCCTGTAAAACCACCTACAAGGCTATCAAATGCGCTTCCCCGTGTCTATTTGGCATGTAGAAGAAGGAAGGAGGAAAGATATGAAGAAATCTAATGGTTGAGGTTGATTAGATGTGTGCATTGATGATCAAAAAGACATTTCCCTATTTTCCACCTACCAAATCCCACCTAAATCTTATTTTTAAAAGTCAAACGTGTATCTAATGTTGTTGATCAAAGAGTACTTGATAGAGAACAAAAAGGAGTCCACACAGGAGAGAAGGCCAGATCAAGGGCATAGAAGGATAGTAAGGACTCACACGTGGAAGGCAAGTTTAGCATTTAGGAATTAGCCAATTTTGAGCATGAAGACCTATTTTTAGAAGATGGCATGTGGAAAAAACCAACGATGTAGAGATGTGCGTGCCATGCATTGCCTATTTTTGGAGGATTGGATCAAAGCGTTTTGCATGGAGACCAGCTAAGAATAAGATTGACACTTAAGTTAATGTAAGAGGCCTATAGATAACACACTTGCATGTATGGGTATGCCTGTGAATGGAATGTGGCTATTAATAGCATGTGACCTATTTCTGGAATAGATAAGCAGTGAAGGGCAAGTCCCCACCCTATATATAAGAGTGTGATGGATGTATGAAGATATAGAGATATACACATATGACTGAATTACTATAGTAGATCCATACACACATTGGTATCATTTGACATTATTGTAAGGAGCTTATGTGTTATTAATAGATGGAAGATATTGGATGAATCTAAGTGTCATTCCCATGTGTAATCAAGTAGTGTATGTTATTGATTCAATCATGATTACTGTTTAATGCTTTTTCTGTCATAGATCTGAATGTAGCATACAATGTAGAATGATATATTAGTTATGAATCTATGTGTTTCTTCCTTCATCACACTAACATCCTTATACAACAACCCTAAAGAGGGACTCAGGTACCTTTACGCACTTCGAGTGAGTGCTCGGCATGCAGAGGTTTGAGTGATGTGCCAAAGCACATGTAGGGATTTATCTCAGTAAATTCTAGGTGTAACATTGGTTCTGTTTCCAAGACCTCTTTTTCAGTTGTTTTCAAGATGGTTCATGATGAAGACATATCGGTTAGCTCTAGCAAGTATTGAGGAATGGATACACGATCCGAAGGAAGAATATGCATGGTGGTTAAGCGGTGGATCCGAGTTTAACACACACACTTGGGCGAAAAAAATCTATATGATAGCTTATATGAGAGATTTTTCTCCATCTTTCCAATAGAATTATATGAGTGGCTTACTGCTTATGCATCTCAGTGGAATTGGAGGTATCACACACTTTTACGGATGTAGGAAGAATTTTAGGCCTTTTATGATTACGATTTGATCAAGACTTGCATTGTGGATACGTGGTTTCATGGTGTTCTAAACAGTTATATTCTAGAATATTCAATTTTGACGTACTCTTTCCCGGAGGTAGCTGAATTCTAGTTTTTGCGGTATCCAAGAGGAGTATATTTACGAGGTATCCCATTAGCGATCAAGATCTTGATGGTAACTTTGAACTTGGAGAGTAAACTGATGGCTAACTAAAATTCACCATGCGTGAGGGTAGGAACAGGTTTGGTGAAAGATGGAATACCTAGCGGCAGAGAGGCAGGAGAGGAAAGACAACTTAAGTTTAATGAGGTACATGAGAGGGAGATAAAGAAGCAGTGTTACATTGCAGAAAGTATGACGTTGAGGAGAGAGATGGCTCGTGAAGGATTTACAGCTCACGTAGAAGATGTGGAGCCAGAGCATTAGGAACTCCCCCATCTTGGAAAACATGATAGAGATTCCCCCTTAGTCTCACACAAAATTGAGCTAGCAGAGACTACTTGGGCTGTGGGCATGCATCTTAATCCACCTAGTGACCTAGCCCTTGCACTTGGTTTTCTAGTATCTAGTACGAAAAGTAAATAGAAAGATAATCTAGGAAGCAGGAGAGCAGGAGTAAGTTAGGGAGAAAGTACATCAATGAAAAGACAAATGACTTCAATGATATTTGGAGGAACATCCACATAGAATATGAGTGCACGTAATGTTGGATTCACCTCTGGAAGTGGAACTATGTCACGAGACGGTAAGGGTTCAATATAGTACTACTACCGCAGTACAAGGAGTACATCTAAAAGTCATATTCCTTCTACACGTGGAGGATCGGGAGGTATAGGTGGTTCTAGTTACGGTGGATCGGGTGGTTTTGGAGGTAGATGGAACATAGGAGGTTCTGGATCGGTGGTCAAGGTCTACAAGTAACCACATAATATTTATATGGAGATGTCTCTTCATCTCCCAGAGTATAGAGGTATAGAGGATGCTTTGCCAAACATGTGCATATGTGTGAAATCTTGTGTTGTGCTAAGGAGATCATGGGCTGCTGAGCGTAAGGAAATTCAATTTCCTACTACATTACGAGGATGTGTGCAAAGTTGGTATAAGAATTTTTACCCTGATCACACTTGTGTGGATTATGTAGCATTGAAAGATGCTTTCTTGAAAGAGTTCCATATCCCTGAGTTTGAGTAGAAGAGTATTAGTGTGCTCAAGGATATCAAGCAAGGCACTACTGAGAGTGTACATGAGTATGATGCTCATTTTAAGACACTTTTATCTAAGCTATCTTATAATATGCATGTTATCCAGTATGCACAATGGTTCATTAGAGGATTGATTACACCATTTAGAAGGGCATTGTCACATAAGACATATAATGATCCGTGTAAAGCACTTGAGGCAAATTTACATGTTGAGGCAGTTGGGAGCATTGACACTGGCGTTAGTCCATTCTTAGAGGCACAGATTACAGCTATGGCAAAGCAGTTAGAGAAGTTATCAGCAAATTTAGCCCATGAAATGCGCTCAGGAATTTGGTGTATAGATTGTGAAGTGGAAGGTCACACCAAGGATAGTTGCCCTCACGGATCATGCGATCATTACTTGTTGGATTGTGAGATCTATCATTCAAATCATGATGCTAGTCATTATCCTTTATTATAGGGTGTGATAAGGAAGAATGTATCGTGGTTTTCAAGATTTACAGTCCACGACCCATGATACTTTTGGAGTGTCGGTTGGTTGGTCGATCTAGGATGCTATAGATATTGGGGTATGATAGACAAGTGTAATAGATAATTCTAAGGGTAAGAATGAGCACCAGGATTGGGATCATAATCCAATGCGCTATGATAGGAATGAGAGGCATTTTGAAGGAGGACGTGGAAGGGGACATGGATATCGTGGTGGATATGGAGGATGACGCCGTGATGGAGGAAGAGGTGAGTTCCCTCATGGAACATGTTATATGTGTGGATCTCCTTACCACTATAGGTGTGAATGTCCTCATACTATTGTATGTTATTTCTGCGGGAAGAACCATAGCTACGAAGAGTGCTCGGGACTTATATGAGCATCTGATTAAGTAGCATAAGCAAGAAAACAAAGGCATCGGGATGGTTATAATCTAGTGCGTGGTAGAAGATTAGTGGATGCCCAAGATAGCAGAAGGACTTGAGGCATTGACAGTGAAGATTACTACATGCGCTAAAGTGGCACATGCAAGAGAAGCATTGCACTAGAAGCCTACAATCACTAAGGAGGAGGTTTTGCATGTAAGGTACCTAGATCCTGCTCATCAGAAGGAGGTTTACCAGGATACCATGGAAGTGCTAAGGAATATTTAGGGTGAGATACAATACTTAAAGGAGCAGAAGAAAGCATCAGAGACAATCCAAACTGATATTGATGATCTGCGAGAAGTGTGTAGAATGTTGCACCAGGAGAACATTATCCCACTATTAGGAAGTTGGTTAAAGGGGAACACTCTATGCGCAAGTTTTAAAACCGGACGAAAGATCCTGCATGCAAATCTTCCCTTGATAGCATTGACTATGAAAAGGAAATTACTCTGAATGTTGTTGTGGATGGGTGGTTGTTGAGAAACATATTGATTGATACAAGTGCGGAAGTAAATGTGATTACATTAGATGCATGGGTACAAATGGGGAGGCCTCCATTGTAGCAATCATCTAATGTGTTGTTTATGGCAAACTAGACTAAGGCTACTCCTATAGGATTTTTGAAGGATGCATCTATAACCATACAAGGGGCCAAGTTCATTGGGGATTTTGAGGTATTAGCACTTGCAGAAGTGGACAATTTTCCAGCCTTGCTTGGATGCCCTTGGTGTTATGCGAATAATGCTAACTTGAGATTCAATAAGGGGTATATCAACTTTGAGAAAAAGGAGGAAATGGTTGTGATACTATTGATAGATGGGAAGTCTACACCATATGTTGAGCCTCTAAGTGAGGAGGACTTAAACTGAATTTATGTATGTGTTGTTCAGGACCCAGAGGTCAATGAGCCATCAAAAGAAGGCATCCTATAGTGGGAGGATTCTCATTCCATTAGTGATACTACGAGTATTTCTTGTGAAAATTGGGCTCATGGTACATATGAATTAGTAGGGCACAAAGTAAAAAGCGTGGTTGTGCATAAGAATGGACTTTGTTTAGTCTGACAGGATAGGTAGCACAATACCTTGGTATACAGGGGCAAAAGATCTTCCTACATTTTTGAAAGACATGGAAACACAATGGATATATCAAATTAAGATAAGAGCTATGTTAGTATATACCTTATGCGGGACAACAATGCGCTAGTGGGTAGTCCACAGAGATAATCTTATAGAATGGGAAAATATTGGAATCGCCCTATCTATTAGGTTTGTAAGGAACAATGCACCTATGTAGATCTGCACTTATCATGGTGATCAACCTGTTCAGCATCACATTCAGCAGTGTGAGAGACTCTGGATAACAGGACATGAAGCATTACCACTTTCACTTTGGGTGCATAGATTGTACTCTATGCTACAAGGATGTGCACACACACACAGTATGTATATGCAGAACTACATCGAGAGACTAGAAACTGGAAAAATTTGACTATAGGGATGATCTAGACCTTTGACTACTTTTCTTCTCAACCTCTAATAGAAGAGACATTAAAATTTATCAAGTGCTTAACCATGGGAGATAGTGAAAAAGTAGAAGAGCATATTCAGGAATTATTTGGTGAGACAGAGTCCTGGAGCACGTTTTGAGAAGGAAGAAGAAATGGACTTCATACTACTTGAATGCGCTTGCCTTGAGAAAGAGAAGGGAAAGATGGTTTACATCGTGGATGATGAGGAAATTGAAAACCTGGATATTGAACATTCACAAGGGGTGCGCAAGGTCTTGGATAGTGCAGAAAAGGATATACATGCCTATCATGAACCCATGAAGAAAAAGAAGGTGAATATAGGTTCGGAGGCTAAGCCTAAGGAGGCCATAATTAGAGACTACTGGTCAGACTTGGAGGTAGCAAAGATCATTGAGTTACTCAGGGATTATCAAGACTTATTCCCACAAGGATATCATGAACTTAAAGGTGTGCATAAATCACTTGGGGAAATGAAGATAAAGCTTAAAGACAATGCATGCCTAGTTAGAAAGAGGCCTTATAGAATGAATCCTAATTTGTATGCGAAAAGGTAAAAGAAGAAATTGATAAAATGTTGAAATCTAGAATTATCAAACCCTCGATGAGTTAGAATGGGTTAGCCCAATGGTGATCAGTATCAAGAAGGATGGATGAATTAGAATATGTGTAGACTACAAGGAGTTGAATGCTACATGCATCACCGATCCATTCTTGACGTCATTCACTAAGGAAATACTGGAAGGCGTTGCAGGGCGTAAGATATACTCCTTTACAGATGGGTTTTCAGGTATCATTAGGTTAGGATTGCTCAGGAGGATCAAGAAAAGACAACATTTACTACTGAATGGGGTAGTTTTTCCTATACTGTGATGCCTTTTGGATTGAAAAATGTGCCTGTTGTATTCTCACACATAGTTGTTTAGGAATTCAAAGATTTTATTCACAACTTCTTATAGGTTTACCTAGATGATTGGACAATATATGGGCTTGTGAAAGATCATTTTGACAATATGTGCTTAATGTTTGAATGGCACAAATAGTTGAGTATCTCTTTGAACATCAAGAAGTGCATATTTGCCACACCATTTGGAATATTGTTAGGACATATAATCTGTAAGGAAGGTTTTCTCATTGATCTAGCTAAGGTTGCAGTCATTTTAGGCCTAGAAGTGCCTACCAGTCAAAGCGAGGTGTGTGGATTTTTAGGTCATATAAGATATTATAGAAAATTCATCAAAGGGTATGCCAAAATTGTTGCACCCTTGGAAGAGTTACTTGAAGGGGAAAGGTACATTTTATTGGGGAGAACCACAACAATGCGCATTTGAGATATTAAAAGAGAGACTTACTACGTCGCCCATTTTATGCTTTTCCTCATGAGATAAACCATTTTATGTTCATGTGGATGCCTCTGCCTAGCCATTGGAATTGTGTTTAGCTCATCCTAGAGAAGGTATTGTCGATCATCCATTTTTTTGCTAGTAGGAAGTTGACTCCTACTGAACATAATTATACAACTACAGAGCGCAAAGCTTTTTCTATGATCTATGCATTGCACAATTTTTGACAAGATTGTTATCAAAACCATTTGTGTTTTATATAGATCACATAACATTGAAGTAGTTAGTAAACAATCCCGTCTTACAGGGGCACATATGTAGATGGGTACTCTTATTTCAAGAGTTTTATTTCATAGTTGTGGTGAAACCAGGGAGAAGAAATTCTAGATGATACCATCTATCTAGAATCAACTCAGGAGAGGAAGCACGAGACAACTGAAGAAACCATGCTAGATGCATAGTCACATAGGTTACAACGCACACCATCAGAATTAGAAGACATTACTCTTTTTCTATGGACTAGTATGGCACTAGAAGGAATGAAGGCATTAGAAAATAAATAGCTTGCTAGATGCGTGGCACCATTTATGTTAATTAGTCGCTTCCTCTACAAGCTAGGTAGAGATGAAGTATTATGCCATTGTGTATTAGAGCATGAGCACAAGGATATTATGAAAGAATCTCGTGGTGGTATTGCAGGAGGCCATTATATAGGTGATGTGACTACTCGGAAGATCCTACTTACTGGATTATGGTGGGAGACATTATATAAAGACTGTAAAGAATATTATAAGGTGTGTGATCATTGTTAGCACTTAGGAAAACCAAGGCAAAGAGATGAGATGCCTTTGAGACCAATCACTAGTGCAGAACCATTTGAGAAATGGGCCATTGACTTTGTAGGACCTATTTCGCCAGCCACGCTAGGACTAGATTGTGCTATAACATTACTTGCACATATTATCTCACACGGTGGGCAAAAGCAACACCTACAAAGTACTGTACAACAGCTAGGTTTCTATGGGAGAATGTTCTTATAAGATGTGGATGTCCTTTAAGCTTGATAAGTGATAGGGGCACATAGTTTTTGAATGAGACAATCAAGATCCTATTAGATGAGTTTATGGTTGCACACCATAAAACTACACCCTACCATCCTCAGGAAAATGGAACTGCTAAGGCTTTCAACAAGATTTTGAGCTAGACTTTGAAAAAAATTGTGATGTTGGAAGAAAGGATTGGGATGACAAAGTGTTAGCTATTCTTTGGGCATATAGAACAACTTATAAGTGATTGAACAAAGCCACACCATTTCAGCTGGTGTTTGGCATGGAAGCCATTCTCCCTATAGAATTTATGTTACCTTCTTTGCGCATTACATGCGCTGGAGGTCTAGCTGATGAACAGGCTTTAGAAGAGTGTATCGAGAAGATGATTCAACTGGATGAGTGACGAGCCATAGCATGATGGAGTTAGAAGCAAGAAAAGGCTAGGAAGAAGGCATGGCATGATAAAAACATAAGGGATAAGAAGTTCTTGCGCCATCTAGGAAAGTTCAAAGTACATTGGTTGGGGCTATATGTCATCACTCACATACTTGAAATATGAGCTTTTTAGTTAGAAGCACTTGATGGAACACGGCTACCCGGTTACTTTAATGGGAGTAGGCTGAAGCCCTACTATAAATAAGACTTCTTGGTGTTTGTAATAAGGCAATATTGCCACTTAGATTAGGTCTCCCTTCTGTATTTCCTTAATGTATTTCCTTCATTGTTGTTATGCTTTGTCAATTTAGTTGTTGTTCTTGTGTAAAGTGTGCTTGCGCGCATGAAGCTCATTACTATGTGAAGAATGTTTATGCGTAGAGGACTGCACATAACTTTAGTGTGGGGTGGTTGTAGTTATCCAAGTAAAAGACTATGGGAATTGAAAGGTGAAAGGAATAAGCTGCTACGAGTGCGCTTTAAGTCAAAAGAAGATTACTTCTCACAAGTGACCAAGGATGAAGATGAATGAAAGGACAATATAATGTGAGGCAAGTGGAGGCCATGATAAATACTAGGAGAAGGTATAGTGATGAGGTACTCGGGCACAAGGGCATGCACTGAAGATAAGTTTGTGACTAGAGGGTAGGAAGGCATGCTAGAAGGTTATAGCTAGGGTGCGAAGATGTACCACGTGGAAAGAATGAATTTGGTCAATAAATGAGAGGATATTTGGTAGGTGAAGGAGCAATAAATGCATCAAAATTTGAAAATTTGAAAAAAATTTATATAAGGATGGGATGCAGATTCATTTTTACCATTGTGACTAAGAGAATTTGAGGAAAGAGCCAATTGCAAAGAGTCAAGTGCTCGGGTTAAGGTTTGAATCGTGTGAAACCAAGCGTGATAAACAAATATATGTGAAAATAAGCTTGCGTCCCAGTGGTGAAGGGTTTGAGCGAAGCAAGGAGGTAGAGAGGAGTTAGGGCACAAAGTTTCCACCTAGGGCATGATTGAATCGAGCTAGGGTTTGATTAAAAAAGTTACAAAGTTGAAGAAGAGACATTTACAAAGGGAAAAAAATTACAACCAAGAAGGCATCTGTAACAACAGCAAAAGGAAAGAAGAAGGTGGTCATTGAGGAAGAAGAGATGGCACCGAAATCCACTTTTTAGAAATGCAATATCCATAAGGAGTCATCGTTGGCTAGGAGTGGGATTCACCCATCAGAAAGAGAAAAGTGAGTGAATATAATCATAGGACCAGTAGAGAACAAGAAGGATCTTGATTCCTTTCTCACTGCTAGGACAAACAAGCGTACGGCAAATGACATGCTAGTTTTGATGATGTAGGTAAGAATCTTTTGAAGAGAATTGGGGTCTACCAATTATATGAGCTCCCATATTTCGGAAAATATGAGCCCTTGTATCAGTGGCTCATGAGCATAGTGCATGAGGACTTCTTCTACTTTGTAGGACGCAGAGTTAGAATCACATCTATGCTTCTCTCCTCAGTTACACGTTTGAAGGCCATAAAAGAGGACATAAAGAATGATCTCATAGATAAAGCCGTGATCTTGAAGACTAGATAAGAGTTGGGATACCTGAAGGGTCTACACGGTATGGATATAGAAAAATTAAAGAACTGTCTAGTTGTGCAAGTAGCAACACACCTTGTTACAAAGTTGAATGATCAGGAGTGGTGGTCACAGTAAATACTATGTGGTTACATGTTGCGCGTAAGATGTCAGAAGGAGAAATATATAATATAGCGTAACAAATTGTCTAGGAAGTGTGCATAGGAGGGAAGATTATCTTTGGGGTTTTTCTACTATCACTAGTATTCATGGAAATTGGAGTACCAGACGGGCCGAAGGAAAAAGTATGGGAATACCCCATGGAGAATAAGTCACTAGCTAAAAGGTTTAGTAAGTATCTATGTAAAGGGGCCATGACAGACGACATAAAGCAAAGGGTAGAGAAATGGTATGACAGGCTCCACATGGCATTTAGAGAAGAGTGGCGCATCCCAAAGGACCTACCGAAAGTATTAGGGACACAAGTCTAGTTTGTTTTATATCAATATTTCTACATCGCACACTTCCCAATGAAAGATGGAGTCTGGAGCCCTTGGTGTAAATTGCCTTACGCATTCACTACAAGGTATTTCCAAGCATCTGTTCATAGATTTACAAACACATGCCGACTGGTATTCAATGCAGATAAGGTAGACTGTGACTACCACACATTGAGAAAGAAGTATGTGTATCCTAGAAGAAGTGCCTTCACCGAGAGGATCATTTCAGAGGTGTTGAATATTAAGCCAATAAGTCTGGTCGTAGCAGATGTAGGGGCAACGTTGGTGTATCTCTAGCTGAAGCCAAAGATGGAGAATAACAAATATGTGGAAGGTGAGTTCGCACTTGTAGTACCACCAAATCGAAATCATATAATGGAGAACATCCCAAAGGCATAAGCCCACAAATCCAATTGAAGTGAAGTATGAGAAGGAGCAAGAAGATAGTGATGGTTTGGGGCATAGAGGTAGGAGACATCCTACAAATAAGGGTGAAGCAGAGTGTGCCATTACACCACCTTAGCCACAAGAGGGGGATGATGAGGAATTGAATGCAATACAAGGGGAGAAAAAATTTAAAAAGGTGTTTAGGAGAATAAGGACCCAAGGTGCTACTCCAACCATGGTGCGCAGATCACCCAAAATCTCTCCACAGAAGGAGGGAACCTTGCAAAGGAGGAAATTGAAGTTAGATAAGGAGGAAGAAGATTTAGAGGTAAGCACACCTAATTCTCCTACACTCCCAAAGAACATAGAAGAATAGGGTGAGGAATCAAAGGGAAGAGAAGAGGACAAGAAGAGACCAGAGGAGATAGCTGTAGAGAATGTTTAGGACATGGAGACACAAGTGCCAAATTTGGAAGCTAAACTCCCTAAGCAGGAAAGGTCTAGAATAACAAGTGGGGAGCACATTCAACTATCCATGGGGTATGCATAGGATGCGAGTAAAATTGTCCATGCCTGATTATAGAGCACGATAGCACGGAAGAATTTATTCACCGTGGGAGCTAATGGATGAGGATATGGTGATTGTGCACACTCGAAAGCAACTATCATGGTTAATGCACACCCACATGGATGAGCTTGAATTCGATGTATGCGAAGAGTCATGTGTTTTGAGATGGTTGAAGAAGGCACCCCAAGCTAGACACATGAAATCAAGTCCTACTATCATGTCTGATGAGTAGGTAAGCAACGCATTGGTGACGGTTTTTGTTGAATTCACTAGAAGAAACATAGATAAAGATATAACAATCAGAGCGCTGCATGAGGAGATGAAGACAAAAGATGTGAAAATAGCACACATAACACAAGAGAGGGACTTCGTGTAGAAGAAGAATGAAGTATTTATCAACATCACAGAGGAGATTGGGGACAATGTCATCAGATCAAGGCCACACTTAGAGGCCAAGGTACCACATAAGTTTCCTTTAGCGATACACTATATGGGAAAGTTGGCGGACTTGGTACTTGAAGACGAACCTTTATGCATGACAGTGCCAAGAAAGTTAGAGAAATATGTAGAATGATAGAAAGTGTTAGTGATGTGAAAGATTACATCTTATGAAGGATTGTTGCAAGCGTTACAAGAAGTATTGAAGAAATCAAACCAGTCTTTAAATATCTGCACAATCCTAGAGGTGCTTATCATCATAAAGACCCTAGAAGAAAAAAATGAGGTCTAGAAATAAGTGAAGGATGAGACACTGGGCCGTGCAGAAAGATTTTCAATAGTTAAGTAGAAGCGAGAGGCCCCAGGCAAAGAGCACAAGAGCCACATAAGACTGAACTAGAAGATCTTGGGAAGCTAATTGTGTAGAAGATGGATTTTTAGAAGGAAGAAGGACATCAATGTTTTGCATTGTGTTGGTTCTCAGTAGAACGAAAAGGGAGAGATTGTGATGGATGAGTTGGAATCCATTATCATGTGGACATCCTGAAAAAGTAGAACAAGAACTCACCGAATGGCTGGTTTTGGAGGCGAAATAAAGGAGTATCTAGAATTGATACTTTAAAAAGTGATACAAAGGAGGCTTGTCTCATAAAAATTATTTATTTGTAAACATTATTTCATTCTTATTCTTTCCATTATTCTGTTCTTTACTTAAATTTTTGGAGGAATACCCATTGTCGGGATGACAATGAGATTAGTGTGGGGTAATGTTGATCAGAGAATACTTGTTAGAGAACACACAAGGAGTCTATGCGGGAGAGAAGGCCAGGATCAAAGGAACGAAAGGATAAAAAAGGACCTGCATGTGGAAGGTAAGTTCAACATTTAGGACTTAGCTGATTTTGAGCATGACAACCTATTTTTAGAAGATGGCGTGTAGAACACACCAACGATGTAGAGACATGCGCACCATGCATTGTCTATTTTTGGAGGATTGGATCAAAGCATTTTGCATGGAGATAAGCTAAGAATAGGATTGACACTTCAATTAACTATAAGAGGCCTATAGATAACACACTTGCATGTATGGCTATGCCTGTGAATGACATGTGGCTATTAATAGCATGCGGCCTATTTCTGGAATAGATAAGTGGTGAAGGGAAAGTCCCCACCCTATATATAAGAGTGTGATGGATGTATGAATATATAGAGATATACACATATGACTGAATTATCAGTAGCATATACATACATGCATTGGTATCGTTTGAAATTATTGTAAGGAGCTTATGTGTTATTAATAGATGGAAGATATTGGATGAATCTAAGTGTCATTCCCTTGTGTAATCGAGTAGTGTATGTTATTGATTCAATCATGATTGATTTTTAGCACTT
Source organism: Taxus wallichiana var. yunnanensis (assembly GCA_018340775.1). Taxonomy (NCBI): domain Eukaryota; kingdom Viridiplantae; phylum Streptophyta; class Pinopsida; order Cupressales; family Taxaceae; genus Taxus; species Taxus wallichiana. Next base: position 74,586,924 of record CM031235.1, on the reverse strand, counting down.
TTTCTGTCATAGATATGAATGTAGCATACAATGTAGAATGATAGATTATTTATGAATCTATGTGTTTCTTCCTTCATCATGCTAACATCCTGCTACAACAACCCTAAAGAGGGACTTGGTACCTTTGTGTGCTTTAGGTGAGCACTCAGTTTGGGCTGAGTGATGTGCCAACGGGTCTAGGGAGTTATCTGGTAAATTCTAGGCTGCAAATGATGTCAAGCAATTTTCAAATGAGACTCGCCACACGAGAATCGAGAACTATAGCAGAAGTTATGGCTATCAGAAGTCTACAGGTCAATATGACACACAAGAACATGGACCACACACTGATTGACTATGGAAATTTTCCAAATGTTAATTTGATTTGTCTTTTCGCCATGTGTCATGCACTGTTGGTTGTCTAGATTCGACACCCTGTTGGCACACTTTGATAGGTTGCATGCATCACACTCAAGTCTAACAGATGACATGGCATAGTGATTGGTGTAGAAGAATGTGTATGGCATGAAAGAGAGACATGCAAAAGTGTGCACACAAAGCACATGCACGTGAATGTAACTCATGTAGTAGGAAAGAAGACATACTTGTAGAAGGAAAGTGTGGAAGTAGGGTGTTAACATTAAACTAAGGAAGGGCATATGGTGGTAGATAGAGAAGGGGCGTGTGACATAGTTTAGTGTATGTAAGCATATAGGAGGAATGTCAGGGACTTAGCTATTTTGGAAGGTAAGTTTGTAGAGGTGCGTGTAAGGAATGAATGAAAAGATAGGAAAGAGAGTAGGTGCACAAGAGGGAAGACACGAAGGGAAATGGAAGGAGATAGCAGAATGTAGAGGGAGAAGAAGGAAGGCGCGCAAGTGCATGTAAAGGAACTATATCCAAGTAAATAATTCCAAGGGAGAAAGCTTGAGTGCATGTAGCCTAAAATTTGAAACATCAGAGTCAAAATGAAAATATAAGTTATCCAGATAACTAGGATACTTATTTGGATAACAGTTTTGGTGACTTTCGAGGCCATCTACCTGCTAGATGAAGAGACCAATATCCTTAGAAGCCCATTGGGCATGGATTCAAGCGCTAAACTTTAAGATCTGATTTACAACTTGAATAACATCCTTGAAGTTACTTAGAACACTTGTTTGAACTCTAAACTGAACCGGTTGCTCTCATATGAAGATATTATGAGTTGGATTGCTTTGAGAGTGAAAGCTATGCACTAACCGTTTGAACCGCCCCTACCAAAATTGGAATTTCATCCCGGAAGCAAAAAAAAGAGGCACGCAAACAAAACATGAAAGGAAAGGCACCAAAGGGAGCACACCAAAAGAAAATCACAACACTATGTACAAAACTGAAAATCTCACATGTCTAAAAGGGAACATGTAGAGTGTGCGCACGCACTTGTGTTACTAAAAGAAAACATAAACTAGCCTACTCTAACAAGAGGCAAAGGGACCTCAAGTAAAACCTACTACAGGAAGGTAGAAGTCATTTCCCTCTATCACAAATTGTGACCATGTAACTGATTTGGAACTGAAGATGGTCCAAAACAAGAGTGAAAAACTACCTTACATATGGTGTTTCACCCTCCTCAAAGTATCAACAAATATATATATACCTCTAGAATTTTTTCTTCACTTGGATCTGTAGGTGCTGTTGTTGACCTTTAGCACACTGAAGCTCTACCTCATGCTCTGAAATGAGCATGACTAGTGGCTACTCTATTTTTGGCTCTAGACTAGCCATGTATTTGATTAGGTATGATCTAATCCTTGTTATTTGTGCATTACTTTGAAGCTCAATCCCACAAATGGTATTTTCTTGTAGACTCTCCTTCTAAAGGTGACTACTTGCAGGATGGGTCATGCATAGTTGGGGCACGTGAGGTTCTACCTCTACAAGCAAATTGATCTCCTTTAGAACTGCACCCTATGGAACTAAGTAATTTTCTTCTGAAACATGCACCTGTATGATTTCCTCTTTCTAGTTGGAGTTGCATGAGTCATATAATTATTCAATTATTCTATAGTCATCAAACGTGATGATTATTTTTGGAAAATATGTGTTAGCAGGGGCCTATTCATTTATGGTTCAAGTAGACAGAGGGGATTTGGAAGGAAATGGGAGGATGAGCACAAAAGGTGAGGAAAATACACGCACAAGAGGAGTGGAAGTGCACACAGGAGGGGTGATGGAAGATAAATGAAGGTGATAGGATGGAGGAGGGAGGGGTATTCTCAATGGGGGAATGTGTAATAAGATGGGAACATGCGCGGTGGGGATGATATGATGTAAGTTGGAACATATGAGTGGGAGGGTTGTAAGATTATAGTGCAAGGTTGCCTCATTGACAAGGTTACCATGCACTAGATTTATAAGCCTCCATTTCTTCTTCCCACTCTATAATCTAGGGCAACATCTCAGTGATAAAGTGCAGCTTCTACTAGGTGCTAAAACAAACACAGTATAAGGTCAACCCATGGACATGGGACGTTGTGGCCAATTTTAACTACCTTTATGGAGCACTTAACTCTGAGTTGCATCATGTCCATCTACATAAACCTATTCTTCATAAACATTTTGGTTAGAAAAAAGTGGGTTATATGCATATTTAGGATGATAGGGATCATAAAACTGATTTGGAGGAGGACTTTGGAACGTGGGGATGGATAAAAATAGCTCTACTACTACAAATGAGAATTCCATGAAGGGAAAGAAGTCATGATTACACAACTTCAAAAGAGGAAGGTGGAATGATGAAAAAAGGAGAAATGAATGAAAGGAGGGGAAACTAGTCTATGAATGAGATAATGGGTGCGTTTGGATCAGTGGAGTTGCCAGATGTGTTGAAAAATTCCTCCAAAGGCTGGATCTCAACAAAACACATCAAAATTTTTGAGATGAAGATGTAAATCCCTTTAGTTTGGTCCCACTAAGCATGTCAAAAACTGTTGGTCATCAAACTTTCACCCATGTCTTGGATCTAGAAGAAATGAGTCGTTTGTGACAATAATGGAACCATCCCCAAGTTATGGGACCTTGCTCGCTTGGGATGGATCTCTAAAGAAGGAAAGTTCCTCTACCTACCTCTAATGCTATTGTTACTCCTAATGCTGAAATTAAATCCTATACTAAACATGCCAAGGGACCAAAGATAGATGGATGTGGAGAAAGGGAAAATATTAAGCTAAGGAAGGTGATAGCGCCACGAAAGGATCGATCTCTCTCCATGAGCGGCGAAGGAAATAGAGTGGGAATGGGAGAAGAGGAAAATGGAGCATGCCATAGATCAACACATGGGATCAACCTTCGAGTGCGCAACACATGAATATGGGGATTACACACATGAATACGTATAACATGCTAGAAAATGAAAACAAAGACATGAGATGTAATGAAAATGAGAAAGGGAAGAAAAGAGTTCCACAAACCATGATTTTATTACTCAAGGGACACACAATCATTTACATTCACAAAGAAGAGGAGAGAATACATTGCAGAGACCATGCCAAGGTTTGAGACCCATGGGAAGTTGGCCACCATTTTGGCATGGTGTCGTTACAACAAGGAGGGATCCTTTTTACAAAACAAAACTCATTATTTATAGAAGAAGAAGGAGAGAAGAGAAGGAGAAAGAGAGGGAAACTCAGATTCAAATATTTAACCACCAACAACTAGTGATAAATTCTTACAAAACCACTTGTAAGGATGTTAGATGTGCTTCCCCATGTCTTTTTGGCATGTAGAAGAAGGAAGGAGGCAAGATCTAAAGAAATCTGGTGGTTGAGATTGATTAGATGTGTGCATTGATGATCGAAGGATGTTTCCCTATTTTTTCTTACCAAATCTCGCCTAAATCTGATTTTGAAAAGCCCAATGTGTAGTTGATGTTAGCTACTTTCAAATGAGATTGGGCACACGGGAATCAGTACACTATGTAAAATTTATGGATGTCAAAATTTTACAGTCAATTTGACGTGTAATGACATGTGGCACATGCTAATTACCTAAGGAAATTAACCAACTATTCATCCGATTCATCTTTTTTGCCATGTGTGATGCACTAGTTGGGTTTCCAGTTCGACACTCTGTTGGTGCACTTTGATAGGTTTTGAGCATCACACTCAAGTCCGATAGATGACATGAAATAGTGATTAGTGTAGAATAAGGTGTAAGGCACGTAAGTGAAAGGTGCAAAGGTACGTGTGCGAAGGACAGGGTGTGTGAATGCAACACACACGGTAGGAAAAAGGCATACTACGAAGGAAAGTATGGTAGCATGGCATGAGTATTCAATTGAGGAAGGGTGTGTGATAACAAATAGATAAGGGGTCAGGAAATATTTTAGTGTATGTAATCATGCATGAGGAATGCCAAGGACTTAGCCATTTTGGAAGGTAATTTTGTAGAGGTGTGCACAAAGGAATGCACGAAAAACTAGGAAAGATATCAAAGTGCATGGAGGGAAGGAAAAAAAGGGGAAATTGAAGGAGATAATAGAATGCATAGGAAGAATTAGGAATGCATGCAAGGGCATGTAGAGTTACTATGACCATTAAATTGTACCAAGGAGCAAGCTTGAGTGTGCACAACCTAAAATGTGAAACATCAGAGTTAGAATGAAAATATAAGTTATCCAGATAACTAGGAGAGTTATTTGGATAACAGCTCCCAAAATAATAGCTCCTAACTCCACCAACCAAACATAGAAAGTTTCTAATTCTAGTGTAGGAAATTTTTGGCTCTATTTTCACTCATCTTTTTATTTTTTAGATCATCATGTTCACATTATATAGTATGCAACCTATATCAACATTGACCACCGAATCTTCAGGTGTGGATAATAATGATGTCACTCACATGGACCTACAAGACCTAAAAAGTAGGATTCTTGAAGGCCCGAGATACCTTGTCAAAGAGAATATTTTCATGAGCAGTTTGTTTGTAGTAGAAGGCCATCCTTTTTCGAATAAAGTACAAAATTAGTGATATAATGTTCTTAGAACTATGATCCGGATTCTATAACAAGAAGAGAAGATGATAACTCCATCCTTGTAGTGCTCGCCTTGAGAGGCATTTCACAATCTATTTAGGTTATAACTAGAAACAACATGGTCACAATCTCTAAATACTTTTCATCTCCCGAGTGGTCAAAAACTAAATCCTACCTCTAACACCTCGCACTAGGATCATGGTTGAAGCAAGGTTGGAAACCTTCACATATGCCAAAAACCTTTTCAGAAGTGATTTTCAAGAAGGGCATTCATATGCAATCATCTTGCTAAGAAGGGTAATTATTGAGAAGACAACGAAGTAATTTCAAGACTGGATGGCACAATTCATCATTGTTTCCATCAAAGGAAAATAGGTGGTATATTGAGGAAAAATCATAAGTGATAATCTTCACCATAATTGTTTCCAGCTTATCGGTCATAAATAAATTCACCATGACCTTGTACAGTATATGATCTTACTAGCACGAGGCCATTCAAAGGCCTAAATATTTCTCATAATTTTTCTCACAAATAATCGTCTCATTAAATTTTCCCTTAGCTTTCTCTCAAATAAAAAAATCATCATTTTTCTATGGTGAATGATGCATTCACCATGTTTTTCATTTGATTGTTAGAAGCAACCAAAAAATGAGGTTATATTCTTAAGCCGAGATATTGATAAAAAATTATGGGTGTTACTTTACTCGAGTTCTCCACCTTTTCCTTTATTAGATTTTCAATATTTGACCTTTCCCCTCACAAGATCCATAAACACCTAAGTGAAAAAATAGTGATGTTCAAGTTATGTAGGTAGATTTATCATATCCATAATAGGTGCGAACCGTGGTTAAAAAGGTGTGTCTTTCCCCATCTCTCTTGGTATTTACTCCTACAAAAATTTCATAGATGCCTCAAATATTGAAGGTTCATTTTCCTCATTAAGTATCGATTCATACAAATCTAGGGATGATTTTGACATCTAAAGAAAACTTGCAATATTCAATCTCCTTGAGTTTCACCATTTTCCCTAAATTGAAGACTATTAGGTCAACTTTCTGGATGAATTTGAGGTAAGGAAATGAGATCACATGTGGATGAATGTTAGCCAAATGAGGAGATTAGGTTTTTATTAGTTCATGGAAGTTGTGGAACACAATGGAACTAATTTTCTTGGTCTGAATACTAAGAAATGAAGTCTTCACCTCTCCCATTGGTCTCATGGAATGTTTCCAAGTTTAGAGATATTAATGAAATAAATACATTGCTGATCCAAAGGTAAAAGATTGGTTGAATAAAAAGAGGTTGATTTCATATAATCTGGTCCATCGTCAAATTATCAAAATCCAAACATCTCATCTCTTATCTCTCGAAGGAATTTGAGAATACTGCAATTTCCACTCACTCAAGAGAGCCTGTGAAAAGGAAAACAATGGATACCAAAGACCCTCATTATACGAGATTACACAAGAAATAAAAATTCATTCAGACATTACCAAAGATCTTGAGCAAGGAGAGATAAATCCATCTCAACCTCAATTCCCACATCAAACTCCAATCATTTATTCCTCTACTTCTAAGTAAACTCTCCATGTGCGGGACACAGGCCCTCCTCATAATCCCGAGACTACAATCACGCCTAGTGTCAAACCTACAACAATGGAGATATTTATATGGATTCAAGATATGATTGGAAGTGAGACAATAATAGTGTAATAAGAATCAATGCTATAATGTAGCCATCTCAAATATTGTGAAGAAAAATAAGGTAAGAAAGCCTAGAATACTTCTCACTTTTTTAGTGGTGTCTCATGAAATCGGTGTTTAGAAGTTTCTCGCCAAAGGTAATAAATTTCGTTGATGAAATTACTCCATTGAACTATGATATGAAAAAAATTACCTTAGGACCTACTAAAAATGAAGGGGATGCTCATTTTTAAGGATTCTGACACTTGTCTTCTTGCAAAAAGTGAAGAATACGAAGGGAATATTGAGCACTTGGAAGAACATGTGAAAACTCTCACTTCTTATGTTCAGTCATTCATGGATTATAGTGTTTCTCTATCTATCCATGTCAAATATGTTACCACAATCAGTAGCTTCAACCACAAGTCAATCAAGAAAGTGCAAGGCTAATCAATGCAGGGAAGAATCAATGACAAGTGGGTTGACAAGATCCTTGAAAAGGTAAATTTTTTTACCTGAGATTCTTTCACTATTTGAGTTTGTGCTTGCCACCCTTGTGAAGGTAAAAATGAATAAATATGAAATTGAGAAGGAAAAGAATCACTAGGACCAAGTGCTTCCATTGGTGAAAAATATGGGAAACCTTGATTATTTTGTGTTAGTAGTAAAAAATGTGTCCAATTATATAACCGAGAATATGTCTCCACTTGGTCTTGAATGTTGGTTTCTTGATAATTGTTTTTGAACAATTCTCTTGAGTAACTTGACACTTGTGATGAGCTCCCTTCACATATATACAAAAATATAATTAATAGAGTGCGAAGCTTGGAACACCTCCAAAGTGAATCAAAATTCCTTTGTGAATTATTTTCTCAAGCCTTTTGAGGAGTTTTTCAGGAAAGAAGTAAGAAATCCCTTCTCCTTTAATGTGGATACCTTAGAATATATTTAAAAAATTAGGTGTACTATATCTAACACTTCTAAGGAGCACCAAACTTGGTTTTAGAACATCAACACTAATTATGAGACTTGGATCAAATCCTTGAGATTTTTGCACATCCCTCGGAAAAAAAAATTCGTGAACTATAACAGCTACTTTCAACAAGGAGTTCGATGATAAATAAATTTTCACAGTTTCATTTCAAAAGCCTCATCAACAAGTTGATCTTCATCAGTGTATTCTTCCTCTCCATTGACATGATATTCTCCTCGTATTCTTCTCTCCTCCTTCCTTTCTCTCTCATGTTCTAATTCTCCGTTGGGAAGGTAATTTTCACTTTTTGTCTTATTCATTTAAATGTGACCTATAGTCAAAAATTGTAATGAGTTATCTTTAATTAATAAAAATGGACTCACTTTTCATTCCTAGGAATGCAAAAGGTCGAGAGTTGTAAGGGTAAGTGAAAATTCATGTGGGGAGTAGATGAAAGGTATTTTTGTAAATATATCTATTTTGATGACTCCCTCATTTTAAGGGGATTTCAATTTTGAGTCTCTAAGTAGGTAGCTATTGTACTACTAAGAATCAAGAAAAATATAGCATTCTTCCATTCCTTTTCTCTATGTTTCCTCTACCTCTCTAATTTTTAGCTCTATGTGCATGATAATTTTGGACAAAAAGGAAGGTGTTAGTGACTTTGATGAATGGATTAATAGAATTCCATGTACATGATTTATCATGTCTTTTCATTGTTAGCAAATTTATTTTCTTCTAATTGAGTTTGGATTGATTTTGGTTAATGCTTATGAAACTCTGCTAGTTCCTATTTACAAGATTAACCCCTTTCTCCAAAGTTCTTACTCCCCTTCACATTTTCCCCAAGAAAATTCCTCTCTTACACTAGGTGCAAGAAATTTCCCATAGGTCTAGTGGAGTATTCCTTTTTGATCCTTGTCTTCACGTCCACCCAAAATATTTATTTTATCTACATTAAATTAATGGGATACTCCCCATCACAAAGAGGAGGGACATAGTCATGGAACATTGGTGAAAATTATCTAATTTTTCCTTACAATAAATTATTTCACCATGTGGACTAGAAGAGGTACAATAACCTGTTATCTCTATTGGAAATGATAGACTTGGGTTGCTAAAAACTCATCCATACATGAATAAAATATATTTTAGAATATTCTTCAATTGAAATATTTTTGTTACAAGAAATCATTAGAGCCACTTTAGAAAACTGATAAAATACAAAAAAACCAAATCATTTTCCATGTTTTGAAGTTGGAAAACCCGGGAATTCCATTGAGATAGAGGCACAATGCTTGATCGGTTATGTAAATGGTGTATATAATCATTGTTTCATATTAGTTGGTTTGGTAATTTTGCAGGGGTATAAGACTTGATGTAATTAACCACATCATTCTATAGATTGAGACATTAAAGGTGCTTTTGGAGTACCACATGTTTTCTCCATGCCAAAGTATCTAGCTATCCTTGCTAAAGTATGCCTCCCATATCATCTTTTGTTGTTCACAAAATGAAACACATGTGTGTCCCATGTTACGAGAAGGTTATCTTGTAAATATAAATCAAGGACATAATTGCCCCCGAGAGCCCGATATGTATTTCAAAAGTTAGGATTTATCTCATATAAAGTGCACCAACTAGAAGTTGCTTGTCCACATATGTCAAGGATAGTGGTGATGGATTTAATTAGAGGGAGGCTTAGGAAATATTCTATTGAATTGGAAATTCCATTCTTCTGTTTTATTATCGGTGGAATTATTGTAGGTATATGGCCCACATTTGGTGTCTCTTATTCCTTATCTTGTTATGCATTTGAAGGAACTCCAATGGCCCTTGGTCCGTGTGGGATAACCTGTCTCTTTCCCTAGAATTTAGTGTTTCCATTGTTTGTAGGCTTAGATGATGGCATACATTTCCTTATCATATGTTGTGTAATTCTTGACTATTTCATTGAATTTTTCACTATGATATGCAACATGGTGGCCATGTTACACGATTATAGCTCCCATGGCATACTCGGATGCATTCATCAATAATTCAAAAGGTTAGTGTAGGTCACATAAGGAGATAACATGGGCCAAGCACAGTCTTCATTTAAAATTTTGGAATTCTCTTCTTTGCACCTATCCTATCGGAATGTAGCCTTTTTTCCTCATTTAGTCACTTGGTTTAGTGGCTAAGAAATATGTGAAAATCCCAAGACAAACTGGTGATAGAAATTGGAAAGACCCAAAAGCTACAGAGTTTTGTAAGAGTCCTTAGAGTCAGAATTTTTTTAATAACCTAGATCTTATATGGGTTAACATGGACTCCTTCTTCATCCACAACATATCCTAGGTATTGAACCTTCCTCATCCCAAATTTGCATTTGTGTAGATTTTCATATATCCTGTTCTTTCGAAGGGTTTGAATTACTTCTTGAATATGATGTAGATGTTGCTCGCACATCGACTATAGATGATTATATCATCTAAGTAGATAAACATGAAGGAGGTTGTGTAGGGCCACAGATGTCATCCATCATCCTTGTGAATGATGCATGATAATTAGTTAAACTACAAGTTATGACAAATGATTTGAATAGACCTTCCGACACTTAAATGCATTCTTCTAGATATCTATGGGATCAATGGGAATATGATGATAACTAGACTTGAGATCATTTTTGGTGAATAATTTCACACTATGGAGTTGGTCTAACAAATCATCAATCCTTGGAAGGGGGTAGTGATTCTTTACATTAATTGAATATGGGGATAGTCAATGCAAAGTCTCCATGTTCCATATTTCTTTTAAGCCAAGATAATTGGGTTTCCACAAGGTGAAGAGCTCAGCCTAATGTGTACCTTTTGAATCAACTCTTGGAGATGCCTCTTGATCTCATCATTTTCAAGGAATAACCTACAATACATAGGGATTTTAAGTAAAGGAGAATGCAAGACCAAATCAATAACATTTTTTAGGTCACTAGGAAGTGGAACCCATGTGGGTGAATGAAATAGATCATCATACTAGGCTATGATTTTGTACAAATGATTATTCTATTTTACTGAATATGTGGTCAAGGTGGCCAATATAAATTTCATGGTTTTTTTTGGCCTGATCATCAAGATGAAAAAATACTTTATTTCTCCACCATCTTCTTACATTTCTTGACATTGAGGAGAGAATCGAGTTAGAGGAGATGACGTCGGGTATCCTATAGTGTCAACTCCCAATGCTAATAGTGACCATTCAAGGTTGTGACTCATAGATGTCATGTATCTCCCACATCAATAGTTGGCCCAAGAGCACATCAAAAACATCTAATGGAATAACATCACAAAAAATTCATCATGGAAGGGTTTTGATGTAGGAGCATCATTGTAAATTTTCAAAAACAAATTATCCATCTAGGTGTGTGTGAAGTCCATATGGAGGTTTTGTGATGTAATTAGTCCATTTGGACTCATTTTTCTTGTAATAAGTGGTTTCCCTCTAAAACCATAATTTTGAAATTTTAGATGGTCTAGTTTTGATGTTATAAGATAAAGTGTTAGTTTAGGGAATTAAAGGGTGTAAATTAGTCATGAGGCATACTCTTCACCTAAGGACATGACTACTTGACCTTAACTAAGGTGTAAACCTTCCTAGGTTAGACTAACCATAGTTGGGGTTAGTGAGTTAGAACCATAACTACCACATTCTTACAATTTGTATGAAAGTATCCAAATGGAAGATGATGACATGAGTGTGTGGAGAGTTGTGAGGGAGTGTGTGTTCTCTGTTTTAAGCCCTAATGGATCTAGAATCTTTGTATTTAATTTTTTGATCTAATGAAAGCTTCTTTAACTAGGACCCCAAAATGTGTATCATGGTTTATAATAATCTTGTAATTATTATAATGATTGAATCAACTTTATAAATGTTGAGATAATGGTATTGTAGGATCATGAGGAGGTTACAATCAAGAGGATAGTCATGAAGGAGTCTTGAAGATAATAGTGACAAGGAAAAATCCTGTATAAAGGTTGTGAAACTATAGGCATAAGGTAATCCTGTATTTTGAACAATAAAAAGAAGAAGTAATAAGAGTGTTAGTGAAGAAAACTCGTTTGAAAGTGTCAAACTTAATGATTTAAGCCCATTTAATGGAAAGGGTTTGGTATTGTGAACTATATTCTTGCATGAAAATCTGTGTAAGTGTCTTGACTATAGAAGTTAATTAATAGTCCTAAGATGGGATTTAAGATCATATAAGCCTGGTTCATAAGTATTTGTGGTGAATACCATGGTTTTTGATGAGAAAAATGTTATAAAGAGGAGCTTAGCATATAAGGAACCTTCTTTTAGTAGGTAAAGTGAAAACAAAACTAAAACATAGTCCTCATGGGATACTTTGTTCTGTGATAAGAAAATTGAGACAAATTCTAAAAAATAATCCTTGAATACCAAGATGACACAAAGGTAAGGGGAATTTTGAAGTATTTCTTATGAACATGAGGTTCCCAAATCTTATACGTCAAGATTTAGACTAAAATTTTGTAAACTTAGAAAGGTTGATTGTGCACGGAGTTGATGAGCCTAGAAGAATATCATTTGGTGTTAAGTCCTTATTCCATACTTGATGAACTCGAGGTGTCATAAAAATTTGAGAATTTTAGAAATGTTTACTAAAAGAGTTTTAAGGATGAAGAATGTAACATGTATGTACATATCCTATATATGTGAGACCGAGATAATCTTAGTATATAGATTCAACAAAGTGAGAGCCATGGATAGCCAATTGTCAAGGAAGAACAATATAACATGTAATGGGAGAGTTAATAGGATATGATGAAGTCTTGAATAGGTTTTAAGTGTCTATAAAGGTCACATAAGAAAATAAAATAAGAAACAACACAGAGATGAAAAGACTATTAGGGTTTGAGAAAGAGTTTATGAGAAGAACTTTTGAGGAGCAAGAAAATATTTGAGTGAAGTGTATTTGTAAAGAAGTGGAAAAAAATATGTGGAGTGTTTTATAATTCCCAAGATCTTATGAAAGGTGTAAGAATATATAAAATTGAGTCATATTCAAGGAGATTGAAAAAATTTATTGTCACAGCTTAGGGTGGAACTTGAGAAGAACAATAAAAATACATAAAGGAGTAATCTTGAGAGAGGGTGTGACATGATAGTAGATGATTTGAAGGAAATATTAAATTAGTGTCTTAGTGATAAGAAAATTTAAAAGGTTGAGGGAATCCAAGGAAGAAGCAAAAAAAGGCTTAGAAGAGTTAGTGTGCATACTAAGAAGGACACAGCCTTGATGAACTACAACTTGGATAGTTGATGGATTCATGAAAGATAAGGTATTATTATAAGCTTTGTAAAAGGGTTGAACAAGGGAGTTACATATGGGAATAGGTGTATAAGGGATCAAAACTAGTAAAATGTAACCAACCCCAGGTATTGGCTTGAAACCCTAGCCTAAGCTTAATTGCATTAGTCTATCAGGAGAAAAGTTGAGTTGGGGGCGGTTGTGGTTGGAGATAGATAATAAAACTCACATGAGAGAAAGAATTACAAAACAGGTATCCATAACAACTTTTAATTTTGCATGGAATGTTGTAGTTTTCTCTAAACACTAAGCTTTGTATTCATTTAGGGCTAGAAATTAGGTCTAACATGTGTTAGAGTAGGTATTTACCTTAGCTCATGTTCACCTAGGTACTTTATTTACCTCATGTATTTTATCCTCACCCACTTATGTGTGTGGATATTTGTTTTTTCTTATTTAGATAATAGGAATATATTATCTAGTTATTATGAATAGTTTTTTCCTAAAGCTATGGTCTTGACTAGTTCTTTGATGACTAGTTCTTTCCTAAATCTATGGTCTTGACTAGTTCTTTGATGACTAGTTCTTTCCTTTATTTATGGTTTGATCTATGACCTTGACTGGTTCTTAGATTGATCTTCCTTTCCTATATAAGAAAGGCCCATTCTCATTTTATTTCATAAAGTTACATTATAAATATGATATTGCTACTCATTTTTTTGCAAAGGATTTTGTGCTATTTACAGGGCATTTCCCACTTTGGACTACACTACACTAGGGGTTCTATTTAATTGGTTGGATATATAGATTTAGATTGGGAAGGTTCTATTGATGATAGGCATTCCACTTCTAGATATCTTTTTTGTCTTGGTTCTTCTCCAGTTGCTTGGGTGTGTAAAAAGCAACAGGTTATTACACTTTCATCTTTAAAGGAAAATTATAGGGCAGCAGTTACAGTAAGTCAACAGATTCTTTAGCTTCGATAGTTATTGATAGAGTTTGGATTCCCACAGGATTCACCAACTGTACTTTGGTGTGACAACCAAAGTGTGATTCACATTTCTTGTAACCCTATTGAGCACCAACAGACCAGTCATATTGAAATACACATACTCTTCATTCAATCAACACAATCATGATGAATTTATTTACTTGGAGTACATTCTAACTCAAAAAAGTTGTGGACATATTTACAAATCCTTTTGCATCACCTCATTACCTTGAGTTGTGTGGCATGCTTGGGGTTTAAAATTTTTTTCTTAGGGATGTTCATGAGAAAATATTCCTTCTTCTTATTCTTCTTCTTTCTCTTTCCTTCTAGCACGATTATTTCCTACTTTTGGTTTGATATTTCTTCATAGATATATTGTACATGAGTACTTGATCAGTCCCAGTTGTCGGGAATCATACTATTGATATGCCACTTTTATTTTGGGCCTCTAGCTTCAATTGAGGGGGACGTTAGAGTAGGTATTTACCTTATCCGATGTTCACTTAGGTACTTTATCTACCTCATGTATTTTATCCTCACCCACTTATGTGTGTGGATATTTATTTTTTCTTATTTAGATATTAGGAAGATATTATCTAGTTGTTATGACTAGTTCTTTCCTAAATCTATGGTCTTGACTAGTTCTTTCCTTGATTTATGGCTTGATCTACAACCTTGATTGGTTCTTAGATTGATCTTCCTTGCATATATAAGAAAGGACCATTCTCATTGTATTTCATAGAGTTCCATAATAATATATGATATTGTTTCTCATTTTTTTGCAAAGGTTTTTGTAAAGTTATTTTGGTGAATTACTTTCATCTTATTGAGCATGGTGTTTAATTAACATCTGAGTTCTTTGTGGCTTGGTACGATCTGTTTATGGCTCCTTTTAACATGGAACGATAAATGGAGAATAAAATTTCATAGACTTAAAACCAAGTTATGACATTTTATATCATCTTGAATGGGCTAAATAGGTATTTGAAGAACTCAACATTGGATCTTTAATCTTGGTTTTGTGTTTTTCCTTAAAAAAACTTTTTGGAGTGTTATAAGCTAGTTTGAAGGCTAAATAGGAGTTTGAGTAAAAAAAAGGTTTTATAATTTTCCAAGTGTTTGTAAATGGTGGTATGGTGAAACAAAGCAAGACTAAAAAATTATTGAGCTTTGAATT